>CM032446.1:232450198-232940617 GCA_019049505.1 Pachyrhynchus sulphureomaculatus | reverse complement strand
TTTTAGGTGTGGTGGTTCTCTCATTAGCCGACGTCATGTAGTGACTGCTGGCCATTGCGTTGCAAGAGCAACGCCACGACAGGTGCACGTGACCTTGGGTGACTACGTCATCAATTCAGCAGTGGAACCTCTTCCTGCTTACACCTTCGGGGTGTCCACCATTCAGGTTTGGAATTAATAGGATGAATGATTATTTATTTATTTATTTAAATGCTTTCTTAAATGGTAAATTCATTTATTTATATGGTTTTTTTTTTCCAAGGAGCTTTGTAGAAAGTTATGAAAAAATTGCTTGAATTCTTAATTGTTGCCGGGATTTTCGCTTCTTTCTAAACTCTATTTAAAGATCTATCAGCAACGGCCTTAAATTTAGTTGTTTCTCTTAGCATAGAAAGTTAGAATAAAATTTTAAATGTGATTTGTTTAAGGATGTATGCTATGCTGACGACTTATTCCAGGCTATTCAAGCTGCACGACTATAGAGATATTTTGCAACGCTTATTTTGGCACGTCTTTATCGTTATATTTATTTTAAGCATGCGCAAAATAAAAGTTAAGAAATTAATATAAAGACTCTGATCGTTGTTTGAACCGTGTGCAATCGTAAAATGATGGAATTGTTCCTCATTTCTCACAATGAATGCTGTAATTTAAAAGATAACAGTGATATCTAGTTGGAACCCACCGTTTGAAGCTTATACGGTATTACAAAAAAAAAAAATAAAAATAAGGAAATTATAAGAAATCTTATTTGAGAGGTTCGTTATTCTTATCGTTATTATAGTAGAGCCTGTTTTTAGTGTTCCGTAAGATCACTTCGATGTCTGTCCGTCTGTCTGTCTGTCCGCCTGTCACATCCGATTTTCTCCGGAACTATTTGACATAAAAAGTTAAAATTTGGCACTAATATAATAATTGATGGCTCCATCCAAGTCGTGTAGTTTGAAAGTAAAATTTTGACTTAAAGGGTTAGTTCTGGGGGCTGAAATCGAAAGTGAAAAAAAATTCAGGTCATCGAGTGGGGTATCAAATGAAAGCCTGTGAAAACACTAGTTTAAAAATATATATAATTTAATACTTACGCACTTTTATTTGTATTATTTTTAAAAAATTGCCAAAAATCGCTGTAATATTCTCCATAGGGTGTAGATTAAACGAAAATTATCATTGCATTAATAATTTATCTGGTATTTAAAAAAAACAAAAATTTCAAGGTTATCAGTTTTCAACAAAGGTCGGAAACAAACGTTGAAAACTCATTTGGGATGTGTTTTGTGAAATCATTAATCATTTTATACCTCTGTAACAAAAACTTTTATTTTAAAAGCAATCGACGTACGAAACACTAATTGTGCAAGTCCGATTTGGATTTGGTCGATTATTTTTTTCTACTTATGTATACAAGGTACTAAGAAAATACACTAAAATTCACGTTGCTAGAATTAATCGCTCACGAAGGACCTAGCTTAAGAGTAATTCACCATTACGTCATAATAGTAAACTACGTTGATGGGAGTGAAATACAAAAAAAGGCAGCTCTATTTATTTGTATATGTTAAAATAAATTGGTGGTCTAAAACACTTGGATAGTTCGTGTCATCCGATTAAAATTACGACATAACTAAAGTTGAAACAATTGAAAACTTCGTGACATAATTACTAATAAACATGCCATAATTTTTAATTAAATTGAAACTAGGTCAAGGCCTCGGTAGATGTTTAAAGTCATATTTTTTAAAATTAAATATATCATAGCTTTTTAATTGTAGTTATATATGTTAAAGGGCGAAAAACCCCTTAAAAAACCATGCCGTTATTTTAAAATGAGGTTTAAGGACAATGCATGCTTTTTAACTTATAATTTTGAATTCTCTAATGACATTAACATTTTTATTTTTGGAATGTCCTTCAAAATTTTTTCTCTTCTTCTTTTGTTGAAAGTCTATTAGAGATCGTTTTTGATTTGCCTGACTAATGATGAGGTAGCGTTACGAATTCTCTTTCAATTTTCATATGCAGCTTGTATCCACGAATACTTAATGTAACCGTAATTTGGATTAGGCTAATTTTGCTATACAGAGATGTATGTTTTGTATAAAATAAGCGCCTTACTCCATTTGTCGATTGGTGCCTTCATCTATTAGCTCTGCTTATAGTGTTCTCTTTTTTTGTTAAAGAAATGTCCTTTTTCTTGCGCCTTGACCCTGGTTAGGCTACTATATATATATATATATATATATATATATATATATATATATATATATATATATATATATATATATATTGTGACAAGTACACTAATCTAGCAATATTTTTTCGAAAGTCTGGAATGCTTGGAACATGCCGCCAGGGTGGTGTAAGCCCAAAGTGAGGGTATCAAAAAACCATAGATATTTTTATATGGTGATGCTCGTAAAACAAACGTCAAAAATATATGATATATCAAAATTTTCGTTTTTTTTTTATCTGGAGAGCAGCGTAACCATAGCCTAAAACGATGTAGTGATTTTAGTGTTCTGTACGAAACACTTATGGGTTCGGTGTCTGTTAGTCACATCTAATTTTTTTCCGAGACTATTTTACATGGAAAGTTGAAATTTGGCATAAATATAGGAATTGATAGCCCAATCAGAGCTGTGTAGTTTTTTTTTATGGGTCTAGCACACGTGCTGCAGGGAAGTCCCGAAAGGAGCGGTATGTGTGCAGAAAAAGCGATTCACGTTGTTCTTAAATCGCTGTAAATCGTACTCGGTGGGAAACACAGCCCTGGGCAAATTATTTCAAAGGGATGATGTTCTCCATAGTTGACTTAAGGGGTTAGTTTTGGGGGTTTTAAATATTTTAATTAAACTGAGTGTTTTTTGTGAGTATCGAGAATGTTTGGGAATGTTCTTTTTCTAATATGTAAAAAAAAGGTATCCCTTACAAGTTGTAAATCGAATAGACGGCTAGACAGAGCGAAATTATTAAAAATCAGCGAAGAAGCTCTAAATTCGATTATTCAAATTTCGCGCCCAGTTTAACCGTATCATGGAATAAATTTTTTTCAGTTGATTACTTAACATTCCGGTCAAGTGCAAGTCGGACTTGCGCAATTAGTATTCTGTACTGTGATTGCTTTTAAAATAAAAAAAATTGTCACGGAGGTATAAAATAATCAATGACTTCACAAAACATACCCTAAATGAGTTTTCAACAAGTCTATTTCTGATTTTTGTTGAAAACTGATGACCTTGAAAAATTGATTTTTTTTATATACCAGATAAATTATCAAAGATAATGAACTCGTGATAATTTTCCTTCAATTTAAACTTTATGGAGAATATTCCAGATTTTTTTTAAAAAATTTTAATCGGTACTTCTCGAGATAAGGGGGGTGGACAGAGATTTTTGGCGGTTTTTTTAAAATATTACGAAGAAAAATTTGCGCTAATATTACATTATATATATTTTTGACATCATATTTTCACAAACTTTTATTTGACGTCCCACTCGATGACCTGGAAATTTTTTTTTCACACCTCCCAAAACTAAGCCCTTAAGTCAAAGTTTAACTTTAAAAATTACACGGCTCTGATTGGGCCATTAGTTCCTATATTTGTACCAACTTTCTATGTCAAATATTCTCGAAGAAAATCGGGTGTGACAGACACCGAAGTAATCTCATAAGTGTTCTGTACGGAACACTAAAAACACTAAATCATTTTTGGGTATGGTTACGCTGCTCTCCTGATAAAAAAAAACAAAAATATTGATTTATTAAATATTTTTGACTTTGGTTTACGAGCATTAATATATAAAAATATCTGTGCTTTTTTAATATCCTCAATTTGAGCACCATCATGTTCCAAACATTCCAGACTTTCGTAAAAATACTGCTAAACTAGTGTGATTGGTAAAATTTTTTTTGCGGTTTCTGACTGCTTTAAATACTCCTTTTTCCGAGTTTACTCATATATATATATATATATATATATATATATATATATATATATATATATATATATATATATATATAATATATATAGAGGGAAAGAGTAGTCTTGACCGACGAGTTTAACAGCAAACTTGAAATTCTTGGTATGGATCATGGAAATAGGGCTTTATAATCTTCTTCAGGGTGATAGGTGATGCTTATTAGGACAATTTTTTTCAATGAAAATTAATATTGTTCGTATCCTGAAGGAAATTTAAGGAAATTACGACAGGAAATTTTTAAAAATATAAATATGGTTTACTCCATTTTGTTAGGCAGGCAACGAGCAACCCTGTTGCGTTAAAATCAATTTTTAGATTATCGGACATGCAGAACCCGAAAATAAAATTTGGTTACTATAATATTAAAAAAAAATCGATGTTGCGAACCATTTATCGGTCACTGTATGATAGTAACATTATAAGTTCCCATTTGAATCATTTTATTACTACATAAAAAAATTATTATTTCCGATGAGTTACATTTTTTTTTCTTCTACTCTCACAAATACATAAATTATCATTGAAAATAACCATTTAGCAATCAAAATTCCATTGTTTTTCTTATATTACACCAATCGTTACTTCACCTCGTCGTTTTTGATTTCTTCGATAATATTATATTATATGAGAGAAAGTCGGCCTTACCTTTAGTATTACATGAATCAAAAGAAAGTGGACGTGCTTTTTTTTATTTAAAATGACCCGAAGAACATCACTTTCGGTTTTGGTGGTTGTAGGAGAGAGTCGGGCAGAGTAGATACTCGAAGAAATTCTCCTTCCTTTAGTCGCTAGGAATTATTTGACACACAAACAGTACATCGTGTTTTTAAGCTAAAAAATTATTTTTCTTCTTCTTCTTCCTCTAACCCCTATCGCCAGTTTAATCTCATCCATCTGCCCGTTACTATTCCGCCACACTCAGACCATCACTCCATCTCTTTCAGAGGGGCCCACACTCCTATGTCGAAGTGGTGATCTATCACGAGCAATTCTCGCTATTCTTCCGTCTTTCATCCTACCAATGTGTTCATTCCACTCTCTTCTCCGTCTCGTTACCCAATCGTTGATATCCTCTACCCCACACCTTTTTCTTATATCCTCACTTTTCTCCCCATTCAAAAGTGTCTTTCCAACTATTCTGCGAAGGACCTTCATTTCTGTTGATTCCAGTAGGCTTTTAGTTTTCGATATTTGTGGCCTGGTTTCGGTAGTATATGTTATAACAAATCTTATAGCTGTTTTGTAAATTCTCGATTTGGCTTTCATTCCTTTATTTTTGTTACACCATATTGTATTTAGGCACTCTGTTATTTTTGCGGCTCTCGTCGTTTGTTCCTTTACCTCTTCTTCAACATCACCATAAGCAGATATTTCTATGCATATATATTTAAACTTCATTTGCCGTTTAATAACTTCTCCAGCCACCTCAAGTTTACATCTTAAGGGTGTTTTTGACGTTGTCTTTTTGTCTTGGAGGCAGATACTGAAGGATTTAGCTGTGCATATAAATGCAATGTAATTTTATAAAAAAGATACAGAAACAAGCACGGCTCAATATCTAGACAATAATCTAGACGTTTATATTTTATTTTAACTTTTCGAGGTTTTATAGTACAAATAGGGCGATTGATAGATATACAGTCTGCCAAGTAAGAACGTGTCTACGATAATTCATTTTTGGTAGATGCGATTCTACAAAAAATCGGTAGAGGGAACCTTTGTGTACGACGGTTTTTGAGTAAAAGTATCAGTCGATTCCGAACTTCCGTCGAAATCACGTAAAATCTAAAAGGAGTCACTTTTTTGCGTGTTAATTCGAGGCAGTGTTTCTTTGTTCCCATCCAAGGAGGCCTAAAATAACACATTCTACGGCCGCTAAATATATTAAAAAGTCAGAGTCGTTTTAACGAGACGAATAATGTCGACGACTTGCCAAAACGTGGCTGGGTAGGCAAAGCCAATCCGAAAGTTGAAAAACGAAACGTGTCTTTATTTTCATGGGACCCGAAATTGGCACTCTGTCAAGGGGCGGCAAAATTAAGAAAATCGGGTTTGAATGTGTCCCATGAGACTATTCGACAAGATCTTCATGCTCATGACGTCAAATTCCGAAATATGTTGAAGCAACCTTGGCTGGGCGAAAATCACGTCGCAAAGCGGCTCGCTTGGGCCCTATAAAATACTAGAGTGGCCCTTACAATCATCGGACGCCAACTCTATTAAAAAGGTTTGGTCTTTTGTAAAGAGAACAGTCAGAGGAAATAGTCTGAGGGCTTTTACTCAGTTGTCTCGCGAGATTCGAAAAATTTACAGGCGATTATTGATGCAGGAGGCGATTGGATAAATTACTAAGGTAATTGCGCCGTTGTTAGCACATCAAAGAATACATTGATGGCAAAAAATGTTCTCGAAACACATCTTTTTAAGTATATGAGCGGTCACGTTCTTACTTGATAGGCTGTAGACGTGCAGCTGCGTAATAGAAAACTCAGCAACTCTCTATGCCTTCTGTTTAGACCATAAACTTGATCTACCGAGATTAGATTACACCTAGCATAATGAGGAACTAACAAAATCATTTCTTGAAACATCACAGCAAAATGTAGCTCCCTTTGATGATTCATGTCCAATCAATTAATAATCTGAAAATTTTCTTAAGCAGCAAATAACCAAATTAAGATCTGATCCATGCAAATAATCATACATACATATCATGAGCGATTCCGCAAGGGATTCACAATAAGCAAATCTCAAAACAAAAAGGTCTATTCAACTTAACCTCCTTTCAACTTTATACACTTAATACAATATTTATAGAGTAACTCTCTCTCTCCCTCTCTCTCTCAAGCCTTTCACCCCAATAGGAGTATCGGTAACACTATGCAGTTGCTGCCTTAACAGTCGTTCTCTAGGCGTCTCGATCCTGCGCGACCTGACTTGATCTTCTACCTTCTACCTTCCCCGTTACTACAAGCTTTTTCATGGCATCCACTTTTCTCATAATTTGACCAAAATATTTCAGGTACTGTCTCTTACATGTAATTCTATTTGGAAGTCGGTCATATATACTAAGCTCTTCAAGAATAGATACATTAGTACTCTGAAGATTCTATATGCTCACATCTCAAACGCATCGATTCGTCTTTTGTCAGCTTGTTTAATGGTCCATGTTTCTGATGCGTAAGTTTCTATGGGGAATATAAGACTGGATAGCAATTTTAAATTTATGTTTTTTGTGACAGCTGGATCTTTTCAGACCTTAGTGAGTTTGATCGTCGAGTTTCTAGCCGTAGCCAAACGTCTTCTTACTTCTGCTTCACAGCCACCATTGTTAGTTATGAGACATTCCAAATAGTTGAAATGGCCTACAACAGTGAAACCAGCCATTTCATTTAAGTGTGACAGGTCTTCATTAAGACTGACTATCATTACTTTGGTTGTATTGAAGTATAACATCATCTGCATATCTAAGATTACTTAGCTGATTATCACACCCCCACTCCAGTAATCTAAAACAGAGTTCATTATATGTTCACTATATATGTTAAAAAGTAAGGGTGACAGAATACAGCCTAGTCTGACGTCGGCTGCTATGTTCAAGGGATCGGAAAAATAATTCTTTACTTTAATTCTGCCACTTGTAGCCCCGTACAGGGATTGGATAAGGTTTACAAGTTGTATAGGTGTGCCCATGCTCATTAGAATCGACCATACTTTGTTCCATTGCAGCAGTCGAAAGCTTTAGAGTAGTCTGTAAAACAGATATAGGTTGTTATTTGAAATTCCCTAACTTTTTCTATTATCTGACATATGTTGAGAATTTGTTCTCTAGTCCCTCTTCCTGGAAAGAAGCCTGTTTGCTCGGTAGATATTTGTGGTAGCAGAAAAGTTTTGATCCTTTCTTTTAGGATCCAGAGATACGCCTTAGAGTAACTAGAGTCTTTCAAAAAAAAATCTTTCTCTTGGTTTACAAACCAGTCATTGATAATATTTATTACTTTTTCATTTAAATGGAATTTAAGTCCGTTTAAATGTTTTTTTAGTTCTAGACATAGCTAATAGTCGAACGTTTGTCACTCTTCCGGAAAAGATAGGTACAAAGCAGTGCAATGAACATCGCATAATCACCTTGACGTGTCATACGCTAAAAATATTTCATAATCCATAACAGACTTTATAGGAGGCTAGAAACAGAAATAGGAGAACCACAGTTTAGATTCCGAAATGGCATTGGAAGCCGCGAAGCATTGCTTACCTTCAACATGAGCTCAGAGATGTCTCGATGTAAACCAAGATGTTTATGCCTGTTTTGTGGATTACAATAAGACCTTTGACAAAGTTAAACGCGAACAAATCGTCGAGATACTAAAGGCAAAACAATTGGATACCCGTGATATAAGAATAATAACCAATCTCTATAGCGACCAGAGAGCAGTGTTGCATGTCGAAAATAGCATAACAGACGAAATCCGAATCAAGAGAGGTGTAAGACAGGAATGTGTACTATCACCCCTGCTGTTTAACCTATATTCAGAGGAAATCAAGAAGAAAGCCCTAAAAGAGGAAGAGATTGGAATAAGAATTAAGGGCAAGCCAGGCAACAATATTAAATACGCAGGTGCACTGTCCTAATGGTGGAAACTCTGGAGGATTTGTAAAGTATTTTAGACAGGGTAGTTAAAGCGAATAAATAAAGACGATTGACACTTAATGATAATAAAACCAAATTTTTGATAATACGAGAAATCAAGAGGGAATTGAAGACTTTTCATTCATAATGATCCCGTTGAACGGGTACATAAATATGATTATTTGGGTACAAGTGCCAATAGCAATAACGACATCTCGGAAGAAATTCGAACGAGAATTGAAAACGCACGGTCTACGTTTGTAAAGATGAAAAACTTCTTAAGCCACGATATAAACTTAACCTTAAAACGAAATTAGTTAGATGCTACGTTTTCTCGGTCGGTAGGTGTATACAAGGATACTCAAAATACCTTGGGTAGATAGAATCACGAACGTTGAACTGTTGCGAAGAATGAACAAAGATCAAGAAATTCTAATTACCATTAAACTAAAAATCGAATATCTAAGTCGTGTGATAAGAGGGCAAAAATACCAACTATTATAGCTGATCATGCAGGTAAAGGTATGGGGCAGAAGAAGTGTTGGAGGACGATGTATCTTCAGGCTTCGGAACCTGATAGAGTGGTCTGGAAGTACATCTACTCAATTGTTTAGAGCAGCGGCTTCAAAAATATGAATAGCAATGATGATTGCCAAACTTCGCAGCGGAGATGGCACCTGAAGAAGAATAATAATCGTAGGAAGCTAGATCACCATAATATGGGGGATAAACAACCAGTTCAAAGCCTAATTAATTTGTTTTTTCAAACTAACAGCGATTTGTGAGCAAGAGCATTGTTTTGCGGAAACAACACCCTTTTAGGTACTTTTCCTCTGTTTTTTTCGTAATTTTTTGGTTAAGTTTCGTTAATAATGAAGAATCACTGTTGTGCTTTATTTCAAGTTATCTGTAAGTAGTATCCCATTCTTTGCCCGAAAATTGAAACTAGTTTGGCACTAGATGAGCTCGCAATTGATAGTCTTAAAATTTTCTTAAGCAGCAAATAACCAGATTAAGATATGATCCATACAAATAATCACAACATTTTAAGAACGATTATATAAGAGATTCATAAAGTATTTTTGAAGGTTTTTTTTGAACAAATGGTAATTCAAATACAATACTATTCAAGATTCAATGTGCATATTGATTATAAAATTCTGAAATTTTAACTTTTCACGCCTATTTTGTATTTGTTTTTGATATGACAGCTTAAATAATATCAATTCGTCAAATTAATATTTAAACGGTATAGAAGGTTTTATGAGCATCAGTTGAATAATGCCACGAGTAGTTCTAGGCGTACCGTGTCTTTACCTGGCATTATTATTTTGCCCCCACCTCCCCTATAAATAAATATAGATTATTTGTTTTTGATTTGGTTAGTGAAATGTGGAGGTTAGGAATTGTTTTGCATGGTGAAGGTAAAGGTTAGAGTAAAAGTAAGGCGTATGACGTATCCGGGTATTTGAAACCATGGGATGAAAAGTGCCGAGACTTTTGAAGAAAAAATAATGTTTTTGTCTAAAATCGATTTTATTCTTCAACATAGTTTTCTTCAAGAGCGAAACACTTATTCCAGTGATCTTTCAATATTTGGATACATTTCATGTAGTACGATTTGTTGAGCTCTCAAAAATAAGCCTCATTTTCCCAATTAACTTCTTCATTTGAGCCAAATCTCTTTCACTGGAGCCACCTTTTCAAATTTGGAAAATGGTAATAATTACTGGGGGTCAGATTTGGTAAATAAGGCGTACAATGGGGACAATACCTAATTTTTACCCAATTTCATTTTCTGGCCTCAATTTTCAAGGAAACAAAATAATTTTTTTTAAGCTGCGTTCTTGATTTCTCCATCGATCCGTTTGAGCAAATTATTGACTATGATTTGAACTCATTTTTCAATAAGTATGGTTTTTAGAAATTGTTAGAGAAATCAGAAACGAAGATTATTAAAAAAAATTATTGAGATTCCTTGAAAACGGCGTGACTGAGACTTATTTTTACTGTTCCGTATGGAACACTTATAAGATCACTTCGGTGCCTGTCTGCCCGTTTGTCTGTCTGTTCGTCCGTCACACCCGGATTTTCTCCGAAATTATTTGTTATAGAAAGTTGTAATTGGGCATTAATATAGGAATTGATGGCCTTATCAGAGTCGTATAGTTTTTAAAGTTTTGATTTAGTTTAGTTTAGGAGGGTGCAATCGGAAGCGCAGAAAAAAATTGCAAGTGGGGTGTCAAATGAAAGTTTGTAAAAACACGAGTTCAAAAATACATATAATGTAATACTTGCGCACACACACTTTTCTTTGTATTATTTTTAAAAAATTGCGA
Source organism: Pachyrhynchus sulphureomaculatus (assembly GCA_019049505.1). Taxonomy (NCBI): domain Eukaryota; kingdom Metazoa; phylum Arthropoda; class Insecta; order Coleoptera; family Curculionidae; genus Pachyrhynchus; species Pachyrhynchus sulphureomaculatus. The sequence continues at coordinate 232,929,670 of CM032446.1, read as the reverse complement.
AAAATTGCGGCCTCCCCCTTTATCTCGAAAAGTATTAATCAAAAATGTTTGAAAAAATTCTCCAGAGGGTGTAGATTGAACGAAAATTATTACGAGTGCATCACCTTTAATAATTTATCTGGTATATAAAAAGACAAAAATTTCAAGGTCATCAGTTTTCAGTAAATATCGGAAAAAAACTTTGTTGAAAACTCATTGGGGTGTTCGGACATAAGTATGTCGAGTTCTGCAATATTAATTGTTTTAGTGTTAAATTCTTAAGAAAGGATTTCATCTAGGTCTTCAAAGTTGAACAACTTCCTGCTAACTACGGATATTTATATATAGTGGGTTAAGAGTTTGCATATGAAATCGACAGTCGCTGGCTCAATTCCGGCAAATGGCTGGGTGTTCTGTGTGCATAGTAGTTAATGCAGAAATGCACGTGACATGCAAATGTATGTTTCAACCTGAGCAACGTTGACAAATATAACATTAATATATCTCAGAGCTAAAAATAGGAAAAATAGTGAAAATTCGTGGTGGCGGGGAGATGGAGATTCTGTCCATTTTGTGCATTTTTTTAACAGCTATTTTCCTTACGAGCATAAAAAAACCGAATTACTAGATCATTTTGGAAAGCTTTCCTCTTTATTACATTGGATTTGCTTGAAGTAATTTTTAAGGCGCTTTGCATGCTCTTATACTATAATTTACTTTACCAATGACTGTACCTTACATAATTTTTCTGCAGGTCCATCCTTTTTTCAAATTCACCCCTCAAGCGGACCGTTTTGACGTAGCAGTTCTCCGTCTCGACAGGGCAGCTCACAATTTACCTCACGTTACACCTATTTGCCTTCCTGCTAAAGGAGAAGGATTTTTGGGAGATGTAGGGCATGCTGCTGGATGGGGTGCGTTGAGCCCTGGCTCTAGATTGAGGCCTCAAACTTTGCAGACTGTTAGAGTTCCTGTTATTGATAATAGGCAGTGTGAAAGATGGCATAGGTAAGATATATAGATCTATTACTAAAAAGTATTAAGAGTACATATGTACATAGTGAATATAAGGAACATATATTAAATTATTAAAAGTATATATATATATATATATATATATATATATATATATATATATATATATATATATATATATATATATATATATATATATATATATATATATAGTCAGCCATCCATATTATTTTTCTGTTAAGTTTCACTAATTAATTGGAACTCTGAGAGAACATGTTTAAATTAATATTTGAAACTTAACCAACGAGGATTAGTATTAAAAACAACTACGGAACATTTTATTTAGAAGTTACATCATTTTTATTAAAATGTAAACAAAATTAATGTCAAAAAAGCCTCCTTCCACTGAAGAAATGCATTGAAAAAAACACGTTATAATCAGCCGCATTTTATCAAGCAATTTATTGCTCGCTAAACTGAAAATAAATGAATAATTTTCGGCCCGACTTTATATTCTGTCACTTGTTGCTAGTAATTTTGCATTGGGTTTTCAAAGTAGTATCTATAATATATATAAAATGCAACGTCTCTCTCTGTCTGTCTGTCTGTCTGTCCGTTAGTGTGCTTATCACTGGAGTACCACTTATCCGATTTACGTACTTTTTTTTTAAAACATACATATGTTCTCTAGCCAGGTTATAGGCTATATTTTATTACGATAGGTAGCATAAGGAATGAGTAGTGACGTAAAATAGTGAATGAAGTCGGAAAAAAGTTTGCCGCTAGCGCGTCCCCTTGCAATACACAGCCTAAACCATTAAATTATGTAGCAGAGAATATCTATAATCTATAATCTATAATATATAAAATGCAATATCTCTCTGTCTGTCTGTCTGTCCATTAGTGCGTTTATCACGCGAAAACCACTTATCCGATTTATGTGTCTTTTTTTTAAATTCATACATATATTCTTTGGCCAGGTTATATAATAATAATAATAATCTATATCTATAATATATATAAAATGCAACATCTCTCTGTCTGTCTGTCTGTCCGTTAGTGCGCTTATTCCTCGAGATCCCCTTATCCGATTTACGTGATTTTTTAAATTCATACATATGTTCTCTGACCAGGTTATAGATATATATTTTATTACATCTATAATATATATATATATATATATATATATATATATATATATATATATATATATATATATATAAAATGCAACGTATCTCTGTCTGTTTGTTCGTTTGTGCGCTTATCACTGGAGAACCACTTATCCGATTTACGTGCTTTTTTTTAAACATGCTAAACCATTAAATATGGAACAATATCATGTAGCAAAGAATATCTATAATATATATAAAATGCAACGTCTCTCTGTCTGTCTGTCTGTCCGTTAGTGCGCTTATCACTGGAGAACCACTTATCCGATTTACGTGCTTTTTTGTTAAACATACATATGTTCTCTGGCCAGGTTATAGGATATATTTTATTACGTTAGGTGACATAAGGAATAAGCAGTGACGATAACAGTGAATCAAGTCAGAGAAAAGTTTGCGGCTAGCGCGTTCTCTTGCAATACACTGCCTAAAGCATTAAATATGGAACAATATCATGTAGCAAAGAATATAATATATATAAAATGCAACGTCTCTCTGTCTGTGTGTCTGTCCGTTAGTGCTCTTATCACTCGAGAACCACTTATCCGATTTACGTGTTTTTATAAATTTATACATATGTTCTATATAATTCGATATAAACCTAGATAATGGGAGATAAGGTGAGATAATGGGAGATAAGAAGAAATAATGGGAGATAAGTTGAGATAAGCCTCGATAATGGGAGATAAGTTGAGATAATGGGAGATAAGTATAAATAATGGGAGATAAAGATAAATAATAGGAGATAAGCAGAGATAAGTTTAGATAATGGGAGTTATGTTGAGATAATGGGAGATAAGGAGAAATAATGGGAAATACGGAGAAATATTGAGAGATAAGTCGAGATAAGCCTAGATAATGGGAAATAAGGTGAGATAATGGGAGATAATTAGACATAATGGGAGATAAGGAGAAATAATGGAAGATGAGCAGAGATAAGCCTAGATAATGGAAATTATGTAGAGATAATGGGATATAAGGAGAAATATTGGGAGATAAGGGGAAATAATGGGAGATATTTTATTACGTTGGGTAACATAAGGAATTAGCAGTGACGATAATAGTGAATCAAGTCCACGCGAGCGGAGCAGCGGGCCCGGCTAGTTAAAAATAAGCGAGAGAAATTATGAAATTTCATTCCAAGATCTAAAGATCATAATTGATTTGTAGAAAGATGGAAAATCGTATAGAAATATAGAAAAAATTGTTAAAAACTCGCATGCTCCTGTTCAGTACATTATAAACCAGTTCCTATAAGTTCCTATAAAATTCGACCACGCTCCGGACGTCCCATGAAACTGACTCCACGTGAAGAGGCCAGTATTGTTAGATAAATAATATTATAGATCCCAAGGAAAGTGCACCAAAATTAAAAAAAGAAGTACGGAAACTATTTTCGAAAAATGTTTGGTCACACAGTGAGAAATTGTTTACACAGGGCAGGCTATAAGGGGTGTGCACCTAGGAAAAAGCCGTTAATTTCGAAAGCTAATCGCAAAAAGCGGTTAGCTTTTGCTAGGGAATACCTTACTAAACCTCCTGAATTTTAGAAATCCGTAATCTAAAGTTTGGAGAAAGAAGAATACCGCATTCGATATTAAAAACATTTGTCCACGGTGAGTAGTGGTGGCAGTGTTCTGCTTTGGGAATGCATGTTCGCTGGAGGGGTTAGAAATTTACATTTTATTAATGGTATCATGGATCAGCAAGTTTATCTGAAAATTTTGAGAGACAATTTAAGAAAGAGAAATATTTCAAACATTAGCACTCGAAAAAGGTACATTTTCCAACAGGACAGTGATCGCACCGTAAACTTGGTGCGAGAATGGATGATCCATAATGTGCGACAGCAGCTTCATATATCTCCGCAATCACCCGACCGACGTTAACCCCATCGAACACTTATGAGAGGAACTTAAACGGCGCGTTCGCAAACATAATGTTTCAAATAGAGAAGAATTTAAAAACAGAATATTGAACGAATGGAAGAATATGCCGGAGGAGGTTATCAAGGCCAACGGCGGTCTCATTAAATATTAGTTTAAACGAAGTTGTTATTTTTTTTTAACTCCGTCAAATTATTATTGGTAATTGTTAAGTGTATGGAGACTTGTTTGACATTAATTTGGTTCACATTTTTATAACAATGATATAACTTCTAAATAAAATATTGCATAGTTGTTTTTAATACTAATCCTTGTTAGTTAAGTTTCGAATACTAATTTAAACATGTTTTCTCATAGTTCCAATTAATTAGTTAAACATAACAGAAAAAGCATTCGCTGCTAGACCACGGTCGAAACAGCTTTGCGCGATCGGTTGGTGTATCTGTGCTACTAACTCGTTTTTTGCCCATTATACCTGTAAGTTGATTGTTGAATCCATTATAATATTATTTTTATTCTTTAAAATTTGCCTTTTCTCTCTTTTAAATAATCTTAAATTTATTTTTAACAATTGAAAATCTTATCTAGTGTTCAATAGAGAGAGAACGTTAATAATGTATAATATCGGGGGGGAGAACATCTCCTCCCAAACTATTAAGAACATCATTGGTGTCGACGGGGAAACTCAAAACCCAACTCTTAATAACACATTTGCAGAACAAAAAATAAATTTAGAATATAACGATAATGATCTGCCTCCCTACATAGTTCATCTAGAATCGACAGAAAAATCAAATAACTCAGTAGGCAGATTTAATAACCTAAAAATAGCCAAAGAAATATTCAACCTTCAATTTAAAAATATTAAAAACATTATCAATAAAGGGACAAACCGCTTATCAGTAGAATTCAATAACTACGTATTAGCCAATAATTTTTTGCATGAAAAAAAACTAAAAGATAAAGGATATAAAGTGTACATTCCATACAACTTTATAACTTGTAAAGGTCTGATCCGTGGGGTCGATCTCGACGAAAACATGGAAGACTTTTTAGAAACTTGCAAATCCAACACAAACGTCATTATCAATGTCAAAAGACTCAACAGAAAAATAATAAAACAGAATATACTCCTACAGGCACAATCCTCATAACATTTAGAGATGTTCTACTTCCCAAATCTGTTAATTATCTAGGCCTATCCTTCCCAGTTTCAATATACGTTCCACCTGTTACTCAATGTTTTTCATGTTTAATATACGGGCACACCAAAAATAATTGTAAAGGTAAAGAAAGGTGTTTTAATTGTGGAGATAATAAACATGAAATAGACAATGATAACCTTCAACCTAATTCAAATTTTTCATGCCTCACAAGGTGCTATTTTTGTAAAGAATCGCACAAAAGTAACAACAAGAAATGTCCTGAATATTTACGCCAATCTAAAATTAAGCAACTTATGGTTTTCGAAAATCTAACCTACTTTGACGCAAATGCAGCCTGCAAAAGGACTTATTTAACGAATGAAGAGCCCACCTTTCAAGCAAGAGATTTCCCAACCTTACCCAACAATAAAACAACTGAAAAAAATCTTTCCCAAAATGTAAACAATTTCATAAGCACTTCCCAAAGAAGAACCGCTGATTTTAATACTGGATACAAAAGATCCTTCCAAAAAGTGGTAATAAGCGACAATAACAAAAAAAAGATTGACCGACAAAACATATGACAGACAGGCTTACAATGAACAACTACTCATACCCAACGGAAGACCCCAAAAAAGGTTCCACTCAGACAACCGACAAATATCAAATAATGAACATAATACCAACATAAACATGAACAATTTTAATAAAAGGCCTATTAGTGCCCTTCAAGATACTGACAATTCAGACCTAGATGAACCCTCAACATCCTCACAAGCAGATGAAAATAACTTTGTAAGAGACATATTTCACAAATTTTCGAATCTAACAAACAGAAATCAGAAATTAATAAAAAATTTCATAATAACCCGAAACATATACGGACGAAGATGACTCATACTAACAAAATCTGCATAGTGATTCACAAAATACCTTCAAACTGCTACAGTGGAATCTAAGGAGTTTAAAGTCCAACAGGGTCAATTTAACATATTTATGCATTAAATACAATCCCGATATTATTCTTCTTAATGAAACTTGGTTGAAAAATAATGACAATTTTCATTTAAGAAATTATAACATTATAACACAGGATAGAGATGATGGGTATGGTGGCATTGCTACCTGCATAAAAAACAACATAATCTTTAAACATATAAAAAGTTTTAATAACAATTTAATACAATATATTACAATAAAAACAGCAAACCTAAACATAATCAATATATACTTCAACTCTAATAACAATATAAATATTACGATCCTAAATAATATTTTTAATAATTTAACAGACTATACTATTTTACTGGGAGACCTTAATTCTCATCATCCTATTTGGGATAATACCCCAGTAAACAATGGAGGGAAAGCAATCAGTGATTTTGTTCTTGATTCCAATCTACTCATCCTAAATGATAGATCAGCTACTCGCATTCAGAATCCAGGTAGCCTGAGCAGTGCAGTAGACCTAACTATAATTAGCAGTGAATTATTCCCAATATCATCATGGGGAGTCCTTCCAGATTGTGGTAACAGCGATCACTTCCCCATCCTTTTAGAATTCAATGAAAAAAAAAAATTCCTAATTACTAAGGAATATAGACAAGCTAACTTTACTACAAGAAATTTCCTCAAGGCAAATTGGACAGATTACCAGAAAGAACCACAATCACTATATTACACAAAATCCAACAAGCAAATAAATGGAAATCTCAGTTTTGAAGATTTAAACACCATCATCAATAAAGCAGCAGAAACCTCTATACCATATAAAAAAAATAATGGCTCTCACAAAGTTAGCTGCCCTTGGTGGGAAGACGATTATAATAAAGTCATCGCAACTAGGAAAACATTCATTACAAAATACAAATTAATGTCAAATTTAGAAAACTTTATTGAAATGAAAAAACAAATAGCTATTTGCAGAAAATTTCTAAAAGAGAAAAAAAAAGAAAAAATTCATCAAATTTTGTGAAACACTCAACAAAAACTCTAATATCGGCAAAAAATTAAAAAATTTTCTAACAACAACACAAAATCCAATAGAACTCCCATCCCTGATGAAATAAAAATGGACATACTAAAGAATATGGCAATTTTTAATACAGACCCTTCATTTTCATTAATAATAACGGATACAGAAATACATCCCTTCAACCTCCAAGAACTAGAAAACAGTCTAAATAAGAAAAAACATTCGGCCACAGGCCTGGATGATATATCGTATTCAATGCTAAAAAAATTACCAACAAATATCAAAAACAATCTTTTATACATATACAATGACTGTCTGCTAAAAAACACAATTCCAGAACCATGGAAAAATACAATATAATAAATCTACTAAAACCAAACAAAGATCCTTCTAATATCAACAGCTATAGACCCATTGTATTATCTTCCTGCTACCTTAAATTACTGGAAATTATGATAAAAAACAGGCTGGAGTGGCATCTAGAAAGCAAATTATTCTTTAGTTGGAGACAAATAGGCTTCAGAAAGGGAATGGGAATAAATAATAATTTAGCCTTAATTACTACATATATCGATCGACCTTGCTTTTAAACAAAACTTCTCAACCATTGGAGTTTTCCTCGATATCAAATCAGCATATGATGGAGTAGACATTTACAAACTCTACAATAAACTAAATGAGGCCCAAATTCACCCCAAACTGGTAAACCTAATCCTCAAAATTTTAGAAAATAGAGCCCTATTTACCAGAAAGAATGACGGAAACTTATTCGGACCTATTTATGCAACATCCGGACTGCCTTAGGGCTCTCCACTGAGCATAATACTATTCAATATATACTTATACGATTTTTTTGAAACCCTCAATGAAGAGTATACACTTATAGGATATGCTGACGACTTGGTTCTAATTTACAAAGGAAACAATATTAATTTAATGGTGAAAAAAATTAATATAGCGCTTAAAACAATTCAGACATGGATGGAAATAAATAGCCTATCGTTATCGGCAGATAAATGCGAAGCCATATGGTTTACAAAAACAGACAAAAAAAACAAACCTCCAGACATAATATTAAAGAACCATAAAATTCCTTTTAAAAACAATGTTAAATACTTAGGAATAACGCTCAATAAAAACCTAAAATGGGATACACACATCAATAATATCATAAACAAAGCCAAGAAAGGATTGAACATATTGAAAAGCCTTTGCAGAGTTTGGTGGGGAGCGGACCCTCAGACGATGCTTATGGCCTACTATGCACTGGTAAGATCACACCTAGATCATGGAGCAATCTTCATAAACTCATCCAACAAAAATAACTATAAAAAAACTGGACAAAATACAATATCAAGGACTTCGAATATGCTTAGGATGTATGAAGTCGACGCCAACAAACGTCCTGCTAGCAGAAGCAGCCGAAATAAACCTGGAAAGTAGGAGAAAATTACTGAGTGCAAAATTCCTGTCCAAACTCATTCCAGTTAGAAATCATCCCCTAATAAATCTAATTAAAAAACTCCGCATTTTTTACATACACACTACTTCATTTATAAAAGAAGTAAAAATACCGTATCTCATCCAAATTCTAGACTATTTCTATCCATATTATGATAAAATTTACAAATCCACCAAACCCATTTGCTTTGAAATAGAATTTGATATTCAACTCACTCCATTAAAAATCCTGAAACATAACATTGACAAAAATACTACCGCGATTAAAGAACACTTTAATGATTTAACAGAAAAATTTAAAAATACATACACGTTTGTGTATACGGATGCATCCAAAAGGAATGAAAGGGTAGGATTTGGTATATACATACCCAAATTAAAATACAAATTACTCGTCCAGACTCCCCAACGACTTATGTATTTGCTCCGCAGAAATGGCAGCTATAAACGAAGGAGTATCAGTTTTACTTAGTAAAAAACATAACAAACAGTATTATTTTTACAGACTCTCTAAGTGCAATTGCGAAACTAACTAACAATACGATAGACATAAACAATGACCATATCACTCTACTTACTAAAAGACTAATTACAGAAGCTAACAACAAGGGGATTAATATAATGCTCTGCTGGATCCCGGGGCATTCGAACATATCCGGCAACATGATTGTGGACAAATTAGCCAACATCGGCAAAAACCTCAACATCTCCAAAAACTTACGATTAAATACCAATGACATTTTAAACAAAATCAAAGAAAAAATTAATTCGGAATATAAAACTGAATGGAAAAATATTCTTGAACAGAAAGGAAAGAATTACAGTAAAAATAGTAAATGAGTTCCCGAAACAGAAATGGTATGCTAAATTTCCCTACGTCAACAGACGTCATGTCACTACTATAATAAGAATGCGTACAGGTCATTGTCTTATTAAAAAACACTTATTTAAAATTAAAATAACTCAAGATATTAATTGCGAGTGCGGTTCGGAGGAGGACCTAAATCATATCTTCTTTGAATGTTCCTTGGCTTCAATCCCCAATGTAGATTTATATACTGAAATTTCAAAAATTAGGCGTTCAAACACCATTCACTATTGTCAATATTCTGACCAAATTGAACCCACAAATTATAAAACTCATGATGAGATTTTTGAATTACAATAAAATAAAACTTTAGTAACGGATTCAACAAACAATATCCCATCACAACTCAATCCCATCGGATGCAATAGCTCCTTTCCCAACAAATTCCTATGTTTGTTTCTTTGTCAAACCACATATATTCCCTACATACTCAACTAACTCACACCAACAAGTTAAATACTGATATTCAAACCAAATACATATAAAAAAAAAACTGGAGATCTAGTAGAACGAAAGTTCGTCAATGCTGGATTTCCCTCGGGACCCGAAAAGGGGAGATCCAAACTCGGGAACGTGTAAAACATCGCTGAGGGTAGCCGGCGCCCTGCCTAAGCGCGAGATGGATCTTGAGCTTGCAAATTGCCTCAGCAGCAGTGCCAATAACAATCAAGCCAAGCCATAACAGAAAAAGAGTATAGAAAGTAGTGTATGGAAACTTTTTGGACTGACTGTATATATAGGCTTCTTGAACTCATTGTTGAGTAGAGTCCTCACTTAATTGTTACCATCGGTCTTTATGTTGTGCTATCCTCAGCCACGGTCGTCCTGAGATAACAGGCAAGATACATTTCTTCTGTTTTCTTCTTTGTAAACGAAGCGAAAGCAACAGCTTGTCTGTGCACAAGAAACGAACATGGAACATATTTTTAAACGTAATATAATTCCACTTCTTTATGTATGCTTTTAATGAATTTCATCACAATTTAGTACAACTAACCAATGGCAAATACCGCCAAAATTCCCCTCTCCCCCCCTCCCTGTTTGAGAACTTCTGGGATACCCTCATGGGGAACATATTCCATGGCAATTTTTCGACACCATCTTGTATTTTATTTGCTGCTCAATTCTATTATTTTTGTATCATCTAAATTATTGTCCGCTTTAGGGTCGCCATATTGGAAATGTCATTTTTAAATATCATGTCTCCAAATCATGTTCTATTTAGGTCTTTTTGTTTTAAACAATAAATAAATTGCATATTATATTTTTTTTTTAATTTTAGCAGCTATTTTGGTAACAGCCTTACTGATTTCTCTTAATTAACCTTTAACGACTTAACCATAGTATACATTAATTTCTTGATTGGCTGATTCCAGTCGCCATTTTGTGAACGCCATATTAAATTTAGAAAATGACCATGTTTCATTCGAAAGTTCTTGAGCATAGGAACATTTTGGGACCTTCAAAGTTATTTTCCGTTGCGTTTAATTTTGGAGAGAACAGTGTCCCGGTTTATATATATATATATATATATATATATATATATATATATATATATATATATATATATATATATATATATATAAATAACAAGGATTTTCTACAGCTGACGCTGTCTTCCTTCTCTCAGCCTTTGATTCGATCCGTTTCTATCTTCCCAGTCTCCATCTGTTAGTCCCTGTCCTCCATAGCCTCGTCCACATCGTCTCTCCACGATCGTCTGGGTCTTCCTCTTTTTCTTCTCTCTATAGGGCTCCACTCCGTTATTTTCTTTATCCACCTATTATCTTCGCTTCGTCTTATGTGTCCATACCATTTTAAGCGTTTTTCTTCAATGGTATTTATTGCGTTTTCTTTGATGTTCATTCTGCTTCTTATTTCTTCATTGGTTATTCTCTCCATACGTGTCACTCTACAACATCTTCTCCAATACTCCATCTCTACCGCGTTAATTTTAGATTTATTTCTTTTGTTGATCGTCCATGTTTCTGACCCGTATGTCATTATGCTTTGTATTATTGATTTGTATATGCGTGTTTTGTTTCTCTTTGTAATGTGCTTGTTCCACAGGATCGAATTTAATTGTCTTATGCATGTTCGCGTTTGTCCTAATCTAGCTTTAAACTCTTCTTCTGATGTTGCGTTTTTTGAAATGATGGTTTCTAGATATTTAAATCTATCGGTTCCTTTGATTATTGTTTCGTTATCTACTTCTAGATTCTCCACGTTTTCCTCCTTTGTTGTTAGATATTCTGTTTTATCAAAGTTTATTGCTAATCCCGCTTTAGTGTATTCTTCTTTCAGTTTTCTTACCATATAACTGAGGTCTTCCTCATCTTGCGCTATGATTACTTGGTCGTCTGCGAAACTTAGAGTATATAAGTAATCTTCTCGTATTGGGACTCCCCTTCCACTACATTTTTGCTTCCATTTTTTTAATGTTTGTTCGAGGTATATTTTGAATAGTGTTGGGGATGTAGAGCATCCTTGTAATAGGCCTTTTGATGTTTGGAGTCTCTTCCCTATTTTTTGTCCTATTTTTATGTTCACTGTGTTGTTTTCGTAGAGAGCTTTTACTGCGTATATTAGTTCTTTGTCAATGCCTATTTCTTTCATTGCGTTCCATAATCTTTGTCTTGGTACTGAGTCATAGGCCTTTCTTATGTCTATGAAGGCTAGATGAACTTCTCTATTCTTTGCCAGTTTTTTTCCATTGTTTGTTTTATAGTGTATATGTGGTCTATACATGATTTTCCGGCCGTAAAGCCTGCTTGGTCTTCTCCAATTTTTTCCTTTTATATTTTCCTCCATGATATTTTTAATAATTTTTCCATACAAACGTCCCATACTCGATATTATGCTTAGGCCTCTATAGTTTGTGCATTTTCTGTGGTCTCCCTTTTTAAATATGGATACTATATAAGCTTTTGACCATTTCTCCGGTATTTTTTCTCCATTTATCGCTCTGTGGAACATGTGCTGAGAGCATTCGATGTAATTTATTAGACCCGTACTTAATCATTTCATTTACCACACCCCCAGGCCCTGCAGACTTATTATTTTTGAGTGTTTTTATTGTCTTCTTTACTTCTTCATAGCTTAGTTCTATCTCTTTTATTTCCTTATTCTGTTCTTCTTCAGGGTTCTCTTCTTGGAATTTTTGTCTATCTTTTGTTAGCAGCTTCTTATAATATTATTCCCACTCGCTTTCTGGGATGTACTCTATATATGTCTTCTTTCTATTGTTAGTCCTTAATGCTTTAATTATTCTCCATGACTCTGTACTTCTAGTTCCTCCTATATACTGTTCTACATGTTCGCACGATTTTTCCCATCTTTCGTCATTTTCTTTGTTTATCATCCTCCTCGTTTCTGCATTTTTCTCTTTATATTTCTGTAGATCTTCTTCTGATTTTGTATTCAACCATTTTTCATATAGTCTTTTTTTCTCTCCTTTATAGATTCTTTGGTTTTTTCACAGATTCTAATTTTATGTTTCTCATTCTCGTTGTCTTCTTTACCTAATGCTTCTAGGGACGCCTGTTTGATGCATTCTTTTATGTGGTCATACATCTGTTGGAGGTTGTCATAGTTAAATTCATTTAATTTTGATCTAATCGTCGTCTATATAGGTCTCTTATCGTTTCGTCTTGCAGTAAGTGTATTTTGTATTCTATTTCTTTGTCTGCTTTTTCTGTTATCTCATTAGTATTTCTGTTTTCTTTATCTATTGTTTCTTTTTGCTTTATTGTCTTGTACCACGGTACTTTTATATTTGCTATTAATAGTCTATGGTCTGTTCCACATTGTCTTTACTCTTACGTCTTTTATTTTGATAGTGGTATCGTTTTTAATTATAATGTAGTCTATTATTGATTTTAAGTTTCGTGTTTCTGTATCCAAGTATATTTGTGGATGTCTTTGTGTTTGTAGAATCTGTTTGTTATTTTGAGGCCGTTTAGTTCACACAGCTCTATTAGTCTCTCTCTCCGTTGTCGTTAGTAATGTCTTCTCCGAATGGTCCTACGGTATTGTTCTTTGTTTTCCTTCCTGTTCTCCCATTCAGATCTCCCATTATTATTAATTCTTGGTTTTTCTTTACTTTTTGTGTTTCTATTTCTAGTGCTTCCATGAAATTATCTTTTTCTCTTATAGTGCTGTCTTCTGTTGGGCCGTATACTTCCAATATTACCATGTCTTTTCCTAACATTGTTATATTTAGTTTTATGATTCTTTCATTGATGGGTTTTCCAAGATGTTATTTTCTTTTTCCACTTCTTTTTCACCAATATTCCAACTCCGGCCTTTGCGCTTTCTTCCTTCTTTACTCCACTCCAACAATGCATCACTTCATCTATTTCTTCTATTGCACTTCCCTTTTTCTTCGTCTCGCTTATTACTAAAATGTCTATGTTCATCTTCTTAAACTCGTATATGACTTCGATGTTCTTTGTCCTCCATCCCTGTATATTCCAGGTGCCGAGAGCAGCTATTCTGTTTCGGGATTTCTTCGTTTGGCTGAGTTTTAAGCTTGGGTTAACTATTCGCTTTGAAGTAGAATTGCCCCCCCCCGTATCCGATGGGGCTCCCTTCTTCGAAGGTGTGGATTGCCACCCGGGGATTTTTGCTTATCCTGTGATTTCTCATCCTACTTTTCAAAAACAACTAGCATTTCCCAGTTTAGGTTTTACGTGTGTTAGGGTGCTAACTCCTAACGCCACAACCCTCCTCCTTTATCCGGGCTTGGGACCGGCAACGGTGTTGATGAACTACTCAATCCATCCATCAACACTGCAGGCGGATACATATATATATATATATATATATATATATATATATATATATATATATATATATATATATATATAATACATTAAAATTCCGGGTTTCAATCCATTCGACTAACAATGAATTCGCACGACGTTTCGCCAAAATCTCATTTGGCATTTTCAAGTGCTCTTGCTGCTGCTGCTCGATACTGTGATCTTACTGCTGCTGCCGCTCGAAGCTAATTCGAAGAGTAAGAACCTCAATATGGGCTAATATTGGGCTTCCAAAGGATTTCTGAACCGTTGCAAGCTCTAGTGGGGTAGCTTCATTAAGTGCTTTGGTAACTAGAGTACAATAGAACATTTTAAAAAAAACTATGCCATTATCCCAACAAGGATGCCCAAATGCTTATTTTTTTGATGAAAAAGGGCAACTACGGATATGTTGTGATGAATAAATGATTCTTAACCGAGAAAAATACTTTTGTAGTTGTTTTTAGTAAAAAATATAGTTTTTCTTGAATTGAAAGTCCAATTATTTGGACTTAAATAAGTCTAAATTTGCAACTTATAAGTAATGTTTATATTTTTAGATCTAAGGGTATCCAAGTGACTATCTACGATGAAATGCTTTGTGCTGGTTACAAAAATGGCGGCCGAGATAGCTGTCAAGGTGATTCAGGAGGTCCTTTAATGTTACAAAGAGCAGGGAGGTGGTACCTTATAGGAATAGTATCAGCTGGATACTCTTGCGCTCAACCTGGACAGCCGGGAATATACCATAGGGTAAAATAATTATTATGTATAATATTATGATGGAGAGAGATACTAAAAATTTTAAGTTGATAGCAGTCTCTGTTTAAAGCTAATGACCGAATGGTAAAATTTATAGTCGTCAGGTGCCGAATTAAAAATTTGATCTTGCCAAAAAATACCGACCAGTCGCACTGATTTCAATAATATCGGAAATTGTGGAATCATCATCTTCTAAAATATCTGGAAGGATTCAATATATTTAGCGATCGCTTTTGTAGGCCATGATCAATAGGAAATTTTCTAATATGTGTAACATATGTTTGGAACAACACAAATGAATACTCTGGAGAATCTTAAGCTATTTCACTTGATATTTTCAAGGCATTCGACCGTGTATGGCATGACGAATTGTTGGCTAAGCTACACTCTTATGGTATATCTGAAAAGTTTTGATTATGGTTCTCGTGTTTCCTCAGAGAGCGTTCTTTAGGAGTGACAGTCGTCAACGTATTTCTTTCTAATAGCTTCATTATCAAAGCCGGTGTGCCTTAAGACTCCATACTAGCTCTTACTTCCTTTTTCATTTACATTCACAATCTGCTGAAAATGACCTGGTATCCAATCTACAGCTTTGCAGATGCCAGTACGTTTATTTGTTCATCATGCAGATATTTACGAACAGCAGGAAGTCGTTCAACTTAACAAAGATCAGGAAGAAATTCTATTTTTGGGGGACAATAACCAAGTAGAATTTAATGTTAACGAAAAAGTTAACGTTGCCGAACCCGACATGGTTATGTCAGGACACTTCATTTCTCTAGCATTCTCACTCATATTGCTGAAATTGTACAGTCTACATACAGCAATATTCTGACTTTAGCCTCTCTGGGGTATCACTAGGAGTATTGTCCTGAGTTTTGGACCTCGAAAAACTTGTGCTCTTTTGTTTATGAACAATTTAAGTTTTCAAAACGCGTTTCTTGAGCTTTAATTGTGAATAACTCCAGTTATATAAGTTGGATTGAGACAAAAAAAAAAACCAAACTCTTTGTTATGAAATTTCCAACAAATCTACGTTGGACGTAAAGTCGCTCAAGTGGTGCATAATTTCCAAAATTGAAAAAACAAGCAAAACACTTTTTTTTCATTTTATTGTACAGGTCGACTAAGTGAACCTATTTGCTTGAAACTTTTAGAAAATATGCTCTTTATTATATCAAAAATATTGAACCCAGTGAACACAATTGAATTTGTTATTTAAAATTTGAATTGCTATTTTATGTCATTTAGCCCAAAATAGATTTTTGTTTTCAAAACTTAGGTCTCGACGCCAGCTTCCTGATGCCATTAGAGAAATATATTTTTTTAAGTCATTTTAACGGTTTTATTATTACATTTGTTTATTAATCAAATAACAACAAATGCTTTTTTTTCGGTCGTTTTCACGTTAACGACAGTGATTTTCTTTTACCAGGTGTACAAGTATGAAATGCGGATTTCAGACAACAGATGGTGCACTAATGCCGTTTGTGCTATAAAGATTTGACACTGCATCATTTTGTTGGGTCATCAACAAGTGTCAGATGCGCACGAGTGATAAATTGGAAAAGTGTATGCATAGTGTTGTGTTCAATATGTCGAAATTTATACCGAACAAAGAGCATTCGCGGACGGACAGCATTAATTTTTTTGTTTTCATTTGAAGAAAGAAAACTGCTGTTGAATCATACCGATTACTTCGAGAAGCTTATAGTGAACATGCTCCATCGCAAGATACGTGTGAACGATGGTTTCGGCGTTTCAAAAGTGGTGACTTCGATGTTGCAGACAAGGGACGTGGAAAAACCGCCAAAAAAAATACGAAGATGTGGAATTGCAAGCATTGTTGGCCGAAGATGATTCACAAAAACAAAAACAACTCGCCGAGCAATTGGGTGTTAATCAACAAGCTGTTTCCAATCGGCTACGAGAGATGGGAAATATTCAGAAGACCGGTAAATGGGTACCACATGAGTTGAACTGAAGCGCAAAAACACGTGTGACATTTTGCTCGCTCGGTACAAAAGGAAGTCGTTTTTGCATCGTGTAGTTACAGGGGATGAAAAGTGGATTTATTTTGAGAATGCCAAGCGCAAAAAATCATGGGTAGACCCAGGCACACCATCCACATCGACCGCAAGACCGAATCGCTTTGGCAGAAAGACGATGCTCTATGTTTGGTGGGATCAGAGGGGCGTGGTCTATTATGAGCTATTAAAACCTGGGGAAACGGTTAATACTAAACGTTACCAACAACAATTCACCGATTTGAACCATTCGCTGCTTGCAAAAGGCCAGAATACCGAACACTGCTGAGGTGTGTGCTGGTGCGTTGTCGTGATGGAAAAGGACTTTCTTGTGGGCCAATCGCGGGCGTTTTTCTTGCAGCTCGGTTTTCAAACGGTCCAATAACGATGAATAATATTCACCTGTAATAGTTTTACTCTTTTCCAGATAGTCGATGAGGATTATCCCTTGCGAATCCCAAAAGACAGTCACCATAACCTTTCCGGCCGAAGGAACGGTCTTCGCCTTTTTTGGTGCAGATTCCCCCTTGGTAACCCATTGTTTAGATTGTTGTTTGGTCTCAGGAGTATAGTAATGCATCCATGTTTCATCCACAGTGACGAAAACGACGCTTAAAGTCCTCCGGATTCTTCTGGAACAGCTGCAAACCATCCTTGCAACACTTCACACGATTCCGTTTTTGGTCAAGCGTGAGCAATCGCGGCACCCATCTTGCGGATAGCTTTCTCATGTCCAAATATTTATGCAAAATATTATGTACCCGTTCAGTCGAGATGCCCACAGCACTAGCAATCTCACGCACCTTAACTCTTCTGTCATCCATCACCATATCATGGATTTGATCAATGATTTCTGGACTCGTAACCTCCACAGGCCGTCCAGAACGTTCAGCGTCACTTGTGCCCTTATGGCCAGTCCGAAAATTTTGAAACCACTTATAAACTGTTCTAATCGAAGGTGCAGAGTCACCATAATGTTTATCAAGCTTCTCTTTAGTCTCCTGAGGCGTTTTGCCTTTCATAAAGTAATGTTTAATCACCACACGAAATTCTTTTTCGTCCTTTCTTGAAAATCACTCGACTTCCTTGATTCACACGAATGCCAAACACAAAGAAATAGACCAATATGGCTGAAACTTGGTGTGCGTTCATTCAAGAGATGCTACTAACTAAACATGAGCTCGATACGCGCCGGTGGTGCCATCTCTCGGACTTTGCACGGACTTTTCAAACCAGCCTCGTACACTTCGCGCTAATACTTCACATTCGTATGAGGCTCAGCTTGTCATTCGTCATAGATCCCAGGACTCTGTACAATTTACAGCGATTCAAGACCAGAATGAATTGCTTTTTTCGCACACGCGTCGCTACTGCAGCCCTTTAAAAATTTCCCTGCGGCAAATGTGCTATGCTATTAAAAAAATATCCAAACTTATTTTGGATACTTCAGCTGTTTTACCTTCACTTTCTACAATTCTGTAATTTTTTAGTGTTCCGTATGGAACACTACTAAGATCATTTCAGTATCTCGGTGTCTGTCCGTCTGTCACACCCGATTTTCTCTGAAATTATTTGACATAGAAAGTTTGGCACTAATATAGGAATTGCTGGCCTTATCAGAACTGTGTAGTTTTAAAAGTTAAATTTTGATTTTAAGGGGTTGGGGAGTGAAAAAAAATTTTTTTACCAGGTCATCCAGTGGGGTGTCAAATGAAAGCTTGTAAAAACACGAGTTCAAAAATATATATAATGTAATACTTGCGCACACTTTTCTTTGTATTATTTTTAAAAAATTGCGACAAATCACTGCCCCCCCTTTAACTTGAAAAGTACTGGTCAAAAAATGTTGAGAAAATTCTAGAATATTCAGTGTAGATTAAACGAAAATTATCACACCTTTAGTAATTTATCTGATATATATATATATATATATATATATATATATATATATATATATATATATTATATATATACCAGGTGTACAAGTATGAAATACGGATTTCAGACAACAGATGGTGCACCAATGCAGTTTGTGCTATAAAGATTTTGTTGTGTCATCAACAAGTATCAGACGCGCACGAGTGATAAATTGGAAAAGTGTGTGCATAGTGTTGTGTTTTTGTGTTTAATATGTCGAAATTTATACCGAACAGAGAGCATTCGCGGACAGCATTAATTTTTTGTTTTCATTTGAAAGAAAACTGCTGTTGAATCATACCGATTACTTCGAGAAGCTTATGGTGAACATGCTCCATCGCAAGATACGTGTGAACGATGGTTTCGGCATTTCAAAAGTGGTGACTTCGATGTTGCAGACAAGGAACGTGGAAAACCGCCAAAAAAATACAAAGATGTGGAATTGCAAGCATTGTTGGACGAAGACGATTCGCCAACACAAAAACAACTCGCCGAGCAATTGGGCGTTAGTCAACAAGCTGTTTCCAATCGGCTACGAGAGATGGGAAAGATTCAGAAGCCTGTAGATGGGTACCACATGAGTTGAACTGAAGCGCAAAAAACACGTGTGACATTTTGCTCGCTCGGTACAAAAGGAAGTCGTTTTTTTGCATCGTATAGTTACAGGGGATGAAAAGTAGATTTATTTTGAGAATGCCAAGCGCAAAAAATCATGGGTAGACCCAGGCACACCATCCACATCGACCGCAAGACCGAATCGCTTTTTCAGAAAGACGATGCTCTATGTTTGGTGGGATCAGAGGGGCGTGGTCTATTATGAGCTATTAAAACCTGGGGAAACGGTTAATACTAAACGTTACCAACAACAATTCACCGATTTGAACCATTCGCTGCTTGCAAAAAGGCCAGAATAACGAAAGAGGCAACACAAAGTCATTTTTTTTTCATGACAATGCTCCATCACATACGGCAAAACTAGTTCGCGACACGTTGGAAGCACTCAGCTGGGAAGGTCTACCCCATGCGGCTTACTCACTAGACTTGGCTCCTTCCGATTACCACTTGTTTGCATCGATGGGTCACGCACTTGCTGAGCAGCGCTTTGGTTTGTACGAAGATGTGAAAAAATGGCTCGATGAATGGTTCGCAGCAAAAGGTGAAGATTTTTACTGGCGTGGTATTCACAAATTGCCCTAAAGATGGGAAAAAATGTATAACAAGCGATGGAGCCTACTTTGAATAAGGCACTTTTTATCATTCTTCCGAATTTAACATGTTTTTTTAGAAAAAAAATCCGCATTTCATACTTGTACACCTGGTATATATATATATATATATATATATATATATATATATATATATATATATATATATATATACATATATATAAATATATATATATATATATATATTATATATATATATATATATATATATATATATATATATATATATATATATATATATATATAAAATCAAGGTCATCAGTTCTCAGTAAAATCGGAAAAAAAAATTGTATATGTATATTTTATATATCCGAACCAAAAATTTTTATTTTAAAAGCAGTCAACGTTCGGAACACTAATTGCGCAAGTCCGACTTGCACCTGGCCGATTATTTAAATACAATTTTGATTTTTTAGGTCGCACACACAGTAGATTGGATTTCACGAGCTGTAGCCGCTAGATAAAACTCATCAAAGTGACAAAAACTAGGTCCTTATTATTAAAACTAAGAACTGTTGGAATATGTTTCAAAGTGTGTTCAAAAACATTTTATTTCAACAACTGACCGAACAAAATCACCGATGTATTAAAACGACTAGAAAAAATTAAAAATTTATCGCTAAAATTCATTGAACAAAATTGTCTTCTGCTTGTTTAATTTTTATTAATTAAATATTTTATGTTTAGTAACTTTTATTTGAAATGTTGGATTTATACAACATACAAATGGGGTGAAAAGTTCCGTGACGGAAACAATGTGTTTGCCAAATTCGATTTTATTCCTTATTCCAGCGATCTTCCAACATTTGGATACCTTTCGTATAGTACGATTTGCCAATCTCTCTAAAATAAGCTTCCCATTTGACTTCTTCATTTGAGCCCTGGAGCCTCCATTTATTATTTGGAAAGAAATAATAATCCCTGGGGGCCAGATCTGTTGAATATGGCGAATAAAGAAGCAATTCATAGCACAATTTGTTCAATTTCGCTATCGATGGAGTTGTGAGTTGGTACGTTATTTTAGTGAAACAAACATTTTTTTTTTTCGCTAAATGCGGTTTTTTTCTTTCAAAAGAGCAGGCAGGTTTCCCCACCGGGTATGGAACAAACGACCATCTGTTTACAGTTAAAGTCCTCATCGAAAAATGAGTATAGAATATTATGAGCCTCTAATGCTCACGTTCGTGGATTTCAAAAAGGCTTTTGATTCTGTAAGTCAGCAGAGGCTCTTGGAAGCACTTGCTAAATGTCGAATTCATTATCGATACTCCAGGGTAATTATACACTAATTACACATATATATATATATATATATATATATATATATATATATATATATTTATATATATATATGTATATACATATATATATATATATATATATATATATATATATATATATATATATATATATATATATATATATATATATATACAGGGTTACAGGGAAAGTCGTCCGAGATAATTAAGGATAATTTAGGTCGTTTCTGACCGATTTGATTCTATGACATGATGTCCTAAACTTAACCGTTTTCGAGATATTGAAGTATAAAGATTTTCTAAAAAAAAACATGTTTTTTTTGCTTTTATATCGATTTTTTTTTATTAGAGGTTCTCGAGTGCGATTTTTTGGTTATTTTTAGTTAGTCTGTATGTCAAGTATCAAAAATCATCAAAAAAATTTGAACTAGTTACTAACAGTTTCAAATGGCGGCTTGTTAATGTTTCTAAATTACGAATTTTTTACCAAGTGTTTCCTACTTTAAATCAATAAAGAGAAAAAAAAAAGTATGGAAGTTATTCTGCAAATTATTTTAAAAACTTTTACGTCTTTTTAGCTATCAAAAAAGGTATAATACTAGGAGTTTAATAGGAAAACTGTACACAGAATGACACCTAAAGCGGGCTCGGGTAGCAAAAGGTAAATTTTTAGTTCTAGGTGAAAATACGAAAAATACACACAAATAAAACAAAAAACCTTGCAATTTAATATTTTTTATTAATTATAATTCATGTTCCATATGGTCGCCCCTATTTCTTACACAAATTCTCATTCTTTTTTCTTAAATTACTTTTCACAACGCTGGTTGTGAGGTGCCGCCTCAATTATTTTTTGTCTTAGGACATCCACGTTTTCGATAGGAGTCATCTGGTTGTATACGAGACTTTTCATGTGACCCCACACATACAAATCCAGCGGTGTTAGGTCTGGGCTTCTCGCCGGCCAAGTGATGGGTCCGCCTCTTCCAATCCATTTGTTGGGATAATTTTCATTGAGCCATGCACGAACACTTCCTCTGTAATGAGCTGGGCAGCCATCGTGTTGAAAAGTACATGTTTTGTCTCAAACCAATAGGTAGGTCTTCCTTCAAATTAGGTAAATTGTTCCCAAAAAATTGTCATATTCCTCGCCATTCAAATTATCTGGCAGAAAGAATGGCCCAACCAAATAATTTGAAATTATACCCATCCACACATTTAAGCTGAATCTTGTTTGTGATCCTTTCGTTCTTTTTTTGTTTGGGTTGCCTTCCTCTTTAGAAGCCCAATAGTGGGCATTGTGGTAATTTGTAAGACCATCTTTGTCGAATTTCGACTCGTCAGTCCATAGTATTTTCTTAAAAAAAGATGCATCTTCGACATCGGTATTGAGCATAAATCTGCAGAATTCTAATCGTCGCAACAACGGATCCCTTCTTCAATGACTTGCACGGGCGTATAGTGGTAAGGGTGTTGCCCAACAGTATGCATTACAAACCATACCTTCCACTGCGAAATACCAAGCTGACATTTGTAGATGTGGTAGGGTCCCACCTCAAAGAGACGTCGTATTTCGATTTCTTCGTCTTCGTCAAAGATACGTGGTCGTCCCATGTCAGTCCGCGTCTTTGTACGGAACCAGTTTCTCGTAGTCTTCGATAAGTTCCATCAAATACGCTAACATCAGGTACACGACGAGTAGGATATCGCAGTATGTATTCATCACGTGCACGCGACGACACTCCTTCGCAAAATCCGTAACACATTAGGATGTCAGCATATTCCTCGTTGGTATACGTTGCCATATTCACAAGCAGAGATCAAAATCCAGTTACGAGCCAATTCACACAGTCCAGAAGATGAAACACAGATATTTTGAAAAGCACGGTATAGCACATCTACCACGGATGAATCGCATGAGCAGACTAAAAATCATTCAATAATGTTTAGTGAACAGAAAATGTCACTCGCACAGAGAGTACCCCGACCGGAAAAAATGCTTACCAACCCTTTTTATTGTTTGAAGGTGCAGGTAGTAAACCGGTAATTGTAGTATCTAAATTCTATTATTATGTTACTCTACATTTGGGCCTATTGAAATCTCATTTTCTTAGAATTTTCAATAGATCCAGTAGATATTATACCGTTTTAGATAGCTAAAAAGACGTTAATGGTTTTTAAAATAATTTGCAGAATAACTTCCATACATTTTTTTTTCTCTTTATTGATTTATAGTAGTTGGTAAAAATTCGTAATTTAGAAAACATTAACAAGCCGCCATTTGAAACTGTTAGTAATTAGTTCAAATTTTTTTGATGATTTTTGATACTTGACGTACAGACTAAACTAAAAATAACCAAAAAATCGCACTCGAGAACCTCCAATAAAAAAAAAATCGATATAAAAGCAAAAAAAACATGTTTTTTTTTAGAAAATCTTTAAACTTCAATATCTCGAAAAAAACGGTTAAGTTTAGGACATCATGTCATAGAGTCAAATCGGTCAGAAACGACCTAAACTATAACGTCCTTAATTATCTAGGACGAATTTCCTGTAACCCTGTATATGTAGATAGGTACATAGGACAAACAAACAGAAGAATCTCCACCCGGATCCAGGGTAATTATACACTTATTACACACACATAAAATATATTATATATATATATATATATATATATATTATATATATATATATATATATATATATCTATGTATATATATATATATATATATATATATATATATATATATATATATATATAATATATATATATATATATGTAGATAGGTACATAGAATATACAAAGAAGAATCTCCACCTGGATCCAAGAACATAAAATAAAGTATCAAAACCAAACAATCAGCTCCTTTTCAGCACCATCATGATACTTGTCACAACATCAATTTTGAGGGATCTAAACAAATAGCCTTGATTTCATATCATACAAAACACGCATAGTCAGAGACACTTAGAAATAGAAAAGAATGGACAGCTAAATAATCAAGATGATGCGCTGAATATCTCCACTACATGGAAGGGCTAGCTAAACCAAGGAATAACCAAAACATCGAGAAGGCAATAGCATAGCGCCGGAACTCGTAATTACCACCCAGCCGGCAAACACCGATGCTCTGACGAACACTTTCGTACCCCCACCTACCATCTGCGAAGACGCCGACCTATAAAAAGACGGCGACCGCATGTCGGTTTCTCAGTTAACTTCGAGCGGTAGCGGGAGCAAGATCACAGTATCAAGTGGCAGCAGCAACGGGAGCATTTGAAAATGCTAAATGAGGTTTTGGCGAAACGTCGTGCAAATTCATTGTTAGACGAACGGATTGAAACCCGGAATTTTAATGTATATATATTATATATATATTATATATATATATATATATATATATATATATATATATATATATATATATATATGTATATATATATATATATATATATATATATATATATATATATATATATATATATATATGTATGTGTATATATATATATATATATATATATATTATATATATATATATATATATATTTATATATATATATATATATATATATATATGAAAATGTTACCATTAATGTCAAAACAGAAACTAACCAATCACCAGCAAATTTCAAATCGAAAGAGATATGCTCTCTTCCAACTTTTCGTAACACTTCTAGAAAGTATGCCAGTCAATAAACTGGGAAAAAATAGGACTTAACAATGACGGCGAAAAGTTAAATCACCTCTGTTTCGCCGACGACATTGTCTTAATAACAAGCAAAAATTCAGGAAGCACAAACTATGCTTCAGGAAAGGATGGTTTAAAAATTAATTTATCCAAGACTCAGTTTATGACAAATCTTGTATTAAACGACACTATAAACTGAATAATGTGGAGAACGGGCAGGTACACCGCTATAAATACCTAGGGCATGAAGTCAGCATAAGGCCAGACAACCAAACATATGAATTTCAGCGGAGAATGGGTCTCTCCTGGACGGCATATGGTAAACTGGGCTATATATTTACATCTAATCTTCCAATGTGTTTAAAAAGAAAAGTTTTTGACAGGGACCTACTACCCGTTCCTACCTAGGAAGCCGATACTTTCACATTGACGAAGAAAAAATCAACAAAATGGAGAGGTCAATATTAGGCGTTACTTTTAGAGATCACATCCCAAATCACGTTATCAGGAAAAGAACAGGAGTACAAGACGCAGTCAGATTCATTCTACATCTTAAATGAAACTGGGATGGACGCGTTGCTAGGTTTATAGAGTGCCGACCAAGATCCGAAGCCTGTCGAAGTAGAGGTAGACCACCAAGTTGGTGTGAACTGATGATTTAAAGAGAATGGCTGGAAATTGAATATAAGTGACCAAGAACAGAAAAAGGTGGCAAGACTTGAGGGGGCTTTCGTCCAGCAGTGGGCAGTATAAACTGATGATGATGATGTTGATGATGAATAGTCTCCGGTGATTGTTCGCCGCTTCTCAAGGTAGTCGATCGGTATTATTCCATGTGCATTTCTGCAATATCTGCTAAAACCTTTCCAGCTAATGGTTGTGTTTCTGAACGCTTCGTTCGGCTTTTTTGCGGTCAGTCTGCGAACTGCCTGTGGGACTGGCGTGTAGTGGTTCATGGTTCGTCCGTTGTTATGAATTGGCGCAAAAAACTCCTTTGCGTTACGCTGAAATAATGCCAAAAAGCGTTCTGAATCTTCGACACGTTGTTGTTTTAGATCAATCGTGAGAGTACGCGGAATCCATCGGGCACATAGCTTTTTCATATGCAAAATATTCGTGCAAAATATGCCTCCCGCGTTCTGTTGATATCTTCATCTGTCTTTCTCACTTTCACTTTGCGGTCATTCAGAACAATATGGTGATTTTTTTTTTGTGTTTTTTTGGAATCGACTTCATTTGGACGCCGGAATGTGGTGTCTCATCGATCTTTTGACGACTACATTTAAGTTCACTAAACTATCGACATATACTTGCTTTCGATGGAGCAGATGAACCAAAACGCTGTTCAAGCCCTTCTTGAGTTCTGGTTGTATTTTCCCCATCAAAAAGTAATGTTTAAACAACACACGAAATTCTTTTTACTCCATCGTTTTGCAAAAATCAAAAGTAGTGTCACTCAAACTTGCAAACTAATGGACAAAACCTTATGAAAGTTTTGTAAGAATCTTCTGAGAGTTGACACTAACTGAAAATCATATGTGATGTTTCTCTTTGGGCTGCCGTCTCTCGGAAGTCTCGGGACTTTTCACCACATGTTTGTAGTATATCGTTAAGTGTAATATATTTACTAAAATTTTTAAAAATATTTATTATTTGGCAAAATATGTTTATGTTGGAATTGTAAATATTGTTTAATTGTTTTAGAAACTAGTCGACTAGTCATAATAATAATTTAATTGTTATTTAAATATAGGGTGGAGTATAAGCGCGTGGGTGGATACTATCTGGGATTCTAGAGATAATATGAAAAATAATAATTAATTGGAGATTTTCTAATTTTGATTTTTAAGTCTTTTATCTAGCGAAAGCTTGGCATTAAACCGTGTCAAATTGAGGGACTTCTTCGACGTTTTATCCATACTGATGCATATTCAGGGATCTTTACTTTTCGAACTTAGGTACTTAGTTTATAATGCCTTTGTTAGCCCTTCTGTATAAACGAAAATCATCGTTAAATTATCCTTATTATTAAACACTTTGACACTATCTCTTATAGAATCCCAATTATTATTAATCCACGAGCTAATGCACTTCTCAGTACACAAAGAACTCATTTTATGTATGAGTAAGCCTAACTATGCCATTAAAAGGGTGTATCAATAAGCCATGTACGATTCTGCGAAAAACTTTTCCTGTACGTAATATTAAGGATGTCGTATACAAGGCGTTAGTCCTACTAGGCCAGTTTTTAACATATTAATTAAAAAATAGAGTCAGCTTGACATTTATAGCATCTGTTTCTAGCTACAGCTACGTTTGAATATTCGTCCCTTCGAGTGGTATTATAAGAGAAGTTACATGATATACAATCTGTTAAGTAAGAACGTGACCGCGATAATTATTTTTGGTGGATGCGATTCTAGCGATTCAACAAGAAATTGGTAGAGGGAACCTTCGTCACATTTTAGTAAAAGTATCGGTCGATTCCAAACTTTCATCGAAATCACGTAAAATCCAAAATGAGTCACTTGATGGCCCGTCGGTTCGAGGCAGTCTTTCTTTGTCCCATCCAAAGAAGTCTAAAACGACACATTCCACAGTCTTTAAATATATTAAAAAAGTCGATATCGTTTGTAAAGAAGTAGACAAATTGTTTTAACAAGGCGAAAAATGTCCACGACTTGACAAAACGTGGCTCGGTAGGCAAAGTTATTCCGAAAGTCGAAAAAACGAATCGTGTCTTTGTTTTCACGAGACCTGAAATTGACGCTGCGTCAAGGAGTGGCAAAATTAAGAAAATCGGCTTTGAATTTATCCCATGAGACCATTCGACAGTATCGTCGTGCTCATGCCGTCAAATTCCGAAGCACTTTAAAGAAACCTTTGCTGGGCGAAAATTGCGTCGCGAAGCGGCTCGCTTGGGCCACGATAAGGTACTAGAGTGGCCCTCACAATTGTCTAACGCCAACCCTATTGAAAACGTTTGGTCCTTTGTAAACAGAAAGCTCAGAGAGAAGACTCTGAGGACTTTGACTCAGTTGTCTCGCGAGATTCGAAAAATTTGGTGATCATTTCAGAAAAATCTCGTCGACAGCATGCCTCGAAAAGGCCAGGCGATTATTGATGCAACTTACTAAGCTAATTGCGCCGTTGTTAGCATATCAAAGAATACATTGATGGCAAAGAATGTTCTCGAAACACATTTTTTCAAGGATATGAGAGGTCACATTCTTACTTGACAGACTCTAGTAAAGGAATTAACAGTTGAAACTGAGTAACGCCACATTTATTCAAATAAAAACATAACGTACTCCTATAATAGCTGATCGACTTAATTTACAGTAGCGACAGTTGTCAAACGTCAAATCGAGGCATGATACAGAGGTCAGACGACTTAAATCTTGTCAGTTCTTCAAAAAAAAAGAAATGTTTTAGGAAATAAGTAATTGTTTTTAATGGCCAAGCCAAATTCTTTACTTATTAGGTATTTATTCTCGCTTTGTTTTTAGGTAAATTACTTGTTATCCAATATGGATGTACGTTGCTTTCAAAATTAAGTATTTTGCATCAATTTTATTATTTATTCTTAAATTATTGTATAAAAGAAGAAACTGAAGAAAACATTTCTGTTTCAGTTACTTTAGTTTTCTTTAGTGTTCGATAAGATGAAAATATACGAACTTGAAATAATATAGTTTCAATTCGTGTGTGTAAGATATACCTGTGGTAAATCTAAATTATTTTTTATTTTAGTGTTTGTAATATATTTTTTAAATATATTCTTGGTTTCAATATAGTTAGTTATTAGATTAGGCAAAATTAAAAAACATGTGTAGTATGGTAAATCCCAAGATATAAGATCCTTTCTTTTGCTTTTTCAATGGGGCAATAAACGATCCTATTAGGGTTTGGTGTATGGTTGCCAGGTATTACGATAAACGTATTTTTATTTTACCTGCTTTGTATACCGTCCTCACTTGCACCTGCAACCATATTGGATCTATCTTTACCTATATATTTACTACCTGGCAACCCGGTTTGGAGCCCTCTAAGTATTTGATAATATAGGCCTAATGACCACAGGTCCCCATTAAGAACCGAAATATACTTTTTATTATTTTTATTTTTAGTTTTACTTACAACAAACAACGTAATGGTTCTATTTTAATTATGTGGCGTCCGTGGGAAAATTGCAATAATGGCTATCGCAAGAGAAAACATTTATTACTTGACGCTAAACAAATAGTGAAAAATGTTTACGACAGTTTGGTAAAAAGAAATTTGAATAAACAAAGTGCTTTGCAAGAAACCAGTGAAGTAACAAAAACCCCAATTTCTACGATTAAGGGTATTGTAGAAAAACCATCACTCAGGAACAGGAAAAAACGGAAAGATTTTCAAATGCATCATGTAGGCGATTGTGAAAAAGGCGTCATCAGGAGGAAAATATATTCTATGTATGAAGAGCAGTTGGTGCCGACACTAGACAAAATAAAATTAAGACTTGTACAGGACGGGGACTAATATACATTGTGGTCGAACAACCCTTTACAGAATTCTCTTAAGAATGGGATTCACGTTCCGAAAAATTAACAAAAGGCAAGTGGTGATGGAGTCACAAAGATTACGAATCTTGCGACATTTACAACAAATTAAAAAATATCGATCAGAGAATTGGCCAATAATTTACCATGACGAAACATGGCTCGATACCCATGGCACTGGGCAAAAAGGGTGGGTTGACAGCAGTACAAAATGTCAGACTAACGCACCTTCAAATAAAGGTAAACGAATAACCATTTTCCATGCTGGATATGAAAAGGACCGGGTTTCAAATTGTCTATTATTATCTGCAAAAAACACTAAAATGGAAAATACAGGAATATATGTTACAAAATGACATTATTTTGACTTTAGTTATAAAAAAGTAACCTTTTGGAAGTTTTGAAAGACTATAAATTAAAAAAAGAAATATGTTTGTGGTAGTATTGCTGAGAAAATGGGACACACTGTTTTGCGGCTTCCTCCGTATTATTGGGTGTTTAATCCAATTGAACATATTTGACATCAAGTTAAATCAAAAATAGGGGCACAAATGTTTCTCCTAGTTTAAGCGCGTCAGTGGTTGAATTAGTAAAAAAAGTTATAAATGATATACCTTGTGAAAGCTGGAAGAATTCCATTCGGCACGTTGTTAAAGTTGAAGAATCATATATTTATGTAAATAATATAAAACCACTGATAATTACCTCTGCTGATGACAGTGATAGTGTAACCGAATTAGGCTTAAGTTAAAATATATTTTTATTTATACATATGTCCCCTCTTGTAAACCCCAGTCATTCAAACTGTATATTTGTACTTCTTATCTATTTGTTTTTACATGTATCTATAAATAAACATCTCCAAAAACACTTATAATTTTTTAAGTCCATCTCTGCAACCTATCATAAACAACACGTCAGAATTTTTATATTGCTCACTTAAAACGGCAAAAATCAGGATCTAATATTTTGGGACAGGCTATAACAGGACAAATAATGGTAATGACTGTGTTGCATATTAGTAGGTAAGTATCAATTTAACTTTCAAAGTTTTAACACGTAGGCTGAAAAGTTTTTGGTCTGACACATAGATATCGCTCTTTTCAAAAAATCCATATGATTTTTAGGAAGTACCAACCTTCAAACGATACGTGTCAAAATTTCATGACTGACATTTCGACGATTAGTTTACAAGTTACAGTGGTTTTAGTGACGCTACCTTTGATATTTTTAAAACAATGGAAAAAATCGAATTTCGTGTATTGATTAAACGCTGTTTTTTTGTCGTGGTCAGACAGATATAAACGATGCTGAACGCTCTGGACGCCCAAATAAGGTGGTTACACCGGAAAACATCAAAAAAATTCACAAAATTGTTTTGGATGACCGTAAAGTGAAATTGCGTGAGATAGCGACACCCTAAAGATATCAAAAGAACGTGATGGTCATATTTTACATGAACATTTGGACATGAAAAAGCTTTGTTCGAAATGGGTACAGTGTTTGCTCACAGTGGACTAAAAACAACAACGTGTTGATGATTCTGAGCGCTGTTTGGACCTGTTTAAGAGCAATAAAAGGATTTTTTCATGCGATATGTGACATTGGACGAAACATGGATCCACCACTAGACACCGGAATTAAATCGGCAGTCAGCTGAGTGGACAGCAGCCGGTGAAAGCCGCCCAAAGCGACCAAAGACACAACAGTCGGTTGGGAAGCTTTTGGCCTCTTCTTTATCAACCGTATTCTCCAGATTTGACTATTATCTATTCGCAGACTTCAAAAAAATGCTCGGATTTGGCTTCAATGAAGAAGTTATCGCCGAAACTGAAGCCTATTTTGAAGGCAAAGACAAATCCTTCTACAAGAAAGATATAGAAATGTTAGAAAAGGACTGATTGCATCGCTCTTGAAGGAGACTATGTTGATGAATAAAGTCGAATTTTGCAAAAAAACGTATTTTAAGTAGCTAGACCAAAAACTTTTCAGCCTACCTGTTACCTACGTCAATATAAATTCCTTTCCGTATAGCAGTTTTTGAGTGCTTGGGCTCTGGTATCACATGCTGCTAAGGTGTTTCTCTGGATCCTAAATGAAAGATTTAAAACTTTTCTGCTGCCGCAAATATCTACCGAGCAAACATGCTTCATTCCTGGAAGAGGGACTAGAGAACAAATTCTCAACATACGCCAGATTATAGAAAAAGTTAGGGATTTCCAAATAACAACCTATATCTGTTTTATAGACTACTCTAAAGCTTTCGACTGCATACAATGAACAAACTCTGGTTGATTTTAATCAGTATGGGAACACCTATACATCTTGTAAACCTTATCCGATCTCTGTATGAGAACACAAACGGCAGAATTAAACTAAATAATTCTTTTTCCGACCCCTTTAACGTAGAAGCCGGAGTCAGACAGGACTGTATTCTGTCACTTATTATTTATATTTATTTCTAACATATATAGTGAACATATAATGAGGTCTATTTTAGATGGCTGTAGTGGGGGTATGACAATCGGTGGAAATAAGCTAAGTAACCTTAGATATGCGGATGACACTGTTATAATTGCAACTTCAATACAAGATCTAGAATCAATTATGGAGCGTCTTCAAATCACTAACAAAAATTATGGATTGACAATTACTAGAGCGAAAACCAAAGTAATGATTGTTAGGCGTAACGAAGATCTGTTACACATAAATGAAATTGCTGGTTTCACTGTTGTAGACGATGCCAAGTATTTGGAATCCCTCGTAATTAACAATGGTACCTGTGAAGCGAAAGTAAGAAGACGTTTGGCTATGGTTAGAAATTCTACGATCAAACTCACTAAGGTCTGGGAAGATCCAGCTGTCTCAAATAATACAAAACTAAGAATGCTATCCAGCCTTATATTCTCCATAGCAGCTTACGGATCGGAAACATGAACCATCCAAGCTAACAAAGACGAATCAATGCGCTTGAGATGTGAGCATACCGAAGAATCCTCGGGGTATCATATACTGAACACCGTACTAATGTATCTATTCTTGAAGAGCTTAGTATAAATGAACGACTGTCAAATAGAACAGTACTTGAAATATTTTGGTCACATTATGAGGATAGTAGATGTAATGGAAAAGTTTGTAGCAAGGAGAAGGTAGAAGGTAGAAGATCAAGGGGACGGTCTCCAACAAGATGGTCCGACCAAGTAAGATCTCTTCTTGGTATGAGTATGCACTAGTCAAGTCAGATCACGCAGGAACGAAATGCCTGGAGAATGACTGTTGAGGCAGCAACCGCATAGTACCACTGATACTCCTGTTGGGGTGAAAGGATTAAGAGAGAGGGAGAGACTGGTCAGACGGAAGAAAAGAACAAAACTTATATTACTTATCGCAAAAAGAATAAGTAAGATACAAATAATTTGCACCTCTATCTTAGTTTTGAATACGTACGTGCCCTCTGTCGAGGGCCACATATCGCTAGAGGATTTGTAATTAATTATTTGTGTCTTACTTATTCTTTACCCTAGTACTGTAATTATTACTTTAAGGTTTGTTCTTTTCTTCGTCAATCCCAGTTCAGCTGAAAAGCTGTGATATTGCGGAACGCAGCCTGAGATGGATGAGAGAAGAGTCAAAAACAGGTGAAAAATGGACTTTGTTCAATTTTAGTAGTTTATTTTGATTTTTACATACTTGGGGTATAGGTTAGCAACTCGTTGAAAAATTGCTCTGTCGGTCAGTGATCTCGAACAGCCCCTGACAGAGGGCAGGTACTCCTACAAGACTAGGCTTACATCAACCAGAGATGTAAATTATTTATATCTTACTTATTTTTTTACTTACGATTACACGAGACATCTTCGGCGATCTTTACTCGTCAAGCTTAGAACGAGCGCGAAGAAACACGAGTCAAATATTTTTATCTGAAAAAGATTCACTTACTCGTGACCCAGTGTAATGATCGTTTTTGAAGTGCGATGAAGACAGTAACCACATTAATATTGTTATGATGTTTGTAAATTTCAATTGATTTTCTAAACTTTGGTTTTCAAAAATTGGAGACAGAAACAAGAACTTTGGCTTGTTTTACATTGTTGGCATGATTCGTAAAGTTCAGCTATAGTTGATTGTATAATGTGTTTCTTTTCGATACATCTTTCATGTAGTGATCTGTTTATCTGTTGCTATAGAATCTTCGTCACATAAAGATAAAGCTCTAAATTCTGTTTGGATGCGTTCGGTTTATGTTTTTAGGTGATTTTTGGTTTTCTATGTTTTCATAATTTGCGCGATAAATTGCCTCAGGTTTTGGGGTAAGGAGTCAAAGGCTTTTTTATAGTCTATATAACCGGAGTGAAGGTTTCTGTGTTCTTTTCTGGTTTGTCCCATGATAACCCTACCTATGATCAGCTGCCCTTTGCAACCTCGGCTGTTTTTCCTGCACCCCTTCTGCTCTTCTGTGAGACTGTTGTTGTATATTAGGTGTTGTTCTATATTGTGGCTATGATGATCTTGTATAGTGTGAAGACAAGTGATAGGTCGGTAGTTTGACGGGTTTTTGGTGTCTGAGCTTAAGAGGTTCTTTTCTGAACTGTCACAAGAAGTTTTTTCGTCGGCGTCAGTTACTGTGGGTCCCAAAAAAACAGACCTGAATAACAATTTACTGTGAATGAATTCAGAGCAAAAACTGGTAGCCGTTTTTGGCAAAAACAAATAAATAATGTAATTGATTCGTACTATTTGTTCGAATAAACATAGTGACGCGTAGTTTACAAATAAATATAAATAAAGCAAATAAAAAATATATTAGAAAGGTGAAAAATATTTTATTTAAAATTTAATAAAACAAATATTAGGAAGTTTCTGCATTATTCATAACAATTTGATAAAAGGAAGGGTTTGCTGACACTGATGGAGGCTCAACAGATTTTGTTGGAGGTTTGGAAGCAGAAGTACTAGGAGGCGGCGGTGCTTCACAATTAACAATGTATGGAGCATCTCTTGACTGTGTACATGTCGTGTTGAAAGTCCTTGGTGGGATTGGTGGGCCAGATGGAAAAGAAGCCGGTGAATCTATTTGTGTTGCTGAATTTGACGAAGCAAGTGAAACTGACTTTGTAGATTCTAGTGTATTTTGAAGGAGCGGTTCACTTGGTGGGGGGGGGAGAGTTGAGAAATAGCTATTACCTGTAAAAAATGAAGGTAATATGACTTCATTTAAAATGGAAGGTCATAAATTATCCTGTTTTTCTTATGCAAAAATAGTGTCGGGTCAAAAATATAATGATTAAATTTAAATTTTATAAAGTGACGTACGGAATTAAAACATTACTGAGCTACAGCTAGATTAGCAACACAGAGTTTATATAAAAATTTCTTCTTTTTTAGTATTTTGGTGTACTAGTGTACGTTAGGCCATATCATTTACGGTACATCATCTGCTAGATTTTCTACCATTTAGAAACAACGGACATAATGTAACATAGTAGGACATAAATACTGGCGAAATATATATATATATATATATATATATATATATATATATATATATATATATATATATATATATATTCTTATATTTTTCTTAATTTTTCAGTTTTCTTGTAAATTTTTTAAGGTTTATAAATGAGAAAAGTACTGCCTGAGATTACATTTATTACAATACGGTTCAACCAAATTATCTTGGTTTCTATCAGTTGTATTTATAACTAAAATAATATTTGTTACATGAGCATACTTATCCTTTTTGGGTCCATAATTTTATTAATTCCTTTGGTAAGTTCCAAGTACTTATCTCATTTATTTTTATATATATATATATATATATATATATATATATATATATATATATATATATATATATACAGTCCCTGGCCAAATTATTAGACGCACTGTATTTTTTTTAGTAATTTTATGTTTCTTAAGAGACTACATATTTGTATTTATTTTTAACATATGGCAACACTGTGTTGACAAAGTGATATATGAACGTAAACAAGTACAAACCTGTATCAGTCGCGATCGGAATCGAGTCAGGTACGGACGTGTTTCTGTGGCTTTATGGACTGTGATTGTTTGTTTAACAGTTTTATACTACTCAGTTATTAGTTTATTTTGTATGCAGTGTTTTAAAAAAGTAATTGGACTATTTTCATTATGGGTAGAAAAGGCGATCCTTCACCACGTAAAAAAGCTGAAGTGAAGGCCCTTGTGATTGCGAAAACATTTACAAACCGAGAAATATCACGCATAAAAAAGAAAATTGAGTCAGGGAAGGAATTAAGCCCGAAAAGAAAGAAAAGATGCGGTAGAAAACCAATTTTCACTCCACGGTCAGAGAGATGTTTGAAGAAAATTTGTGTAGAAAACAGATTTGCTACCACAAAGGTAATAAAATCACAACTCCAGGATGCTAGCGTAAATGTTTCTGAGAGCACTGTTCGAAGAAAATTGAAAGAATTAGATTTTAAGGCCTGTCGCCCCGCCAGGAAGCCCAAGTTAACAGCTGCAATGAAAGCAAAGCGCCTGAAGTGGGCCAAACAATGACAAGACAAAGATGTGGACTTCTGGAGATCGGTAAGATACAGCAATTTAATCAATAATTGATACATTATTATCATTTTCAGTTAAATAAAGCAAATAAACATGGAAGTTTATATATTTTTCCTATTTTTGACAGGTCTGCTTCAGTGACGAAAGCACATTCGAAATTTTGCAGAATAAAGCTCAGTATGTGCGTCGTCGTCATGGAGAAAAGTTTCATCCTGATTGTGTCGTCCCGACGGTTAAACATCCCACCAAAGTGATGATTTGGTCAGTCATCAGCGGCAAGGGCACTGGACCTCTGTACGTCGTCAAAGGAATAATGAGGCAAGATCAGTACAAAGAAGTATTACAAAATCGGTTGATTCCGCAGCTCAGAGAATGGTTTCCAAATGGGGAACCATTCACTTTCATGCAAGATGGAGCTCCCTGCCACACTGCTCGGTCTGTTAAAGCTTTTTTGGCAGAAAAAAATATCCCTCTGTTGGATTGGCCGGGTAATAGCCCATTGAAAATGTGTGGGAGCTGATGAAAAGAGAAGTGGCTAAAGATGTGATTACCAACAAAACCCAGCTCCTAGAAAAGATTATTCATGTGTGGAATCATCATCCTCAAATGCAGGAGACAGTACAATCTTGCATTGATAGCATGCCGCGCAGAATTAAAGCTTTGATAGCGGCTAAAGGTGGCTCAACTAAATATTGACTTTTACTAACATTAATTTCACTTTTCTTTAAAACTTAATAAACTTATGCTTTTCTAAATTAATGCTGTTTTATTTATGTCAAATAAATAGGTAATTGATTGGATAATATAAAAATAAAAAAAACAAATCAATTTAAAATAATAAAACGGTACAATATCACTCGGTAATTAATATTTTACATGAAATCTTGCAGTGCGTCTAATAATTTGGCCAGGGACTGTATATATATATATATATATATATATATATATATATATATATATATATATATATATATATATATATATATGTACAGTCGACACTGTTTATAGTGAAACTCTATATAGTGAAAAACTCTTTATAGTGCAATTTTTTCAAGACCTAGAATACCTTACATACATAGCAATACGAGATACGGATTTTTTCTTTATATAGTGAAAAACTCTCTATAGTGAAATTTCGGTCAACATTTTGGTCTTTCACTATATAGAGAGTCGACTGTGTATATATATATATATATATATATATATATATATATATATATATATATGTATATATGTGCTAAACACCAAGCAAAACTTATGAAAATAATCTCCTCGCCTTGATTTCCCGTTTATAGTGTGCATTTCTTAGTATTTCCCTCGTTACAAAAATTTTAGTTTGTTAACTCTACTGTACTCTATTGTACTAAAACTTTATTTTTAGTGTTCCGTACGGAACATTTTTAAGATCTCTTCGGTGTCTGTCTGTGTGTCCGTCTGTATGTCTGTCTGTCTGTCCATCACAACCTATTTTCTCCGAAACTATTTGACATAGAAAGTTAAAATTTGGCACTAATATAGGAATTGATGACCTCATCAGAGCCGTATAGTTTTGAGAGTTAAATTTTGATTTCAGGGATTAGTTTTAGGTGTTGAAATCGGAAGTGAAAAAAAAATTACCATGTCCTCGAGTGGGGTGTCAAATGAAAGTGCGAAAAATCGCTGTCTCTTCCGCGTATCTCCAAAAATACTGATCAAAAATTTTAAAAAAAAAAATTGAAATATTCTTCACAGGGTGTAGATTGAACGAAAATGATCATGAGTACATTAACTTTAATAATGTATCTGGTATATAAAAAAAACAAAATTTTAAAGCCATCAGTTTTCAGGATCGGAAAAAAACTTTGTTGAAAACTCATTTGGGGTGATCATTTTATACCTCGGTAATAAAATTTTTTATTTTTAAGGCAATCAACGTATGGAACACTAATTGCGCAAGTCCAACTTGCACTTGACTAGTTATTATATATTTATAATGAATTTCCATCAAGTAGAAGCTACAGTCATCCTAAATTTGAATCTTAAATGTTAAAAATGAATTTTATAAATTACTTACTTCTTCTAGTGTGGTCATTAGTCAGTAACAAAAATTTTTATTGCTCAGTAATTCTTCCTTGTCTGAATTCAACGAGAACAAAACATTCCATAAAATTCCACTTACCTGATTAGTTATAGCACAAAAACTTAATACAGTAAGAATAAATAAGGTAAATGGCATTTTCTTAAGTCTTTGTAGTAAATTTTTTATTTGCATTTGAACTATTCTTTATAATTTGAACTAAATTGAAAATATTTTCAACATTTATATGATTTAC
The DNA here is from genome assembly GCA_019049505.1 of Pachyrhynchus sulphureomaculatus. NCBI lineage: Eukaryota > Metazoa > Arthropoda > Insecta > Coleoptera > Curculionidae > Pachyrhynchus > Pachyrhynchus sulphureomaculatus. Next base: position 232,891,125 of record CM032446.1, on the reverse strand, counting down.
TTAGTTCAAATTAACAAAACGGAAATCAACTATGTTGGTAATTGTACGTGTTTTATTCGTATACAAAAGGATGTAAATAGGAACTTTTTTAACCATTAAATAAGTAAAGAATATTTATAATAATAGTTTATACATTGACACCGCATCTGTAGCTATACGCCTTAAAAACACTTTCTATTCCTATTTTCTAAAACATGAAACTAGGTAGATTTGCGCTTTAAGAAAATAAACAGGAAAAAAACTTATTTCATGAAAAATGCAATTTTGCATCACTCACTACATGGGGTGAAAAGTCCTGAGACTTTTAAAAAAAATACAATGTTTCCGTCTCTTCTCACGATTGTCGATCCGTATTATTCCATGGAGTTCCCAAAAATACTTACCAAAACCTTTCCAGCTAATGTTTGTATTTTTGGACACTTTGGTCGGGTGTCATGCGGTTCCAGCAACTCTGCAGACTAACTGTTGGACTCAGGCGTGTAATGGTGGATCCATGATTCGTCCATTATTACGAATCGATGTAAAAACTCTTTTGGATGACGCTGAAACTGTGCCAAACAGCCGTCTGACTCTTCGACACGTTGCTGCTCAATCGTGAAAGTGCGCAGCACACAGGACATATAACTTTGTCATATGCAAATAATCGAGCTAAATATGCTTCGGGCGTTCTGCTCATATCTTCACAATGTCAGCTACCTCTCACCTTCACTTTGCGGTCATTCAGAACAATATAGTGGTTTTTTTTCTGGTTTTTGGAGTAACTGCCTCATTTGGATGTTCGGAACGGCATTTAAGTTCCCTAAACCACCGATATATAGTTGCTTTCGATGGAGCAGTGAGCCGTAATACTTCTTAGGTTCTGGCTGTATTTTTTTCCATCAAAAAGCAATGTTTAGTCAACACACGAAATTCCTTTTGTTGTTATTTAAATAGCTGTAACGCGCAAACTCATAGATAAAATGTCGTGAAAAATTTACATGAATATTCTGAGAGTTGATACTGAAAATCATATATTTTTTTTTGGTTTGAGCTGCTATCTCTCGAGATTTTTCACCCCTTGTAATATACGCCTTTAAACCATTTTATACCTTGAGATATATCCATTTTTGTTGCTTTAGCTATTATGGGTTACGTTTTTTAAAATATAACACCAAGTAGTTTACACCTTTAGAAAACAAACAGGAAATATATTTATTTCATGAAAGAAGCAATTTTTCATTGTGTTAAAAATTACAGGGATTATACAATTTTTTTATTTTATTTTTACTTTTTTAAAGAAATATTGAAGAAAATTCTAATTTCCCCAATAAATCATATAGAAAATTATAACAATAATAAGCAAATGCTGATGTTCAAAGCAATTCACTGGCTTATTACAAAAGATATTTAAAAAATAAAAATTCATAAAACTCATTGCAATCAACTCAAATTTAGAAAATCATCAATAAATATTTCTTATTAGTGGAGGTAAATGCCGTAAAATTTTCATGATTTTTGGATATTTTTGGGTACAGCTTGGAAATCGATTTAACTACTTTGAAACAGTGCCAATATAATATAAACGAGTTTTCTAGGCCTAATTTTGACCGCAAGGCTACTTACTTTTCTTCTATTTAGTGGATTTTTTCACATTTTAATGCTTTCGGTTCACTATTTTTTAAATATCTCAACTTCTGTTCTTTGTTATGCGCCAAAAAAAATCATTTTACTCATCTTAAAATTGTTTAAAAAGCTGCGTAGATTGCATTAAAAAAATATTAAATTAGAAGGAAAAATAAAGAATATACAAAAAATGAATGATTTTTTTAAATTATAACTATTGTATCTGTGATAATTTTAGTAAATGTATTATTGTTTTATTGATTTGTTAATAAAAGTTTATGTATTTGTTTTAAAATTACTTTTTCATGTTATATTTAAGATAAAATATTGAATAGAAATAAAAAGAATGAACCAGACCTTTTTTAGAGCAAAAACGAAAAAAATTGAATTTTTCGTAAGGAAAAAATTGAAAAATAAGATAATTTCTTTGTGTTCTTTATTTTTCCTTTTAACTATCTTGAAGCGCATAAAATTTGGCATATTAAAAAAAGTTTCCTAAGACCTTTTGCCCACAAGAAAAATCCGTAATAAGATTTGGACTAAAATACGGAATTTGAGCAATCCTCTTAATATTTTTAATAAAATTTGACACACTTCTTTGTTAATATAAAGCTATATTTTTCTATAATTTGAAGCTGTAATATCGAATTGAACGGAAGTAACCCGTAAAAAAACATTTTTAGTGTTCCGTACGGAACACTTATAAGATCACTTCGGTGTCTGTCTGTCTGTCTGTCTGTCTGTCACACCCGATTTTCTCCGAAACTATTTGACATAGAAAGGTGAAATTTGGTAGTAATATAGGAATTGATGGCCTCATCAGAGCCATGTAGTTTTGAGAATTAAATTTTGACTTAAGGGGTTAGTTTTGGGGGATGAAGTCGGAAGTGAAAAAAAAATTTTTTTGCTAGGTCATCGAGTGTGGTGTCAAATGAAAGCTTGTGAAAACATGAGTAAAAAATATATATATAATATTATACTTGCGCGCACTTTTCTTTGTATTATTTTTAAAAATTCGCGAAAAATCGCTGTCCCGGGCCTTATCTCGAAAAGTACTTATCAAAAAATTTCGAAAAAATTCTGGAATATTCTCCACGGGGTGTAGATTGAACGAAAATTATCACGAGTGCATTACCTTTAATAGTTTATATGGTATATAAAAAAAACAAAAATTTCAAGGTTATCAGATTTCAGTAAAGATTGGAAACAAACTTTGTTGAAAACTCATTTGGGGTGTGTTTTGTGAAGTCACTGATCATTTTATACCACCGTAACATAAGTTTTGACTTAATGGGTTCGTTTTGAGGGGTGAAATCGGAAGTGAAAAAAAATTTTTTTTACTAGGTCATCGAGTGTGGTGTCAAATGACAGCTTGTAAAAACACGAGTAAAATATATATATATATATATATATATATATATATATATATATATATATATATATATATATATATATATATATATATATATATATATATATATATATATATATATATATATATATATATATATATATATATATATATATATATATATATATATATATATATATATATATATATATATATATATTTATATAATGTAATACTTGCGCACACTTTTCTTCGTATTACTTTTAAAAAATCGCTGTCCCCTACCTTATCTCGAAAAGTACTGATCAAAAAATTTTGAAAAAATTCTGGAATATTCTCCACGGGGTATAGATTGAACGAAAATTATCACGAGTGCATTACCTTTAATAATTTATTTGGTATATATAAAAAAAAAACAAAATTTCAAGGTCACCAGTTTTCAGTGAAGATTGGAAACAAACTTTGTTGAAAACTCATTTGGGGTGTGTTTTGTGAAGTCACTAATCATTTTATACTACCCTAACAAAAATTTTTATTTTAAAAAAACAATCAACGTACGGAACACTAATTGTGCAAGTTCAACTTGCACTTGACCGGTTTTTTAATTTGCCGTAGTAAATACTTTCTTCTTGTTATGTACTTAGTATTTTTTAGTGCAATCTATGCAGTTTTTTAGGCAATTTTATGACGAGTAAAATGATTTTTTTTCTTGTCGCATAAAAACGTATAGAAGTTGAGACATTTAAGAAATAGTGAGCGTTAAAATGTGAGAAAATGCCCTAAAATAGAAGAAAAGTGTCCTTGCGGTCAAAATTAGGTTGAGAAAACTGTTTACATTATGTTGGTACTATTTCAAAGTAGTTAAAACAATTTCCAAGCTATACCTAAATATTTCCAAAAACTATAAAAATTTTAGGGCATTTACCTCCCCCAAATAGAATTTTCAACATTTATAATTATTAGAATTTTAGGGAAAACCTATATTTTCAAGCAATAAAAAATACACCATGCAAACAAAAATATTTATTATATAAATTAAGCGTAACTACATTTCATCATGTGGTAGAGGGGTCACGGTTTTTCCAGCATTCTTAAAAGAGTTTCTAAAAGTTTAGGATCCAAAGTAGGTGGTAAAGCTGGAACTGGTGGGATAGAACATGCTGGGGCAGGAAGTATGGGGGCAGGATTTATTATTAGATTAGGATTCCTGATAGAATCGGGACATCCTGGAGCAGGAGCTATTACAGGACGAGGAGCACCTACTGGGGCAGGACTTATTGGGGGAGCTGAACAACAAGGTGCGTTAACTGATTTAATTCCGCAACTTTGACTTGAGCCGAATTTACCCTGTGGAATATGGCCTGGGAAAGTAAGAGAAAAATTAATATCTGGTTTATTACAAGCCTTGGTTGGTGGTTTAAGATACGGGGCAGTAGCAGGTAGGATTGGTGATGATTCTGGTGAAGCGGGAGCTGATAAGGCAGAAGCTATTAGTGAAGCAGGTAATCCTAGGTCTAATAATGAAGCTACTGAAGCTGGTGGCTGTGGTGGTCCACAACAAGGGCCGACTGCACTAACCTAAAATTACAAAATACGATATATTTAATTGCATGTTTATGCATATTTATGTTGAGAATATTTGGCACAATGGTACAACTCGGTATATCATCACTACACAAAACAGTTTATTTTTGTACTCGACGTGTGTGAATCAATGACCCAGTCAATCATCGCTCCTAATGAAGCTATCATGGTTAGCGAAACGCGCGTAGTGTGCAAACATAAAGTGTTTGGTGTTGTGGTGATATATACCGAGTAGCATATTTATAAAAATTTAAAAAAACGTTTCTAAGTAAATATTTATTTTTAAATTTGACTTAAACCTCCGCATATGTACAGGATGGTACAAATTGGACACTTTTAAAGGTAAACCCCTTTATCTAAAGGAGATAGACGAAGACTGATATCGGTGTCTAGGCTCAATTTTTATGGTAAACTCAATGGTGAAAAGCGCATATGGATATATAGTACCGTTTCAGATATACAGAGGGTTTTTCAAAAATCTGCATTTCCGAAAAATGTTTGTAATTCTTTTCCAGTTAAAAATTTTTGATTTCTGTAAAAACATTCTCAAAGCTCTTTTTCACGTGGATCTCAACAGTGTAAGTTACATTTTTTCACAACTAATATTTTAATAGGTGTTAACTCAAAAATATATTTTTTAAATGGGATACCCTATATATTTTTCCTTATCTGAGTAGAGCTTTAAATTACCATTCTAAAAATATAGCACACTTTATACTTTACTTAAATCTACTTCAAAATATAAAGGTTTTCAGTGTTTACGCGAGTTTTAAATGCACGTTTTCTGAAGTAGGCTTTGGACGGAGCGGCAATATCAATTGTTTACCGATAGCAGTAAAATCGTAAAAAAAAAATTCCCAGAAGTAACTCTAAGAGTCACAACTACAATGAAATTTACTAAACAATAATAAAACAATTTATTCCGAGTGGAGCAAACTAAAACAAAACAATTTTCTATAAGAGATGTTCGAAATGTCCCCCTTTTCTGGACACTTCTTACCGAGTTGATTAGTTCAAGAGGTGTAAGAGCTGCAAAACTTTGTGTATCACTGCCACTTCTAACTCTTGCCTGGTGTTTGTCGGCAATTTAAAAATTAGGTCTTTCAATCTTCCCCAGAGATAGAAGTCCATGGGTGTTAAATCCGGTGACCTTGCCGGCCAACGGATGGGACTTTGGTTGGCTATCCAATTATTGTCGAAATTGACCGATAGAAAATTATTGACAACTGCAGCGTTATGAGGGGGTACCCGGTCGTGTTGAAAAAATATATTTCTAAGGTCCATTAACGGCAGTTCATCAACAAGAGGCTTCATTTGCTGCCTTAAAATTTCTAAATATATCTGAGAGGTGAGTGTTTCTTCGTAAATAAATGTACCGATAACTCTGCCTCTAAAAATTCCTGCCCACACATTAAATCCAAATCTGCCTTGATTTCTTTGCTCCACAATTAAATGAGGATTTTCTTGTGCCCACGTATAAGATTGTAACGGTTAAAAATATCTGCTTTGCTTACATAAGCTTCGTCTGTCCAAATGCAATTTAATGGAAAATTCGGAACTTGGTTACAATTCTCTAGAAACCATTGGCAAAAATCCATACGCAGTTGAAAATCTCCATCTCTATTGGAATCAGACTGCTGCAGTACAAAGTAAATGAAATAGTAACAGATGAAATAACGATTCAGCGAGGAGAAAGGCAAGGCTGCGTACTGTCACCTATATTGTTTAACTTATATTCACAAGTCATCTTCAAGAAAGCATTATGGGAACGAAGTGAAGGCATCAGGATAGGGGGTAAAGTAATAAATACCATTTGCTTTTCCGACGATACCGTGATTTTAGCAGAAACATTAGAGAATCTGCAAGCATTGGTTGACAACGTGATAAAGAAAGTGTTGAAATGAGTTTGACGATAAATACGGAAAAAAATTTTAAGGTCGTTTCTAAGTATCAAACCAACAATCGTTAATTATTCCCCGAAGGAAAACAAATAAAACGTGTAGAAAAGTACAAATATTCAGGCAATTTTATCACATCCGACATTGACAAACACTCTGAAATTAAAAGTAGAATGGAGAGAATGGGTACAATTGATAGGAAAATACGATCAATATTGAAAGAATATTGTTTGAAACTTGAAGAATCCGCTGGTGGAACGAGGAGTGCCTTCATATTTATCCAAAGAAATTTAAAATGAGTTTATTTCTCTTCTAGGCGAGCACGTTAAAGATAAAATGATTACAGACATAAAAAATCAAAGTACTTTGGGATCATTTTTGATAGCACTCTAAATGAAAGCTGAACTGATCAAATGAGATAAATAATTAGATATGTACACATTGAAGGTGATATTGTGGAGGTTCGAGAGTCTTTTTTAGGTTTCTTTTCGATATCTGGAAAGACTGCAAATGATATGTTAATATGCATCTTATAACATTTGAAAGATGATGGAACGGATATTTAGTTTTGTAGAGCTTGGAGCTACATGGTGGAGTTCAGCGGAAAATCCGTGAGATTAACCCGAAAGCTTTGTTTATTCCATGTGCAAATCACTCATTAAATCTTTGCGGAGTACATTCATTTTCTGGCGTTCCTTCAAGCGTTACCTGTTTTGGTACATTAGAGAAATTATGTTCTTTCTTTTCTGTGTCTACCCATAGATGGGAGGTACTTTTAGAAACGTTGGAAGGAGCTTAAAAAGATTATCGGATACCTACTGGAGTGCTCATCTTGATTCCGTTAAAGCAGTGATAGAGAATGTGGAAAAAATAGTGAATACTTTAGAAGAGATGTGTAATCCCTCAAAAGGAAATCTTGACACTCAATCAGCTGCTGGTTTACGCTTTCCCGCTATATGCGACTTCAACTTTTTAAGTTATTTACACTTTTGGAACGTCATTTTAGAAGAAGTTAATATGTTTCAAAAATATCTGCAAATGCAAATGCAAAAAAATATGAGTTTAACAAAACCGGAAGCTCTACATGTAGTTTTAATTGAAGAAAGAGTTACAGTCATTGATAAAGCTATAAATTTTGGCACTCAAAAATATACAGCAACTGATTTGGAAAGACGTGGAAGACGAGAATTTAACAGGTTGACTGCCGACCACTCCGATCGGAGTGCGTCGGGTCTCTTCGCCAACGCCGTCTACTCCGATCGGTGTTCGACATGCGTTCTTACGAAAGGTTTTAGTATTCCATCGGCGTTGTATATGAAACGTGTTTCTAGTGGTGGCGTTGCTTAAAAACGCAAGTTCTAACAGGTGCTTAAGTGGTTCCGCGGATTTACTTTTGGTTTGGTTGTAATCTGCCGTACAATATGGACAATCAACCTGGGCCTTCTGGTATTAAAAAAAGACATTGTAGTGATGAAAAAAAGGTATATGATAAGAAAAAGAAGCTAACTGACACTGAATTATTGCAGCTATTGGAAGAAAGCGGAGGTAGTAGTGATGAACATTACGTACCAGACACAGACGATAGTGATGTAAATTCAAGCTCCGAGTCCGAAGAAGAGAATTTTATAGACCCTATTCGGCCACATCAAACACTTCCTAGCCTTGATGAGATAAAATGGAACGACAGAGGTGCGTTAAAACAAATTTTGTTCCAGAAAACCCAGGAATTATTGGTGCAAATTCCAGGACAGGGTGCACCTATCGATTTTTTCGAAATGATCATTGATGATGATTTTTTACAAACTATTGTAGAACGAACGAACTCTTACGCAGTCGAGGTTTTGCTGCGCCCAGAAACAAGTACAAAATCACGTATTACTAATTTTAAAGATCTTACTCTTGACGAACTAAAAATTTTTTTGGCCCTGTTACTTCACACTGGCACAATATCCTTGAACCGTCTTAACGATTATTGGAAAACTGATCCGCTATTTAATCTACCTGTTTTTAGAAAATATATGTCAAGGAATAGATTTTTGCTTATCTTGAGGTGTTTGCATTTTACATCTCCAGATATGGATTCGGCAGATCGGCTAGGAAAGATTAGATTTGTGGCAGATTTTTTTAACAACAAGATGGGAGAAATTTACTATCCTGGAAGAGAGTTGTCTTTGGATGAAGCTATGGTACTTTATCGGGGTCGTCTCCAGTTTAAACAGTATATCAAGAATAAGCGTCATAAGTATGGTATGAAGTTATACATGCTGACAGAGCCTAATGGACTTATTTTGAAATTTCGTGTCTACGAAGGTGCGACAGATGTTTATGGTGAAAGCGGACATACTGAAAAGATTGTTTTACATTTATTGGAGGAAAAATTGGGTGTGGGACATGCTGTTTATTTAGACAATTTTTACAATAGTGTTAATTTAGCTAGGAAATTACTTCAACAAAATACATACTGCACTGGTACGCTGAGAGCTGAGAGGAAAGATAATCCGAAAGAGGTAATGAGTGCAAACTTAAAACGTGGTGAGAATAAATCTATGTTTTGCAATGGAGTGCATGTCGGAAAATGGCGCGATAAACGCAATGTTCAATACATTTCAACAGAATTTGGAAGCGAAATGGGCATTTTTAAAAACAAAAGAAATCAAGAATCTGAAAAAACCTTCCGCAATCATTGGATATAATGCTTTTATGTCCGGTATAGATAGACAGGATCAAATGATGGCATATTATCCTTGCAGCCGTAAAACCATTCGGTGGTACAAAAAGTTATTCATGCATATGCTGCAAATGAGCATGATAAACGCCTATTTTTTGTACAATAAATATTCGCGGTCTGACCAGTTACGATTATATGACTTCCGATTGGATGTCATAAGAAATTTACTAGCCAGACCAAATAAATGTCCACAGCATTAGCAAAGTAGAAAAAATTGTTAGTGAAAAAAAAGGAACTAAAGAAACAAAACGGGTAAGCAGAAAGGAATGCAAAGAATGCAGGAGAAATAAAATAAGAAAGCAAACAGTGTATGAATGCAAAATGTGCCCTGGACAACCAGGTTTTTGCCTTAATTGCTTTGAGGATTACCATAAAAATGTACAAAAATGATTTAGAAATAAATGTTTTGAGTTCATGAATTCGATTTATTATTTCTTTACTTATTTAATTGGACACTCCGATCGGAGTGTTCGGCATCTAGTAAAAATTTTTACTTGCAATGCCGATTACTCCGATCGGAGTGAAATTTTTTTTTTCTAATATTTTGAATGGCACATAAAAAAAACACATCCAAGACTCATTTTAATTCATATTTACCACAATAAAATAAAAATATTTGGAAAAATCTTACCGGCGTCAACCACAAACTCAAAAATATAGATCGGCAGTCAACCTGTTAAAAAGAGACTACCTGGAGAACTAGCACGCGATGTTGTCTTAATAATACAAGATGAGGTTCGTAAATCGAGGTTTGAATGTGTAAATCGATTTACTCAAGAATTATCGCAAAGGTCGTCTGCAATGGATGAAATCTCAAACACATTTAAAATTGTTCAGCCAAAGTATTAGATGGTAGGGCCTGACAATGATTTACAATCAGCCGTAGTGAATCTTAACCATATTTATGACGAATTTCAGAAGGAACAGCAAGTGCAAGAAGTAAAAAGCTTTCGACAGCAATATAAGTGCAGAATTAGCTCTTACCTGGACAGCACAAGAAATTCTGCAATTTCTTGTTAACTGGAATTTCTATATAATAAAAGACTGTTTTTAGTCAATTTAGTCAGTCAAATTAGTAGTTTCATGGGTGACTAAAGTTGTGGGATTCACTCATAAAATTACACAAACTTGACCACCCAATCAGATCAGTTGTTTCCTATATATCTGCTCCAGCATATAAGACGTCATCCTTTTTAACTGATTTAATCAAATATCATAGCAAATTTGAACCTAAATACAGTATCAAAAACACATACAAACTCGTGGATAAAGTTAAGAATATAACAATACCAGATAATTCTAAATTAGTTTCTTTCGATGTCAAAAACTTATTTCCAAGTGTTTCCCCAGACGAAACAATAATTTTCATAGGGGACCTATTAACAAAAAACAAAGTAAATGAAGTTATAAAAATGGACATAATTAATTTATTAAGAACTTGCCTAAGACAAAATTATTTTTCATTTAACAATAAATTCTACAATACTAAGGAAGGGTTAATTATGGGGAGTCCATTAAGCCCATTATTTGTCGAAATTTTCATGGACAGTATTGAATCAATGATATTTAACAACCATAATAACAATAGTAATAATTGTCTATACTGGTATCGATATGTAGACGATATAATTGTTTACTTTACAGCAAACAATTGTATCGTCACACTCAATTAACTCACTTTTTACAGTACATTAATCCTTTACATAGAAATATCAGTTTTACGATGGAAGAAGAAGTCGAAGGGAAAATCAACTTAAGTCTAGGCTTAACAATCAGTAAAACCATGAAAAAACATGAATTTGCAATATATCACAAACCTTGTCATACAGATACCACAATTCACAATATTTCTCACCACCCTAACCATCATAAACTCGCGGCTTATTATTATAGCTTTATGCATAAACTAACTAATATCCCTTTATCAGAGGACAATTTTACTAAAGAATTAAACTACATAAAACAAGTAGCCGTTAACAACGGTTATTCAGTTACTTTAATCGATAATATCGTTAGGAAAAAACTTAGAAACAAGGCTATCTCAGGAATATACCCATGTTTTAAGGACAGAAAAATCACATTTAAATGCTTAACCTATTTCGGCAAACCAACAGAAAAACTGGGAATTTTTAAATCAAAAAAAAATATGCACATAGCTTACAAGACTAACAATACTATAGGGAAATATCTCAAAAACTACAAACCACAAATCAATAAAGATAATAAAACAGGGGTATATCAATTAACATGTGGGTCATGTCCTAAAACATACATAGGACAAACGGGACGTACATTTAAACAAAGAATTACAGAACACGAAAAAAGTTTCATCCATAGAAAGTCTAACAGCATATGCTAATCATCTTTTAACAGAGTATTACGCCTTTAATAAGAATTTCAAAATTTTACGTACGCAACAAAAAGGTTTAAAACTAAATCTTTTAGAGACAATGCAAATAAATCGATTAAGGACTACAGATACTTTACTCAACGACCAGGTAGATTTAAACAATTCATCATTACTGAATTTATTCTCCTAATTCTATGTCTGTGTGATTTTTCCAATGCTATCAATATAATTTAATTAGGTGTAATATTATAATAAAGAAATTATATAAAATTGTAAACATTAAACCTAACTGTGTAAAATGTAGATCTGAAGAAGCTGCATCGACAGCGAAACGCATCATCACAATTACTAGTGGAAATTGACTAAAAACAGTCTTTTATTATATATTTATAATGAATTTCCATCAAGTAGAAGCTACAACCATCCGAATTTCGGTGAATTGCTTCCAAACATATCTTTTATCATACAGTACTTTTTAACAATTTGTGTGTCCGTGGCGTCTTGTGAAAGGAGTTTCTCGAAACTTCAATTAATCAAAAAATTACTTAATATCCCCGATGTCCGAGGATAGGCTAATAAACATAGAAGTTTTATCCATAGAATGAAAAGTAGCAAAGGCATTAGATTCTGATGATGTTATAGTCAGTATAGAAGTTTAGTAAAATTAAGGTTCGAAACATATATAAAATAGTTATAATTTAAATAATTTAATATAGATTCTATTACACTTTATTTTTTTATTTCGTCATATTCCTATCCAATATAAGGGGTCTGACAATAGAGGCCGCCCTGGGCTTCCTAAGGAGTTAGTCCTCCGTGGACTATTTAACCATAAATAAAGTAAGAAATGAAACTCTTTCCACAAAGTATTGTTTGCAGGAGTGTCAACAATAACTTAAAAAAAAGGAATTTCTTTTACCGACTAGAAGTTATATGAGGCACATTCGTACTTGACCGATCGAATTTCGCAAATTTAAGGTAATAGATCTATTAATTATTTTTACGGTAGATTAATGCCGTCGGAGTTAATATAAAAATGAGAATTACTTGTTTTAAAATATTTAAACAAAAATTCTGAATCTAATTTAACTTTATATTTTAAAAATTATTAGCATTTCTCGTGTTTTCATTAATATCCTTTACGCAAGGAGAGGCGTGTTCACTGTCCCCTCCATTCCCTAACCGTAACGTTTCGTTCGTTAACAATAACTTTGACTTATGTTCATCTATATCTATAATATATATAAAATGCAACGTTTCTCTATCTGTCTATTCGTTAGTGCGCTTATCACTGAAGAACCACTTATCCGATTTACGTACTTTTTTTTTTTAAACATACATATGTTCTCTGGCCAGGTTATAGGCTATATTTTAGTACCATAGGTAGCATAAGGAATGAGCAGTGACGATGACAGTGAATGAAGTCGGAAAAAAGTTTGCCTCTAGCGCGTTCCCTTGCAATACACAGCCTAAACCATTAAATATGGAACAATATTATGTAGTAGAGAATATCCATAATCTATAATATATATAAAATGCAACGTATCTCTGTCTGTCCGTTAGTGCGCTTATCACTGGAGAACCACTTATCCGATTTACGTACTTTTTTTTTTAAACATACATATGTTCTCTTGTCAGGTTATAGGCTATATTTTATTACGTTAGGTAACATGAGGAATAAGCAGTGACGATAATAGTGAATCAAATCGAAAAAAAGTTTCCCGCTAGCGCGTTCTCTTGCAATACACTGCCTAAACCACTAAATATGGGACAGTATCATGTAGCAAAGGATATCTATAATATATATAAAATGCAATGTCTCTCTGTCTGTCTGTCCGTTAGTGCACTTATCACTGGAGAACCACGGATCCGATTTACGTGCTTTTTTTTTTTTAAACTTACATATGTTCTCTGGTCAGGTTATTTATCTATAATATATATAAAATGCAAAGTCTTTCTGTTTGTCCGTTAGGGCGTTACGTGCTTTTTTTTTTAAACAAACATATGTTTTCTGGCCAGCTTATAGGATATATTTTATTGCGTTAGGTAACATAAAGAATAAGCAGTGACGATAATAGTGAATAAGTCGGAAAAATAGTTACCGTTAGCGCGTTCTCTGGCAATACACTGCCTAAACCATTAAATATGGAACAATATCATGTTGCAAAGAATATAATATATACAAAATGCAACGTCTCTCTGTCTGTCTGTCTGTCCGTTAGTGCGCTTGTCACTTGAGAACCACTTATCCGATTTACGTGTTTTTATAAATTTATACATATGTTCTACATAATTCGATATAAGCCTAGTTAATGGGAAATCATGTGAGATAATGGGAGATAAGGAGAAATAATGGGAGATAAGCAGAGATAAGTCTAGATAATGGCAGTTATGGTGAGATAATGGGAGATAAGGAGAAATAATGGGAGATAAGGTGAAATATTGCGAGATAAGTCGAGATAAGCCTAGATAATGGGAGATAAGATGAGATATTGGGAGATAAGGAGAAATAATGGGAGATGAGCAGAGATAAGGCTAGAAAATGGAAATTATGTAGAGATAATGGGAGATAAGGAGTAATAATGGCAGATATTTTATTACGTTAGGTAACATAAAGAATAAGCAGTGACTATAATAGTAAATCAAGCCCACGCGCGCGGAGCCGCGGGCACGGCTAGTTAGGTATATAAAAAAAGCTTGAATTAAAAAAATAAGCATCTTACCTGATTTTCCAAAGCAAAAAAGATAAACAAAGCAATAACAATTTTGTGAGCCATTTTTATATCCTCTTTTTTGCTTTTTCCAACTTTTGCCGTACGAGTGAACTACAGTTTATAAAAATAAACTTTAAACTTTATAAATGTCTGACTAAAGCTGATAACAAAAAAAACGGAAGTAAATAATATTTAGCGATGTTGATTGACTTGAGTTGAAAAACATACGTGACCATTTTTTACTGGAGTATCATATGGGAAGTGTTTTTAAATAAGTAAATTTTGTTTTGTTTTATGCTATATAATAAGATTCACTAGAAAACCCCACCCAATTTAAAATCAATGACCGGAGAGGGGGGAAATTATTTACTAAATAAAAACTATTTTTTGTTAATGGGTCTACACACGTGCTATAGGGAAATCCCTAAAACGTTATAGGAGCGATATGTGTGCGGAAAAAGCGAATCACTGTAAATTGTACTCGGTGGGAAACACAGTCCTAGGCAGCAAATTATTCCAAAGGGATGAGATTCACCATATAAAAGACTGCTTGAAAAGGGTTGTACGAGGAGTAACAAGCTGAACCTCATCGGATGTGAAGTATTAGCGCGACGTGTATTTCTAGCATGCACCGCTCTGGGAGGAATTAAGCGGTCTACATCCATAGAACATTTTCCATGAAAATACTCGTAGAATAGACTCAAGTCGCCAATCGTTCTTCGACGTTCCAACGAATCAAGGCCGCCGGTCAGTTCCGGGTCTCCAATAAGGCGAACAGCTCTTCTCTGAATAGAATCCAACAAATGCAGTGTATGTTTGGGAGCCGAGCCCCAAACATGGGAGTAGCATTCCATAGTTGGTCGAATTGAGCTTTGTACAGAATTAACAGTTGTTGTGGAGTGTAAAGCTTTCTGGTTCGAAATAATATTCCGAGCTTTCGAGAAGCTCTCTTTGCTATGCTTGCAATATGTTCATGCCAAGATATATTTGCTCCTAAATTAACGCTCAACAAATTGAGTGACGATGTTAGAGGAATGGAGTGCCCCGACATAACTATGTCGGGTTCAGCAACGTTAACTTTTTTAGAAAAATCTTCGCCTGAATTTTTGTAGCGTTACTGTAACCCCAAGATAGAATTTCTTCCAGGCCTTTCAAAGTGAATGAAGAGATAAGCGTACTGTCATCTGCAAAGCTGTAGATTGGATTCCCGGTCTTTTCCAGCAGATCGTTGTAAATAAGAAAGAGAGTAGGAGACAGGTGGAGCCCCGAGGCACACCGGCGTTGATAGTGAAAGAAATCCGTCGACTGCCACTCGTAAAGAACGCTATCTGAGGAAACATGAAAGCCACAAACAGAACTTTTCAGACATACCAGAAGAGCTTAGCTTAGCTAACAATCCGTCGTGCCAAACACGGTCGAATGCCTTGGATATATCAAGAACCACCGCTGGCGAAGTGTTCAATTGCGTTGTTCCAAAGATGTATTACATAAGTCAGAAAATCTCCTGTTGATCTATATTTACGAAAGCCATATTTGTGGTCGCTACTAATGTTGAATTTTTCAAGATATTTTGCAAGATGCTGATTAATAGCCTTTTCCATGTCTTTCGATATTATTGAAAGCAGTGCGACTGGTCGGTAGTTATTTGGCAAGGTCTTCTTGCCTTTTTTAGGTATCGGCTGAACTATGGCACATTTTCAGCAGGAAGGAAATATCCTCTTTCTGTAGGATAGCTTGAAAAGCCTACAGAAAACTGGTGTTAATTCCCTCGCACAGTTTGGAGAACTATGGCAGGTATTCCGTCAGCGCCAGAAGCTTTTTTGGTATCTAGCTTCATTAAAATACGTTTTAAGATTCGCTGTATGAAGACTATGGGAATAGTAGGTGGTGTTTTTTCTTGGAAATCGACAGTAGTATGTGAAGCAAAGAGTTCAGCCAACAAGTTCGCTTTTTCAACAGGTGTTGTTGCAATAGAATTATCTGGTCGTGTGAGTGATGGTATGGTGGATTTGGTGAAATTTTGACTAACTGCCTTAGCGACTGACTAACTAACTGATACAACTGATACAATGGAATTATCTTCTCCCTTTTGGCTAGGTCACGGATGCAGGAGTATATACTCAGCCATTAATTTCTTTCCAAGTCTGTTACGAATCAAATTCAGTACAGGATGGTGTCCATAGACAAAGATATAATAAACCACCTTCTAGTTAACTAAATTGATTTTTTTTAAATTTGCATTTCAAAATTATGACATTATTTTAAATGAGAAGATAATTTTCACCCAAACTGCAATCAGAAATAGTACATTATTTAATGAAAGTGATATCGCTTTAAACACCTATTAAGAAATTCTAAAAAAAAGAAAAAACTTACCTTTTTACACAGTACAGATCGATTTACTCGTATATATAGCCTGCACAGGTCTTTTTACCAATGGGACCTGTGGTTATCTGCTCTATCTCTTAATATATTCAGAGGCAGACGACTTATTGGTAGTTCATAAGACGTCTCAAAGACCTTTGGAAGAAGTAAACCTCACATTCGTCTTAAATATTGATTGACCGTCATTTGTACGTTAATAACATGTCTTGGCACCTTAAAGACGTTTGTCAACTGAGCACACACTTCAAGAAAGTAAATCAAACACATAAGTATGGCACAAAGAACTTTTATTGAAAAACTCAAATTAACTGTAACATCAACGGCTGGAGCTGTAACAAGGATTATTCAGTGGTGGTTCTTTTCTTGGAATATTATATGTAGCTGGGTTTGGTGCATCCCCTGGAGACTGTTGGCGTTGATTTGTTGCCAAAACTTGTGATAACATTTGACTTATATATGCCTGTTGAGCTGAAGTGAGTTGTCCTTGAGATTTAGTTGCGGGAGCAGGGTTATATTGCATAGAAGGTGAAGGTGGAACCCCTCTTGGGGGCATATTACTTTGCAAGGAGTTGGGAGACGACGCGAATTTTGGTAAAGATTGAGCAGGTACTGTCTGCTTTCGTGAACAAGCCATCAAATCCGCTTTTATTGCATCAATGATTTGTTGTGGAAGAGGTGATCCCTGTAACGGTGAAATGACATATTCAGGTGATCCATCTTTCGAAATAAAACCATTTGCCTAAAAATAAAATAAAAATTGAAACAAGTTAATGAAATGTTTAAATTTACGTTAATTGAATAAAGCGTATTATTATTTTTGGATTATTGATATATTATAATTTATGTTTATAAATAATGAATAATATTTATATAGCTTAAACAAATAATATAAAGACAATTATTATTTTGTTCTTACCTGACAGATTAAAACGATAATACTAAGTAGAGCAATAATGAAACTCGATGCCATAGTTTAATGTTTAGAGCATTATCCCTATTTCTAAACTGTGGAGGTGAATGTTTATTTGAACATTTTTATACTGGTATCTAAAGTAGATCTAAAAAAACGGAAGTAAACCGTAAACAAAAATGACTTAAGTACGTGATTATTTCGGAAATAAATTAACTAATGGAAGGTTTTTTGAATATGTTTTGGTTTTAAAGTAATGTTTAAAGAATGTTTCTTCTTCTACTTTATGTGCCATATCCGGTCCCTCGGATATTGGCGATCACTATGGTGAGTACTTTTCTGTCTTCGGCTGGTCTAGAAAGATCCCTAGCCCTTGGTAAGCCATCCCATCCCCTGATATTCTTAAGTCAGAATATTTGCCTCCTACCAACTCTACGCCTTCCTTTAGTTTTTCTCTTCATAGTTAACTGGACTAGATAGTATTTTTCTCTACACATTACATGAGGTAAGCAATTTGGTGACATTTTACAGTAGTAATCAGTAATCTTTCAGAATTTGCTCTTTTTAAGATTTCGTCATTCGTCAGCAAGTCAGTCCACGGTATTCGAAGCATCCTGCGGTGAATCCACATTTCAGATGCCTCCAGTCGATTAAACGTACTTATTTTTCGGGTCCAGCACTCTACCCCATCCAGCAGCACCGACTAGATTTGTCCATCATATGTTGTAATTTGAGGCTCAGATTATCGTTGCAAAGAAGAGTGTTCCTTTTTTAAAATTCTTCATTTTAACTCTACATTGGAATTCATGTTGCCTTTAATCATTCTTTCCAAATATTTAAATTGATTAACTCGTTCTATCAGTGCATTGTTAAGTGTCAATTTCGCCTCCTCGTATCTCCACTGAACACCATGAACTTGGTTTTGCTGACACTGGTCCGACCTAAATCTGGTCTAGCCAGCCTAAGTCTGTTCTCTAGATGTTGCAGACCATCCAGATTATTGCACATAATGAGGGTATCATCTGCATATCTTATTGTGTTTAGCACAACCTCATTACCTTTAATGCCTAGCTGGATATTTTCTAAGGCCTCTTTGAAAATTTTCTCCGAATACAAATTGAACAAAAGTGGAGAGAGGATACAACCCTCTCGGATTACTTGCTGGATGTTGATGTTTTTTGTTTTCGGATATTCTGTGCGAACTTCAGCTGTAAGAATGCTTATATGCTGTTTTCGCTAGGTTTCGATTACTTTTATGAGAAGGTCTGTACGTGTTTCGCGTTTATTTTAGGTGTTACGACAGAATCAGATTAGAATTATGACCGCAATTCATAAAACAAATTACCGTGGACGAGTAACTCTTTATTTAACCATGTCACTTTTCTAACCTATATATATATATATATATATATATATATATATATATATATATATATATATATATATATATATATATATATATATATATATATATATATATATATATATATATATATATATATATATATATATATATATATATATATATATATATATATATATATATATATATCGTCCTTATAGTCATAACAAGCACTCTACGTCGAATAATGTATTGCAAGTTCCGGCAAGTAAAAAGTTCCGGAGGTAGAATGGCCCCCCGTTCGGATCTCCGGGTGGGGGTTGGTTCGGAGGCGTCGACTTGCAGACATCATAATTTTAAGATAGATTTTTGCAACATACGAGGTATAAACTCGAACATAAATTCAGTGCATCAACACCTGCAATCAAATAAACCTCATGTACTCGCTCTATGTGAAACCAAGGTCAGTCCATCGACCAGCACGGTCAACTATCTTTATCCTGGGTACGACTTCTATTCCCGATTTAGGTGTAACTTTGGAATCTGTCTTTTTGTCAGAAGCGACCTCTCTTGTCAACGAGAAGAAGCTCTGGAGCCCCCAAACTTTGATGTTATGTGGTTAAAAATAACGACTCAACAAACCACAAGGTTCATCTGTATCCTATATCGATCACCAAGTGATACCAATTTTCGAACACTTTTTCGCTTCTCTGGCAGACACCATCGATCATTTACAAAGTAACTATCCAAGTTTTGGATGGTTGTAGCTTCTACTTGATGGAAATTCATTATAAATATATAATAAAAGACTGTTTCTTAGTCAATTTCCACTGGTGGAAATTGACTAAGAAACAGTCTTTTATTATATAACTATCCAAGTGCCGAAATTGCCATCCTGGGCGACTTTAATGTCCACAATATCAACTGGCTTAAATGTTCCAATACTACCGAGGAACAAGGTCGTAAAGCTGAATCATTCTCAATCAGTTATGGCTTAACTCAGCTTATTGACGAACCAACACGGATCCCTGATCGAGACGGGGAGTTCGCCAGTCTTCTTGATCTGTTTTTAACCACCAATCCGGAGATTTACACGGTTACCGTAAATCCGCCGTTAGGTTCTTCCGACCATAAACTGCTTTCGACATCGAGTACCCTGCCAATCAGTGACAGAGAGGCGCCTAGGCCGCGCAAGATTTGGCACTACAAATCTGCTAAATGGGAAGATCTTATGAAATACTTTCGAACTTTCCCTTGGATGGACATTTGTTTTCGATCCGATAACCCATCTGACTGCGCCAGGGAGGTCTCCGATGTTATTTTGGCTGGTATGGAAGCTTACATCCCTTTTTCGAAGAAATGCTCCTCCAACGGCAAGCTTTGGTTCGATCGAGAATGCAAAGAAGCTGTTGCTTCTAAACATATTGCCTATCGACAATGGCGTGAAAATCCTAACACCGTAAATCGTAACATCTTTGTTCATGCCCGGAACAGATGCAAGGGAATTATCGACGAAACCAAGGAGGCACACAATCAACGAATTAGAAACAAACTTCTAGCTTGTCCCAATAATTCCAGGTCCTTTTGGGCAGTCGCTAGGGCAGTTAGTCAAAATTTTACCAAATCCACCATACCACCACTCACACGGCTGGATAATTCCATTGCAACCACACCTGTTGAGAGAGCGAACTTGTTGGCTGAACTCTTTGCTTCACATTCTACTGTCGATTTCCAAGGAAGAACACCACCTACTATTCCCATATTGCAGTCAAGGATGCCCGATGTTGTCTTCAGACAGCGCATCATAAAGCGTATTTTAATGAAGCTAGACACCAAGAAGGCTTCTGGCGCTGACGGAATACCTGCCATAGTTCTCAAAAACTGTGCAAGGGAACTAACACCAGTTTTCTGTAGACTTTTTAACCTATCCTACAGAAAGGGAATATTTCCGTCCTACTGGAAATGTGCCACGGTTCAGCCGATACCTAAAAAAGGTAAGAAGACCTTGCCAAATAACTACGGACCAGTCGCACTGCTTTCAATAATATCGAAAGTCATGGAAAAGGTTATCAATGAGCATCTTCTAAAATATCTTGAACGATTCAATATTATTAGCGATCACCAATATGGTTTTCGTAAACATAGATCAACAGGAGATCTTCTGACTTATGTAATACATGTTTGGAACAACGCAATTGAACATTTCGGAGAATCTCGAGCGGTTGCTCTTGACATATCCAAGGCATTCGACCGTGTTTGGCACGATGGACTGTTGGCTAAGTTACGCTCTTATGGTATGTCTGAAAGGTTCTGTTTGTGGCTCTCATGTTTCCTCAGAGAGCGTTCTTTACGAGTGGCGGTCGACGGATTTCTTTCTAACACCCTCACTATCAACACCGGTGTGCCCCAGGGCTCCATACTGTCTCCTACTCTCTTTCTCATTTACATTAACGATCTGCTGGAAAAGACCGGGAATCCAGTCTATAGCTTTGCAGATGACAGTACGCTTGTCTCTTCATTCACCTTGAACGCTCGGACATCGGCTGCTCAGGCGAGTATCCGCAGACAGCAGGAGGTCGTTCAACTTAACAAAGACCTGGAAGAAATTCTATCTTGGGGTGACAGTAACCAAGTGGAATTTAACGCTACAAAAACCCAAGCGGCAGTTTTTTCTAAAAAAGTTAACGTTGCTGAACCCGACATAGTTATGTCGGGGCACTCCATTCCCCTAGCATCGTCGCTCAATTTCTTGGGCGTTAGTTTGGGAGCAAATATGTCTTGGCATGAACATGTTGCAGGCATAGCAAGGAGAGCTTCTCAAAAGTTGGGAATATTATTTAGAACCAGAAAGCTTTACACCCCACAGCAACTGTTAATTCTTTACAAAGCCCAAATTCGACCAACTATGGAATACTGCTCCCACGTTTGGTGCTCCGCTCCCAAACATACACTGCATTTGTTGGATTCTGTTCAGAGAAGAGCGGTCCGTCTGATTGGGGACCCGGACCTGACCGGCGACCCTGTTGAACTTGCGCAATTAGTGTTCCGTACGTTGATTGCTTTTCAAATAAAAAATTTTGTTACAGAGGTATAAAATGATCAGTAACTTCACAAAACACACCCCAAATGAGTTTTCAACAAAGTTTGTTTCCAATCTTTACTGAAATCTGATGACCTTGAAATTTTTATTTTTTTTATATACCAGATCAATTTTTAAAGGTAATGCACTCGTGATAATTTTCGTTCAATCTACACCCCGTGGAGAATATTCCAAAATTTTTTCAAGATAAGGCTGGTGGACAGCGATATTACATTATATATATTTTTTATTCGTGTTTTCACAAGCTTTCATTTGACACCACTCTCGATTACCTAGTAAAAAAATTTTTTTTTCACTTCCGATTTCACTCCCCCAAACTAACCAATTAAGTCAAAATTTAACTTTCAAAACTACATGGCTCTGATAAGGCCATCAATTTCTATATTATTACCAAATTTCAACTTTCTATGACAAATAGTTTCGGAGAAAATCGGGTGTGACAGCCGGACAGACGGACAGACAGACGGACAGACACCGAAGTGATCTTATAAGTGTTCCGTACGGAACACTAAAAATATAAATAAATCAGCAGAAACACTATAAGAAAATTTAAAAAAACAGTTTTAAAAGGGAGCTGTTTCCTACAGTTATAACCCACTTGGCTATGCTACAGATTGATCTAGACGTATATATGGTATAGATACTTTAAAATTTTATAGGCAGTCGTGTTTTATTTGATTGAGAGTTGAAATTTTATTGCGTAAAAAGCAAGCCGTTGAGAAATAAGTAATCAACAGATATAATTATTATCTGAAAACGAAAAGACAAATCCGACACCATAAATGGTGTGGCTTCTACATGGTACGGTCCGATAATGACCATTACGCCCCACGTCTGTTCGGTTGTTGATCATCGACCATACCCATCTTTCTGAGTAATTTTCGAGAACCAAACATAACTACCCTCTGTATCTTCATCGCAAGGAAACCAGCCAAGACACAGCTAATGGTATCTTCTGCATTTTTACGAGGAGTGTGTTCTTAATGGCTCCTAAAATTCTGTTGATTACGACCATCATTGTTACTGAAAATCGTGAGAAAAGAGCGCGAAATTTGTAGTTTAAGTCTTCGTATTTAAAATGCTTTTTCTACTGTTTGATTGCTATATTTATTTGTGCAGGTGACGAGAATTAAATTACATAAATATTTCTTATTGTTTTACCGAGAAATACTATGTTAGGTTTTTGGGCTTGGAAACGCCTTGTGGTCGAACGGTCAAATTCTAGTAAAAGCGGCATCTCTTACTTTTCACAACCTACTTAATCTTCCCAGGAAGAAACAGCAACCGGTAAACGGCATCAATATTGTATGAATGTCTAGGATGGTAATATAAGACATATAACGTCCCACTGTGACCATGAATGTACAAGGGACGCCTGTTAAGTTTTTAAAAACAACCACTAGAAGGCGGTATTGAGATGTCACATTACCACTGTTGTAAAATTTGACATTTATTATTGTTAAAACAGTGGCAGCTCAGAAATTGGTACGAGTAGTGTGTTTACAGGGAGTGTTTAAAAACGTTTATGGAATGAATCTAAATTTCGCGGGAAGGATGATTTTTTACGATTTTAGCAAAGGCCTAACTAAACAACAATGCCTCGAATCACTTCGTACAACTCTTGGTAATAAATCATCATCAGAAAAGACTCAGAATTTCGTGTGGTCGTGCTTCCGTCAGCGAAAAATTCCGGAGGTAAAATAGCCCCCTGTTCGGGTCTCCGGGTCGGGGCTGGTTCGGGGACGTCGACATGCTGACATCATAAGTTTAAAATAGATTTTTGCAACATACGAGGTTTAAACTCGAACATAAATTCAGTGCATCAACACCTGCAATCAAATAAACCTCATGTACTCGCTCTATGTGAAACCAAGGTCAGTCCATCGACCAGCACAGTCAACTATCTTTATCCTAGGTATGACTTCTATTCCCGATTTAGGCGTAACTTTGGAATCTGTCTTTTTGTAAGAAGCAACCTCTCTTGCCAACGAGAAGAGGCTCTGGAGCCCCCAAACTTTGATGTTATGTGGTTAAAAATAACGAGTCAACAAACCACAAGGTTCATCTGTATCCTGTATCGACCACCAAGTGATACCAATTTTCGAACACTTTTCGCTTCTCTTGCAGACACCATCGATTATCCAAGTGCGGAAATTGCCATCCTGGCCGACTTTAATGTACACAATATCAACTGGCTTAAATATCCAAATACTACCGACGAACAAGGTCGTGATGCTGAATCATTCTCACTCAGTTGGGGCTTAACTCAGCTTATTGACGAACCAACACGGATCCCTGATCGAGACGGGGAGTTCGCCAGTCTTCTTGATCTGTTTTTAACCACCAATCCAGAGATTTACACGGTCCCCGTAAATCCACCGTTAGGTACTTCCGACGATAAACTGGTTTCGACATCGAATATCCTGCTAATGGGAAGGTCTCATGGAATATTTTCGAACTTTCCCTTGGATGGACGTTTGTTTTCGATCCGAAAATCCATCTGACTGCGCCAGTGAGGTCTCCGATGTTATTTTGGCTGGTATGGAAGCTTACATCCCTTTTTTGAAGAAATGCCCCTCCAACGGCAAGCCTTGGTTTGACCGAAAATGCAAAGAAGCTGTTGCTTCTAAACATCTTGCCTACCGACAATGGTGTGAAAATCCTGACACCATAAATCGTAACACCTTTGTTCGTGCCCGGAACAGATGCAAAGGAATTATCGACGAAACCAAGGAGGCACACAATCAACGAATTAGAAACAAACTTCTCGCTTGTCTCAATAATTCCAGGTCGCACTGCTTTCAGTAATATCGAAAGTCATGGAAAAGGTTATCCAACATCTTCTAAAATATCTTGAACGATTCAATATTATTGGCGATCACCAATACAGCTTTCGTAAACATAGATCAACAGGAGATCTTCTGACTTATGTAACACATGTTTGGAACAACGCAATTGAACACTTTGGGGAATCTCGAGCGGTTGCTCTTCACATATCCAAGGCATTCGACCTTTCGGCACGATGGACTGTTGGCTAAGCTACGCTCTTGTGGTATGTCTGAAAGGTTCTGTTTGTGGCTCTCATGTTTCCTCAGAGAGCGTTCTTTACGAGTGGTGGTCGACGGATTTCTTTCTAACACCTTCACTATCAACGCCGGTGTGCCCCAGGGCTCCATACTATCTCTTACTCTCTTTCTCATTTACATTAACGATTTGCTGGAGAAGACCGGGAATCCAATCTACAGCTTTGCAGATGACAGTACGCTTGCCTCTTCATTCACTTTGAACGCTCGGACATCGGCTGCTCAGGCGAACATCCCAGGTCGTTTAACTTAACAAAGACCTGGAAGAAATTCTATCTCGGGGTGACAGTAACCAAGTGGAATTTAACGCTACAAAAACCCAGGCGGCAGTTTTTTCTAAAAAAGTTAACGCTGCTGAACCCGACATAGTTATGTCGGGGCACTCCATTCCCCTAGCATCGTCGCTCAATATGTTGGCCGTTAGTTTGAGAGCGAATCTGTCCTGGCATGAAAATGTTGCAGGCATAGCAAGGAGAGCTTCTCAAAAGTTGGGAATATTATTTCGAACCAGAAAGCTTTACACCCCACAACAACTGTTAGTTCTTTACAAAGCTCAAATTTCACCAACTATGGAATACTGCTCCCATGTTTGGGGCTCCGCTCCCAAACATACACTGCATTTGTTGGATTCTGTTCAGAGAAGAGCTGTTCGTCTGATTGGAGACCCGGACCTGACCGGCGACCCTGATCCGCTGGAACATCGAAGAACTGTTGGCGACTTGAGTCTGTTTTACAAGTATTTTCATGGAAAGTGTTCGAAGGATGTAGCCCGCTTAATTCCTCCCAAAGCGGTGCATGTTAGAAATACACGTCGCGCTGGTGCTTCACATCCGTATGAGGTTCAGCTTGTTACTCCGCGTACAACGCTTTACAAGCAGTCTTTTATATGGAGAACATCATCCCTTTGGAATAATTTGCCCAGCGCTGTGTTTCCCACCGAGTACAATTTACAGCGATTCAAGAACAGCGTGAATCGCTTTTTCCGTACACATGCCGCTCCTGGAGCGCTTTAGGGACTTCCCTGCAGCATGTGTGCTAGACCCATAAAAAAAACTGAATCCAACAAAAGTGGTTCGATCGCGAAGCATTACCAAGAAAATGATTGCTTGTTGCAACCATTGATTTAGAGGATCGAAGTTAATGCTGAATGGTGTATAACAATTTGTTTGCCAGAAGTCATTGATGAAATCATGAAAAACAACCGAAAACGCCGCATCATTCTTTATCAGACCTGCTCTCACGCAGCACGTCAAACTGATTTGACTGAGAAAAATATCAAATTAATGTCTCATTGCCCGTATTCACCTGATTTACCGAATGTCAAAAAAAAATGCGTGGACAGCGGACTTAAGAGTGGAAAAAATGTTTCGAGAATTGGTTCGAATGCATGTAAACGTTTTTTTTAAACGCGAATGTTTTGAGAAATAATAAACCGATTTGTACCAAAAAATATTTCTTCTTTCATTATTTTCGTAAAACCCTAAAAGGTAGCCCTTGTAGAATTATACAACGTGAACTGGACACGTTGAGAGTAAATGCATAAGTGATTTTGATTTTTTGTTGCATACATTACACTTAATTTCTGCCAGTTTGGTAAATCGACTACGATACAATAAGATATTAATCACTCTCTATTATTGTTATTATTATCATATGATGATTAAAGCAAACAGTATAAATCAAGTTCAAGTTCATAGGTTAAGTGACATAATAGTAAACAATAATATAAAGTTATTAAGTAGCTAACAAAAAAAAAAACTTTAAAGAAATAACAAACAAAGAGAATATATCGGAATAGATGTTTTTATTTGCTTTGAAGGGCCAGGGTTAATACAAAATTTGTAACCAGTACAGGTAGTATTCTTTTCATTTTCTTTTACAGTCCCTGGCCAAATTATTAGATGCACTGCAAGATTTCATGTATAATATTAATTACCGAGTGATATTGTACCGTTTTATTACTTTAAATTGATTTGTTTTTTAATTTTATATTATCCAATCAATTACCTATTTATTTGACATAAATAAAACAGCATAGATTTAGAAAAGCATAAGTTTATTAAGTTTTAAAGAAAAGTGAAATTAATGTTAGTAAAAGTCAATATTTAGTTGAGCCACCTTTAGCCGCTATCAAAGCTTTAATTCTGCGCGGCATGCTATCAATGCAAGATTGTACTGTCTCCTGCATTTGAGGATGATGATTCCACACATGAATAATCTTTTCTAGGAGCTGGATTTTGTTGGTAATCACATCTTTAGCCACTTCTATTTTCATCAGCTCCCACACATTTTCAATGGGGTTCATATCAGGGCCAATCCAACAGAGGGATATTTTTTTCTGCCAAAAAAGCTTTAACAGACCGAGCAGTGTGGCAGGGAGCTCCATCTTGCATGAAAGTGAATGGTTCCCCATTTGGAAACCATTCTCTGAGCTGCGGAATCAACCGATTTTGTAATACTTCTTTGTACTGATCTTGCCTCATTATTCCTTTGACTACGTACAGACGTCCAGTGGCCTTGCCGCTGATGACTGACCAAATCATCACTTTGGTAGGATGTTTAACCGTCGGGACGACACAACAGGATGAAACTTTTTCCTGCACATAAGCTTTATTCTGCAAAATTTCGAATGTGCTTTCGTCACTGAAGCAGACCTGTCAAAAATAGGAAAAAATATATAAACTTCCATGTTTATTTGCTTTATTTAACTGAAAATGATAATAATGTATCAATTATTGATTAAATTGCTGTATCTTACCGATCTCCAGAAGTCCACATCTTTGTCTTGCCATTGTTTGGCCCACTTCAGGCGCTTTGCTTTCATTGCAGCTGTTAACTTGGGCTTCCTGGCGGGGCGACAGGCCTTAAAATCTAATTCTTTCAATTTTCTTCGAACAGTGCGCTCAAAAGCATTTACGCTAGCATTCTGGAGTTGTGATTTTATTACCTTTGTGGTAGCAAATCTGTTTTCTACACAAATTTTCTTCAAACATCTCTCTGACCGTGGAGTGAAAATTGGTTTTCTACCGCATCTTTTCTTTCTTTTCGGGCTTAATTCCTTCCCTGACTCAATTTTCTTTTTTATGCGTCGTACACTAGCTTCAGAAACCTCCAATCTTCGTGATATTTCTCGGTTTGTAAATGTTTTCGCAATCACAAGGGCTTTCACTTCAGCTTTTTTACGTGGTGAAAGATCGCCTTTTCTACCCATAATGAAAATAGTCCAATTACTTTTTTAAAACACTGCATACAAAATAAACTAATAACTGAGTAGTATAAAACTGTTAAACAAACAATCACAGTCCATAAAGCCACAAAAACACGTCCGTACCTGACTCGATTCCAATCGCGACTGATACAGGTTTGTACTTATTTACGTTCATTATCACTTTGTCAACACAGTGTCGCCATATGTTAAAAATAAATACAAATATGTAGTCTACAACAATTCTTTTAAACAAAAATCAATAATATTGTAGTTTAAATATACCATTATTGCATAAAAACTCTTAAGAAACATAAAATTACTAAAAAAATACAGTGTGTCTAATAATTTGACCAGGGACTGTAATTACACATTTTTTTTGGAAATATCCGTATTTATTCTTTTTCTTACGATGCCGTCTTCTCTTGAAGGTTGGTGATCCATACAGTTAAACGAACTTTAGAAATGGCTGCTCGAAAAATATCACTCGCAGCACATCCAAACCATCTTCTCATGTCTTTCAGCCAAGAATTTTGTCGTCTTCTGATCGATCGTTTGCCCTTTATTTTGCCTTCAATAATTAGACATAGCAATTCGTACTTTAGGCTCCTCATTATATGTCCGAAAGATTGAGTTTTTCTTATTTTTATAGTTGTTGTTCATTTATTTATTTAATTATTTATTTATTTATTTTAACGGACAAGCCAATTACAATAGTAATATAAAAACAAAATAATGTGCACATATATAATTCATAACGTGAAAAAGGAGAGAAAAAAAAACAAGCATTGCAACAGTTTAACACCTCAGATCCCGATCGCGCTTACAAGCGTTTTAAATTCGCTACCACTACAACTGAAGGGATCAAGGCTGTATGTATTAAATAATCGGCAAATTCTCGTGAGAGGACTGTAATAGCCATAATTAGCACTGTGAAATGGAATACTGAGCAGTACACTGCCACGAGTCCTATGAATAGTATTAAGTTGGACGCTCTCCAAAAGTGGTGGACAGGAAACAAAGCCATTCAGGACTTTATATAGGAATAAAACATCTGCAAGATCCCTACGCTTCTTCAAAGTAGCCACACCAAAACCGTTCAAAATCACTCCATAGTCAATATGAAAACTCGCATCCTTATAAATATTTATTCCAGCTTTAAAAGCTAAAGTTCGTAGAAAGCTACGCTGCACTGACTCAATCTCAGCAATATGGCACTGGTAAGATGGTGACCACACTACCGAAGCATACTCCAAACCAGAGCGGACCATTGAAAAATACAACACTCTAAAGGTGCTAGTCGACAATTGCTTACTATATCTGGTAACAAAATCAAGATTTCTAAACCCAGTCTCATAATATTAATAACATGGCCACGAAAATTAAGTTGACTGTCCAAAAGCACACCCAAATCACGAATCTCCGACACCGACTCAAGCAGGGCGTCGTTCAAACTATACCAATGACGCTCAATATTCCGCTTCCTACCAAAGGAAATGCAGAAACACTTTTTAACATTTAGACTTAAGCCATTTCTTTCTGACCAGTGATAGAGTCGATTAGATCTTCCTACAGATGCGTAACATCGTTTACACTTTCTATTCCTCTGTACAATTTGAGGTCATCCGCAAATAAAAGATATTTAGAACGGTTGAACATCTCACCAATATCATTAATGAACAAATTAAAAAGGAGAGGCCCACAGTGTGAACCCTGCGGGACACCTGAACATACCGATATGTTTCTTGAAATATGTTTTAATATACGTATATACTGGCTACGTTCAGTTAAAAAACTCTTGATCCACCTAGTCACGCTCGCGCTGAATCCTAGGGCTCGAAGCTTTTACACCAAAAGCTAATGATTAACCCTGTCAAACGCCTTCGAGAAATCAGTGTATACAGCATCAACCTGCATATCTCTCTCAAACGCGCCCAACAGATACTGCTTGTAACTCAGTAAGTTTGTGACTGTGGATCTTCCCCGATAAAAGCCGTGCTGCTCGTATCTCACAAAGTTCCTACAACTCCATGAAAGTTGATCCGCGACAAGCTTATCAAAGAGCTTCGGTATAGCCGACTGAATACAAATACCCCTGTAATTGGTTATATCCTCACGATTTCCAGATTTATAAATGGGTGTCAAAAAGCTAGTCTTCCAATATT
Organism: Pachyrhynchus sulphureomaculatus; assembly: GCA_019049505.1. Classification (NCBI taxonomy): domain Eukaryota; kingdom Metazoa; phylum Arthropoda; class Insecta; order Coleoptera; family Curculionidae; genus Pachyrhynchus; species Pachyrhynchus sulphureomaculatus. The sequence continues at coordinate 232,860,708 of CM032446.1, read as the reverse complement.
GTGGAAAAACGCAGGAATCCAACTACAAACAGAAGATATAGTGTAGTGGTCTGCTCAGGGAAAACACACATTGTCTCAGGAATGCTGATGGAATCCCATCTGGGCCATGAGAATAATTCATCTTAAGCTGATTAATGCCTTCAAATACTTCGGCCAATGAAACCCTCACAACGTTCACGTCCAGTGCGTTATCAATATTACAGGCTCAAAAGTCATAGTTCTCTCTCACATAACTAGCCGAAAAATGACGCGCGAACAATTCCTTCATTTTGTTTATTCTTTCCAGTATTTCTGTGTTTTTTTTTTTATTTTCTTTACCCAGGAGATGCGAAAAAGGCGTCTATAAATGTATATCTCAAAAGATTCCTGTCTTTTTTTAAGCCGTGGTCAAAGGTCCCACATTCACATCCATAAAATTTCCTTTCTTGGGTCTCACTTCTCATTTATATTGGAGATCTGTTCTACGGTGTTGTCCCTTATATTGAGGGATTCTGGTGGCAAATTTTTCTTTGTTCTTACCATCTAAATCTTTCGCAGCTGTTACGGCTCAATTGATCAGTTGCCGGACTTCTTTGATATTATTTGCTAATAGAACAGTATTATCAGCATACAGTATGTTGTTCAGTGTACTCCCATTAACTGTTATTCCTTCAATGGATTCATAGATTGCCTCATTAAACACAGTATCAGAATAAAGATTGAACAAAAGTGGTGATAGAATGCATCCATGTTTTAAACCTTAGGTGCTTTCGGACTTTTCCAGCCCAATTTTAACTTCCACTGGATGATTCCAGTACAGATTTTTAATAATATTTTGAGCTCTTTTATCTATATCTATTGTATGCATGAATAAGGCTTCCCGTGTACCCATGCTTTTTCGGAATCCGAATTGTGTGTTATCTATTTCTACTTCACATTTTCTATATGTTCTGGTATGGATGATTCACAGGAATCTCTTGAGAACGTGAAACATTAAACTTATCAAGCGATAATCGTCATTTTATTGATTTTGACTTTTTAGGAATTGGGATGAAAATCGACTTTAGCCAGTCAAGAGGGATTTATTAATCAATGGTTAAAAAAATACTTTTATTATTTGTGTTGTATCGTAAAACTATCTCAAAATACATTATTTTTTGTAAAAAACAAACACGATTTCAAAATATATAAGCTCACAATTGCCAAACCTTTCTGTAACTATCTCTCTGACACATACCACACCAACTTTTCAAAAATATATTCTGGAATATTTAAATTCTATTAAGATATATAAGATCTTACATAGCACAAGGACATGAAATATCATAATGAAAACTTTCTTACTTGTTCAATAAAATAAAACCTTGTAGGGTTAATTTTAATATTAATTAATTAATTTAAAACAATTAATTAATTTAATATTCTTTCTTTTACATTTTTACTACACAAATCACAAAAGTTTAATAATATCATGACTACGTCAATTTGATTAGATTTTGAGAGAATTGTTCCAACCCGAAAGGACTCTTTTTTACCTTGAGTATTTTTTTAGAGTTTCCTTATATTAATAACACAGGTCAACATTTGATCTAAAAAAAAACACTCGGAGCGGTATGGTCCTTATGGGGTTTTTGGGGTCGCTGATTACGATGAGCGGGTTGGTTAACCTTCATCACATCAGATTAAAGGTCATTTGAAGGTCAAATAGAGAAAAAACCGTAGGAAAAATCTGAAAAAATTCATGCGTATGTTTTTGAGATCCCTGAGTCCGAATCCGTAGTTTGTTTGACCTTACGCCTTTTCCCAGAGGCCATTTGAAGGTCATTTGAATGTCATTTGAATGTCATTTGAAGGTCATTTGAAGGTCAAATAGAGAAAAAACCGTAGGAAAAATCTGAAAAAATTTACGCGTATGTTTTTGAGGTTTCTGAGTCCGAATCCGTAGTTTGTTTGATCTTACGCCTTTTCCCAGAGGTCATTTGAAGGTCAAATAGAGAAAAAATCGTGGAAAAAATCTGAAAAAATTATGCGTATGTTTTTGAGGTCCGTGAGTCCGAATCCGTAGTTTGTTTGACTCAAGCCGCCTTTCAGAGGTCATTTCATCATCAGTTTATGTTTATTTGAAAAATATGTATGTTCATTTTGCGATGTTAAATTTAATTTTGTTTTTATCGTACACTTGCGAAGCATACAGAGGTTAATTGACGGTACATTTTTATTGATTATATCTTATACGTATCATTTTACATTTACGTTAATATATCACAATCAAAAATGTCTTTTATGCTGCTCGGTCATTACAAGGGAATTAATATGTGAAATATAAGCTAAATAATGGCAGGTAGACTGATGCAAGCAAATGTTTTAATACTGTTTAAAGGTACTTATTAGTAAAACTTAAAATATTGTTCATATCAAAAATAGACTATTCATATATATAGGTATAAATGAAACATTGTGCGCTGTGTTATGTTTAAATTTCGTTTTATAACTCAATTCCCAATACATTTCAAATTAATAATTCTAATGTCGAACAACCTTGCTATCAAGTAACCCTTAATCTGTATACTTCAATACTTAATCCTTGTCGACAAAGAAACTCTAATACCCAATACCTTTGAACCCAATAACTTACTTGTACAGTAATCCTTATATCTACTTATACTCTCATATTGTCTTATATAATACCTCAATGCCTAAGTTAACTACTAAAAATTATTCGGCTCATACTTCGTAAAGAGTCTCGAGTGTCCAAGTAGATTTTCGAAATCGCGCAGTCAGTATTTAATATGAATTAAGCATAAGAGTTTGCTTCTTTTAGTATTTATCAAAGCATGTTTAAAGTACTACTTTAAACGAGCACGCTTTCGTTTCTCGTGAAATGATCTTCGACTTGCTTTTCTTTTATGAGATTTATTTGATTCTCGCTTCAGGCTCCAGCAATAATCTGCCAACATGTTTATCCCCCAAACACCTTGATACCTTTTTTCAAATTCACTCAAGTCTTGGTGCATCCTTTCTCCATGTTCTTCGCTAAAATCTCCGAGATTTTCAGGGAACCAATCAAGGTGTGAATGGAGAAAATGCAGTTTCAGACTCATTAAACAGCCCATTTCTTTATAATTTTGTACTAAATTTCCAACAATATTTTTGTAATTAGGGTCTTTATGATTTCCAAGAAATTTAGTCGTCACCTCTCTAAAACTTTGTCATGCTGCTTTTCTTTGGCATTCATTTTGCTCTCAAATGCATCATTTTTAGGAAATAAGAGATTTGTGGCCCAGTAAATATGCCCTCTTTTATTTTAGCTTCAGAAAGATTAGGTAGCTCTTTAAAAATATGCATGAAAGCAGGACTTTCGTTTCGGCTCATGGCCTTGACAAGTTGCTTTGCAATACCTAGTTTGATATGCAAAGGTGGAAGTAGGACCTTATTGGTTGATATCAAACTTGGACCTATGATGTTTTTTTTTACCTGGAATTAATTCTTGTCTCCACGGCCAGTCTTTCCTCACATAATGCTCATCTCGAGCCCGACTATTCCACTCACAAATAAAGCACGGATAAGAAGTGTTTCCAGTAATATTGTAAATATTTTTAAGTCCCCACAAAGTTCCCACTGGTTTTGATCGTAATTCAATTTTTGCAATAGCAACTCAAAATTATGGTATTCTTCATCTAATACAACAGAATGAGCGACTGGTAAAGGGGCATAAATATTTCCATTATGTAACAAGATTGCTTTTAAGCTTCTTTTTGAAGAATCTATAAACAGTCGCCAATCACTTGCTGTGTATTCTATACCGTATTCTTGCACTAACCCTTCAATATTATGGCAATAGACTAGATTATTCATTTTAGTAAAATATTTTCTGAATGAACGTTCTCTCGAACGATAGACAGAAATTTTTGTTCCTGTGGATAGACAATTTTTTTCTTTCAGCCTAGATGCTAAAAGCTCTGATCTATCTTTCGAGAGTCCCAAGTCTCTGCACAGATCACTTAATTCGTTTTGATTAAATGTTTCGGCTTCCGATATATAATTTTCCTCAACATCTGATTCTTCTGTGCTGAAATTTTCTCTTTCTTCGTGTTCGAATGTTTCATCTCTCATATCTTCATCAGTTACCACTTCTTGTCCCAATTCATTAATTTCCATGATATGATCAGAATTTGTATCAATAAGAACTGGTAAAGTCACAGATGTTACACGTGCATATGAAATAGAATCCTTATTCTTTCGGTTGTACCCTTTCAAGTTTATTAAGCAGAAGTAACAGTCGGTGGTATGGTCTGTTGGGGGTCTCCATATCATTGGCCGAGAAAATACCTGGTTGTTAATTCTATATAGAACATTGCGGCATTTATGACATATAGATTTTGGTGTGTAAGAGTTATCCAATGAGCTTGTATCAATATGATAAATTTGGTGATATTTTACTTTTAACGAATCTGAAAACATGAATTTCTTTTGTGGAATATACTCCCCACAAACAACACAAAAATTGTCGAGTTTAATGGAACATGACGAATTTCTTGTAGCATTTGACTCTACAGCCAAGTTTCCTACCAATGTAGAGCTACGGTCACATGATGACGACGCCTGCGGGCCCGCTTTCCCACCCTGACCAGCCGTCGATTCTGGGTTTCCGGGACCCTGTCTCGTAATTTTTTTAGGAGTAGTTGCCATGACGGCATAAACGCCGTAACCCAAGGACTTCGCCGGATAGTGAGACAACTCCGTTGCCACCATCATTTAAGCTGTGACGTTAAAATCGCATATAATTTAATTAATTATTTATTGTTAATTAAGTAAGGCATATTTAAAACAAAAAGTAATTCATACTTTTTTAGAAGACTCTTTACTAATTTAATTTCAATAAGTTGTTTTTTCCAAATAAATAAAGAGGCACTGAGACCAGTTAGTCTTTTCTTATAGCGACTGCATCATTTAAGCTGTGAGTCACTGTATGTAATTCTTTAAGCAGTGGAGGCGTTGATTTTAGACGAGGGCTTTGTGATTTTTATGATTGAATTTTACAGGCTATTATTGAGGGACGCTATTAGTATTTTTTTTGCAATTTGCTTTTGCTACAAAGTTTTAATATACTAAGTGATTTTCATACTATTATATATATATATATATATATATATATATATATATATATATATATATACATGTATATATATATATATATATATATATATATATATATATATATATATATATATATATATATATATATATATATATATATATATATATATATATATATATATATATATATATATATATAGGGTTGAATTCTTTCTTGAACCTTGGAATATTGAATATATATTTTTTCAGTTTCTTGTGCTTTATGGTTCTTTTGTTTTAAGGATAGAGAAATTACATCACGTTCTAGTTAGAAATTAGAATTAGAAATAGGCGAAACGTTTTCAATAAATTTCTAACTAGAACGTGATGTAATTTCTCTATCCTTAAAACAAAAGAACCATAAAGCCCAAGAAATTGAATATATATATATATATATATATATATATATATATATATATATATATATATATATATATATATATATCATCAGTAGCTTATTCCATCCATAGTCGGATATAAGTCTCCTCAAGTTGTCTCCAATGAGGTGTGTTGTTTGCTTTTTGCATCCAATCGTGTCCTGCTAATCTTTTTATGTCGTCCGTCCATCTTTTCTGCGGTCTACCTCTGCATCTTTTATGTTCTCTAGGCCTCCATTCAACTATACGGCGTGTCCATCTGTTATCATTCATCCTTGCGATATGCTCCGCCCAATTTTGATCTTCTTTATATCTCGATGTTAGGAATACGATCTTGGAGTGTAATATTTAGCATTTTCCTCTCTATTGCTTTTTAGGTTACGTGGAATTTATTTATTATACTTTTATTTAAAGCCCACATTTCAGTGCCATATGTTAATACCGGCAGTACATATTGATCAAATACTCTGGATTTTATTGTATTTGGGATATCTAATTTAAATGTAGATTGTAACCTTTCCAACGCAGACCAAGCTAACGAGACTCTTCTATTCAAGTCAGCCTTTAAATTATTTTTCGATTTTTTGTCGTAAATATATGAATGTTTGTACTTTTCCTTTTATTAATAGTTCCTGGCTGCTAGGTTCACTTTCGTTGTTCAAATATTTAGTTTTGGTGAAGTTTGTCTTTAGACTTATTTCTAGAGTAATTTAATTCCATCAGCATTTCTGGTAATTCTTCTTTTGTGTTGGCGAACCTTAAGTGATTTTTATCATTCACCCTCCATTAGTATTCCTTTATTTCCCACTTTAACGATTTAAACTAGTCAACGTGAACAGCTTTGGGAATATCGAGACACCTTGCCTAATTCCTCTTTTAATTTTGATTTTTCTTCAAGCATTTTTATATACGTATTCAAGAAGAGTTGTGTATTTTTCATCGACTCTGCTGTTACTTAAAGCGTTAACGACTGCCCATATCCCTACCGAATCAAATGCTTTTTCGTAGTAAACCATTGCTACCCAAAAGGTGACTTTATATTCATTTGCTTTTTCCACCAGTAATCTAATTGTTTGAAGATGGTCCAAAGTACTAAGTCCCCGTCTAAATTCCGCTTGTTTATGTGGTTAATAACTGTCTGATTTTTTTTGTTAAACAATATGTTATAATTCTAATGAGGATTATGTATAGTAGTAATAACAGGCTGATGGGTCTGTAATTCGCCAATTTAAATTGGTTTTCTTTCTTAAAAATAAGCACAATCAAGGCGTTTACCCAAAGTGTCGGTATTTTACTTTCTATTAGGCACCTGTTAAATAGAGCTTGAAGAGATTGTATTATCGATGCCCCTCCGTCCTGGTTCTTTGATGTTGTGCATATTTTGTAGGGCGTTCATTATTTCTTCGGTTGTTACATCGGGAATTTCTTCAGATCCCACATCTCTTACTATCACTCTATTTCCTTCTTCATTCCCGGGCGGCGGCGATATTTTCGTAGTATTTGATAATATTTCTCTGTAATTTCTTTTATCTCTTTGATTATCGTTGTTTATAAGTTTTAGTCTACTCAGTATATATCACCATTACGCCAAACACTTTATTTTTGCACTCGACGAGCGTCAAGAACTTGAATATTTCTCAAGGGAATGGTATAGGTTATATTTTCACGATTTTTGACACAAATAAAGCAAATATTGATGATTTTGTTTCCAAATTAAATAGCCGGTATGATTCTATTAAATTCACTTACGAAGTTGAGCACAAAGGACAACTGCCTTTTCTAGATATTTTAATAATTAATAATAATAATAGATTAGAATTTGATATCTACAGGAAAGACACAGTAACAGGTAGATATATTCCGAATCATTCATTTCATTGCAAACAACACAAATTAGCCTCATTATATTTTTTAGTTCATCGTGAAAGGAATCGTATTAGAAATATAACTAGAGTTAATGGTTATGACGATGACTTAGTAAACAAGCTAATAATAGACATAAGTTCAGGTTAAATGTTCAGAATTCCACCTTTTTAGACCCGAAGAAAATAACACCAAGTATGTCTCTATACCATATAACCCTAAATAAAGCAGGGGACTCAATAAGGCATTTAATAAGGTAGGCCTCACCTTAGTCTATAAGTCATCAGACATCAGGAATATCTTAGGAAATCCTAAAGATAAGATTCCTAATTGTGAGAAAAGTGGAATTTATGAAATTAGTTGTAATTAATGAGTGTGGCAAAAAGTATGTTCGGCAAACTAAAAAGTCAATTAAAACACGATTTAAAGAACATTTAGCACACTTAAAATATAGTAGAACAGAAAAGTCTAACATTGCCGAACATGCCCTTGAAGCTGATCATATTGTAACATTAGATAATCTAAGATTAATTAAAAATGTATTTGATAGGAGATTGTTAAACGCATACGAAAGTATGGAAATTATAAAATGTAAAAGTAGTTTAAATAAAGACTGAGGGCCTATTCCTTATAATCCCCTCTACTGGTTACTTGACCGGAACTGATGGCCTTACTTACGCCATTAGTTCCGCCTGAGTAATTTAAGAGTTAGGCTAAGTATAAATAGGGTAGATTTGTAGTTTAGCTTTAGTCAATCATCGCTCCTGATGAAGTTAACATGGTTAGCGAAAAGCGCGTCGAATGCAAAAATAAAGGGTCTGGTGTAGTGGTGATATATACTGAGTAGTGTCATTGTGCCAAAGATTCCACATTCCCAACTTAGTATAAGTTTTATTATTTGATGTCTCACTTCATTCATTTGTTTGTTTAGGTGTTTCAAACCTTTTCCCTTTTTCAAAGTTTTTTCTATTTTCGAGTTTCTCTACTGTCTGACGTCTTCTCTGATCTTTTTCTTTATTTTTGTTCTATTTCTACCAGTTCTAATCAGCCATTTGTAGGATCATTTTTAAATAGTCATCTCTGTTTCATAAGATTTTGGTCTCTTGACTTAATTTTTGTGATTTTTCTTTTCTCAGTGTTGCTATTTGTTTTATAGTCATGAGTAGGCTGTTGGTTATTTGTGTGGTCCATCAAGTTCTGTTTGGTAGTTTATGATGATTTTCCAGTGCTTGTCGATATTTATCTGTGTTTTACTTTAATATTTTTGTAGGTGTCTTTATCGTTGTATGCGTTATCAAACTACGTCTCTCCTGCTTCAGATTTATTTATTCTTATTTTTGAGCATCCGATAGTCATTGCCAATGCTTATCGTGTTCAGGACTGTCGTGTCGATTGCAATATTCTTGTTATTCATTCATTCATGTCATATATATATATATATATATATATATATATATATATATATATATATATATATATATATATATATATATATATATATATATATATAGACAGAGCATACTGTGGATGAATACATACAAAATTAAATCGTTTGTTCGCCACTGCGTATCACAGGGTTTTATGTATGAATTTTAATCGCTTAAGATATCGATATCCATATTTTCTGCTATATTTCTTTAGGGATGTAAAACGTAGTTAATGAAATAAAAGACATAAAGGACAGTATAAAAAATAACTATATTTACACGGGAAACCTAATATTACTTAAAATTAACTGTGTGTAACGATGTTTTAGGCGTATCCACATGAACATGGCCCTGGGGCGGACCCCCATGAAGGTTCACCAAATCCACCTGATAGAGTATTCAAAAAGTCAGGCCCTAGACCAGGTACAGTTAGTTCAGGTCCTAGACCACAAGGTGGCACTATTTCACCACAGGAGTCTGACGGTGAAACACATGGTATCACGCTGGGTTTAACAGAATATTTCTGACATGAGCAATATCTGCCCACTGGGATTTCACTTGGGAGAGGTAGAGGAATAGTAACGTCTGGTTTGTTGGTAAATTTAGTAGGTAGTGAGGGGCATGGTAAAATTGGTGCTGGTGGGCATGGTAGTATTGGTGGTGTGGGGCATGGTAGCATTGGTGGTAGAGGGTATGGTAGTATGTGTGGCTTATATGCTGGCTGATATGAATAGCTTGGGTATTTGGCTTTTGACTTGTAGAATATTGCGTTAGCCTAAAATCATAACAATACAATTATAATAAGCATTAAAAAAATAATGTAATGCTTTCTTACTTTAAAATATCGTTTAAAATTGATATGCTTAGTAGTAGTTGTCTAGCTGGCTAATGTCAACACAATATTAAGAACCATACCAATTAATTAGTAAAGAATACACGTTTAATAATAGGATTCAGTAAATTTTAAACTTACCTGGTAAGCTACAACGACAACGCTAAGGACAATAACAATGAATCTGGGTTCCATTTTTGTATGTTTTCTAGATGATACTAGGTTGTGAATGTATGTTAAATTTATATCTTCTAATATTTATATAATTTCAGTTTAAACTGGTGAGAACGAAAACGGAAGGAAATAAACGTCATATCAATTACCGAATTAAATACCTACGTGATAATTCTCGATCAAAACAAAATATAGGAAGTGTCTGTAGTGTTTTTGAAGTTGTGTTTTATTATTGTTTTATAAGAATGCGTGATTTAGCACTAGGGCGAAAAAATAATTTGTGAACTTGTTTATAGAGGATATTCTTAATTACCAAACCAAAATTTAAAAAAAAATAATAAGCACATTATTGCTTATTAATGCTGTTTTTTGTTAACTGTCTATCTATATGAGACTATCTTTCTATAGAGTGTCAGGTGGTTAAAAAGCTCTGAAGCATTTAGCTTAGCTTGCTTGTTCTTGCCTGTTACGTACCTGACCTGTTTTATAAGAGTTATTTTTTATAGGCACAGCACACGTGATGCAGGGAAATCCCTAAAGTGCTACAAGAGCGACGCGTGTGCGGAAAAAGCGATTCATGTCGGTCATGAATCTCTACAAGTTGTTCTCGGTGGCACAGTCCTATGCAAATCATTTTAAAGGGATGAGGTTCTCCATGTAAAAGATTACTTAAAAAGGATTGTGACGTAAATCCCAAGATATAAGATCCTGCTTTTTTGCTTTTTCAATGGGGCAATAAACGACCCTATTAAGGTTTTGCGCATAGTTGCCAGGTATTACGATAAACGTATTTTTATTTTACCTGCTTTGTATACCGCCCTCACTTGCACCTGCAATAATAGTGGATCTATTTTTACCTATTTATTTACTATCTGGCAACCCGATTTGGAGCCCTTTAAGTATTTGATAATATAGGCCTAATGACCACAGGTCCCCATTAAGATTCGAAAAATACTTTTTATTATTTTTATTTTTAGTTTTACTTACAACGTAACGTCTCTATTTTAATTATGTGGCGTCCGTGGGAAAATTGCAATAGTGACTATCGCAAGAGAAAACATTTATCACTTGACGCTAAACAAATAGTGAAAAATGTTTACGACAGTTTGGTAAAAAGAAATTTGAATAAACGAAGTGCTTTGCAAGAAACCAGTGAACTAACAAAAAACCCAATTTCTACGATTAAGGGTATTGTAGAAAAACCATCACTCAGGAACAGGAAAGATTTTCAAATGCATGATGTAGACGATTGTGAAAAAGACGTCATCAAGAGAAAAATATATTCTATGTATGAAGAGCAGTTTGTGCCGATCCTAGACAAAATAAAATTAAGACTGGTGCAGGACGGGACCAATATGTATTGTGGCCGATCAACCCTTCACAGAATTATCTTAAGAATGAGAATCACGTTCCGAAAAATCAACTAAAGGTAAGTAGTGATGGAGTCACAAAGATTACGAATTTTGCGACAGACTTATTTACAAGAAATTAAAAAGTATTGATCAGAGAATTGGCCAATAATTTACCTTGACGAAACATGGTTCGATACCCGTGACACTGTGCAAAAAGGGTGGGTTGACAGCAGTACAAAATGTCAGACTATGCACCTTCAAATAAAGGTAAACGAATAACCATTTTGCATGCTAGATCTGAAAAGGGCTGGGTTTCAAATTGTTTACTATTATCTGCAAAAAACATAAAAGATTCTAGTTTGGACTATCACGAAGACACGACCGCAGAACTTTTTTAAAATTAATTTCAAAATTTCCTTTTGCCAAATGTTCCCGAACAGAGTGTTATAGTTATGGACAATGCAAGTTACCATAGTTGCCTACTAAATAAGGTTCATAATGCAGCCAACACCAAATCGGAAATACAGGAATATATGTTAGAAAATGACATTTATTTTGACTTTAGTTATAAAAAAAGTGATCTTTTGGAAGTTTTGAAAGAATATAAATTGAAAAAAATATGTTTGTGATAGTATGGCTGCGAAAATGGGACACACTGTTTTGCGGCTTCCTCCGTATTATTGCGTGTTTAATCCAATTGAACATATTGGCATCAAGTTAAATCAAAAATAAGGGCACAAAATGTTTCTCCTACTTTAAGTATGTCAGTGGTTGAATTAGTAAAAAAAGTTATAAATCATATAGCTTGTGGAAGCTGGAAGAATTCCATTCAGCACGTTGTTAAAGTTGAAGATTCATATATTTATGTTAATAATGTAAAACCACTGATAATTACCTCAGCTGATGACAGTGATAGTGAAACCGAATTAGGCTTAAGTTAAAATATATTTTTATTTATACAATATGTCCCCTCCTGTAAACCCCATTCATTCAAACTGTATATTTGTACTTCTTATCCATTTGTTGTTACATGCATCTATAAAAAACACTTATAATTTTATTTATTTGCATTAATGAATAAAATTCTTAAATCCATCTCTGCAACCTATCATAAACAAAAGGTCAGAATTTTTATATTGCCCACTTAAAGCGGCAAAAATCAGGATCTTATATTTTGGGACAGGCTATACGAGGATTGACAAGCTGAACTTCAGACAGATGCGAAGTGTTAGAGCGACGTGTTCCTAGCACGCACCACTTTGGAAAGGATTAAGCGGCTACATCCATCTAACACTTTTGGTGACAATACTTGTAAAATATACTCAAGTTGCTGACCGTTCTTCGATGTTCCAAGGAATCAAGGTTGTTGGTCAGTTCTGCGTCTACAATCAGGCGAACAGTTCTCTTCTGAATAGAATCCAATAAGTGCAGTGTATGTTTGGGAGGAGAGCCCCAAACATTGGAGCAGTATTCCATCTTTGGTTAAATTTGAGCTTTGTAGAGAATTAACAGTTGTTGCGGAGTGTAAAGCTTTCAAGTTCGAAATAATATTTACAGCTTTTGAGAAGCTGTCTTTACTATGCTTGCAACATGTTCACGCCAAGATATACTTGCAAGTTAACGTAAGTTAAGTGACGATGCTAGAGAAATCGAGTCTCCCTAAGTAACAATGTTGAGTTATGCAGAAAAAAGGTTTTTGTACCGTTCAATTCTACTTGGTTACTGTCACCCCAGGAAAGAATTTGTTGTAGATTTGTGTCAAGTTTAACGACTTCCTGCTGTGTGTGGAGGAGAGAGAGGGAGAGAGGGAGAGAGGGAGAGAGGGAGAGAGGGAGAGGGAGGGAGAGGGAGGGAGAGGGAGGGAGAGGGAGGGAGAGGGAGGGGAGAGGGAGGGAGAGGGAGGGAGAGGGAGGGAGAGGGAGGGAGAGGGAGGGGAGAGGGAGGGAGAGGGAGGGAGAGGGAGGGAGAGGGAGGGAGAGGGAGGGAGGGAGAGGGAGGGAGGGAGAGGGAGGGAGAGGGAGGGAGAGGGAGGGAGAGGGAGGGAGAGGGGGGAGGGGAGGGAGGGAGAGGGAGGGAAGGAAGGGAGAGGGAGAGAGGGGGAGAGAGAGAGAGGTAGAGGGAGGGGAGAGGGGAAGAGGGAGGGAGGGAGGGAGGGAGAGGGAAAGAGAGGGAGGGAGAGGGGGGGGGAGAGAGAGAGAGAGAGAGAGAGAGAGAGAGAGAGCGCCCATACAGATTCTGTATGGGCGTTGTGGATTAAATAATAGTACGGTGAACAGCTTTCTTTACAATGTATGAAACATGATTAGGCCAAAACATATTCGCTCCTAAATTACTGCCTAACAGCTAATGTTCTGGATTCTGTAATGTTAACCATTTTTGGAGGAACTGCTACTTAGGTTTTTGTAGTGATATATTCTACTTTGTCATTGGTACCCCAAGAGGAGAGAAATTCTTCCCGATCTTCTTTGCATAACGAACTAATCTAGAAACCATCTACATTCTGGACTAACTTTAGTGTTCATTCCTCATACTCTTTAGATCCTTTCTGTTCAGTTTCAGTAAGGATTAGGTAGTCATTATTTATTTAAAAAAAGCTAAAACATTCTTTTTATAAAATTATTGTTTTTTATTTGAACAAATTAGTTTAAATAACAATAAATATACACGTTAGTATTATTATTAGTATTTTCAGGGTACTAACGGTCAAGTTCACAGGTTAAATGACATACGTTACGATATAGAAATATATTACTTATTAAATAAACAAATAAAATATCATTATTCAGTAGGCTCTATAAACTACGGAATGGGCCGTCAATATACAAGCAAAATGTATGTTTACAAACATATAATTCGAAAAATCGCCATACAGACATCCACTTCAGATATTCGTTTTCATATTAATAAGCTTTAAATATAAGAAAAAGGTATTTTTAAAAATCATCTTATTATTAGCTTATGTTAGGAATGTGGAATCTTTGGCACGAAGATACCACTCAGCGTATATCACCATCACACCAAACACTTTATTTATTGAGTAGTATTATTAGCTAGCTATTTTACGGAACACTGAAACAACTAAGAAAGAAGAAAGACTATAGCATGCGAAAAATGGAAACATAATAACAGATGAAGTCAAGATAATGGCAGATGGAGAGAACACTTTCAAGAAATAACAGAATCAGATATCACAAAGGTACAGGTAACTGAAATGATAGAAGAAATAGGGCCTGTAGAATTAACTGTTTCCGAAGATGAGGTCAATGAAGCGAAATTGAAGACAGGTAAAGCAGCTGGAATCGACGAAATCACACCGGAAATGCTGAAAAGCCTGGAGGAATAGGGAAGAACAGATTTCACCAAGTTAAATAAGATCGTAAAAGAAAAGAGAATACCCAAGTAATGGAACACTGGTATTATCTTGCCAATTCATAAAAAAGGAGACATAAGAGAGTGCCAAAACTAGAGAGGCATAACATTAATGAGTCTACCAGCCAAAGTACCCGCTAGAATAATAGAAACAAGAATAAAAGACCAGTTAGTAAACTCTTTAGAAGAAGCCCAATATTTCTTTAGAAAAGGCAGGAGTACTCAGGGCCCCATATTTATATTAAGGCAGAGTATAGAGCAGTGCATAAGTAAAAATAAAGAATTACATGTAGCTTTCATCGACTTAGAAAAGGCATTCGATAGAGTAAGACGAGAGGATGTATGGGAAAGCCTACAAAGATGTGGAGTAGACAGAGAAATAACAGAAGTGATAAAAAGTATGTACGATATAACAAAAAATAGGGTAAGAACAAATGATGAAGAGTCAAAAGATTTCGAAATAACAAGCGGCCTAAAATAAGGATGTGTGCTGAACCCTTTATTATTCGCAATAGTGCTAAACGAGGCAGTGAAGACAGTCAAGCAGAAAATGAGGCTGATGATGCTGGGATACTGGAGAATGCAAAAAATTGAAATATCAAAACTATTTTTGCGGACGATATGGCGATAATAGCAGACACAGAAGAAAACTTACAGCACAACCTAAACAATCTGAACGAGGAATTGAATAATATAAATATGAGAATAAATATACAGAAGACGAAATCGATGATAATAGGACAAGAGAATAAAAAACACGACATCAGAATAAATGGACTGAGTATAGAACAAGTTGAAGAGTTCAAATACCTAGGATCAGTAATAGAAGGAAACGGAAAACTGGAAAAAGAAAGAAACGATAAAATAGCAAAAGCAGAAAGAATATACAATGGTTTAAGAAAACATTCCTTGAGAAAAGAGAAATAACGGCAGATATAAAGATTGAGGTAGTTAAAAAAATAGTAAACCCCACATTACTGTACGGTAGTGAAATATGGACCCTCACAAGTAAGGACAAGAGTAGAATAAACGCAACGGAAATGAGATTCCTGAGGAAAATAGATGGAAAATCAAGAAGGGACAAAATTAGGAACGGAGTATTCCGAAACAAATTCAAAATAAAACCAATAGTGACAAAAATTCAGGACAGACAATTGGGATGGCTGGGACATATACACAGGGTGACGGAAGAAAGACTAACAAAAGGAATATATGAGGCACGAGTCCAGGGAGCAAATAGAAGAGAAAGATCTAGGACAACATGGCAGGGGGAGGCAAGGAAGACTGCCCAGGAGAGAAATATTCAGTGGAGTGAAATTAAGAACCTGACACGGGATAGACAACAACTCCACAGTCTTACACTTCACAGTAGAAAGACTTAGGAATAAGTAAATACAGTAAGTATTATTAGCTTGTTTGATTTTTAACGGTAATTGATTGCGTATAACAATTGTAATACGAAGATTTTTCAAAAATACTGATTTGATGGGGTATAATCTTAAGCAGAATGGAAGCTGGATAATGTTATAAACAATCACAAGTTTAATGCAATTGTAGAGTTCGAATATTACAGCCAATAAAATATGCTTTATATGACTTTCTTGATGGTATTTTAAATATAAGCGGAAAAATGCGTCCTTGTATTAATACAGCATGAGTTGCACTTACAATTCTGCCTTATGGAACAATATTTTTCTTTTTTTTTGTGAGCATATTCTAAGAAATTAAAGTTGTTGGTGGCTTCTGAGTCTTCAATCAAGCGAACAGCTCTCTTTTGAATCGAATCTAATAAATGCAGAGTATGTTTGGGAGCAGAGCGCCAAATATGTAAGCGGTATTCCATTGTTAATAGAATTTAAACTTTGTACAGGTTTAAAAGTTGTTGTGGAGTGTAAAGCTTTTTAGTACGAAATGATATTTCCCGCTTTGGAGAAGCTATCTTTGCTATACATGCAACATGTTCATGCCAAGACATGTTTGCTCCCAATTTAACACAAGCTGAGTGATGATGCTCGAGGAATGGAGTGTCTCGAGGTAGCTATTGTAGGTCGGGTTCCGCAGAAAAAACTGCCGCCTGGGTTTCTGTACAGTTGAATTTTACTTGGTTACTATCATCTCGAGAAAGAATGAAACCCATCAACTGCCGCACGTAAAAAACGACCTCTGAGGAAACACGAGCGCCATAAGAAAAACCTCTCAGACATACCATAAGAGCGTAACTTACCGAACAGTCGGCAATGCCAAAAACGGTCGAATGCCTTGGATATATCAAGTGATACCGCTCGAACTTCTCCAAAATATTGTGTATTATCGAAAGTAGGGTTACGGGTCGGTAGTTGCTTGGTAAGGTTTTTTGGGCATCGGCTGAACTGTAATGCATTTCCAGCAGAAAGAAAATGTTCCCTTAGTGCGGAATAGATGCAGAAATTCACAGAAAACTGGCCTGAGATCGCTTGCTAGTAGTAGTTAACTTAGGGGTAACCCATAGGATTACGCAGTGAACAGAAAAGATCTTAAAGTTCTTAGTAACTTTAGTTTTATTTTAATATCGAGCTTTCGGTGCCCAATCGTACATCATCTTGGAGACCTGGAAGATGCAATGAGAGTTTTTCTTCCAGGTCCTGGAGATGATGTACGATTTGGCATCGAAAGCTCTATATTAAAATAAAACTACAGTTACTAAGAACTTTATGATCCTTGTTGTTCACTCTGTAATCCTAAGGGCAATCCCTAAGTTGGAATATATATATATATATATATATATATATATATATATATATATATATATATATATATATATATATATATACATATACATATACATACATATAGGTAATGGTTTTCCATTCAATTTACACAGTTCTTTCTTATTAAGAATGATGCTATTTAAAGAAAATCTTGCAAAAATCATTGAGTAATCTTTACAATGTGTTCCTGTTGACACTGTGCTTTTCTACTCTATGTCCGGGCTATCTAGAAGACGGAGAGATGCCACTTCATTTTATTGGCACATGTGAGGAGCTGGCTCAGGTAAGAGATTTTCGGAGAGGCGTGGCTCCAAAGATAGGAGGCAGGCATCCTAGCGTGGCGAGGCCTCGCGATGATCGTGGTCGTTAGGTTGGTTTGGGACAAGTTTCCTCGGAGTTGGAAAAGGGTATACCTCTGGTGTGCTTGCTAGATTTTGAGCCTCCTCACAACTACTACAATTACTACCGCAGCTATAATAACAGTATAATATGAGTTATATATTTATTTATTTACGAGTAACCCATTACATAAAGAAAGGAAAAATGTATTGCACAAATTAAAAACTAATGTTTTATTTATTCTAGGCCTTAAAACTAAATTAAAAATATATTAATAGAGTATTAATAGCTTAGTTACTGGATACTGGGCATGCAGATAGAGTTTCATTTCACACAAAACATGAAAAATGTGAAACATGAGAAGATAAGAACACTAGAAAAAATAGAGTTTGGCACTTAAATAAAAATTATACCTTTAAAAATTACACTTCTAAGCACTTGAAGCTCTTCATTATAATAATTGTTTTACGCCTGTTAGCGTGATATTGAAAAGATCAAATTTCGCTCTATTACCCTGAGATAGAAGTCTCGTGATGGGAGAGTGCAAACCATGTAACCTATCAAAAGGCTGAGCGAAAGTATATCGACCCCTATTATTCCTCTGAGAAACAAAAAAGTCAATTTGAGGAAAAAGAGTGGAACGACTGAGTAGAGAATTAATGATTTTATACAAAAACGGGCAGGTTTGCATTGACTCTTCTTACTAAGAATTTAGGTATACTTATGACAGAACTCATGTTCGTCAGAGAGAAGTCTGGTTAGACAATATTAAGTTTAAATTAAACAAACCTCAGAAATTTATTCAGAACCGATTTAAGAGAGGAAACATATGACTTATAAGTTGGAGACCAAACAAAAGAAGAGTACTCCATAATAGGTCTAACCAGCAACTATAATATAATATTTTAATGAATAATTTCTACTTACTGTGCAAAGAATGCCGAAAACTTTTAGTTATTTATTAATAATGTAATCGAAATGAAGATGAAAGTTTAATTTGAGGTCCAATATTATACTGAGATCCATTTAAATAATATAAATAATTTAATTTTTTATGTCCTATAAAAAGTCTTAATCTGACATTTTACCAACATTAAGTGCCCATACCAGTATGATAATTTCAAAAAATCGTTTTTTTTTACACACCTCGATGCTTCTATATGTATAGAATAAGAGGTCGTAGTATAAAAGTCAGTCTATGTTTATTTTTGAAAATACCGCTGTCGCCAGGCATAGCTGCTCAGGGGGGCATAAACTCGTTTTTTGAAGCGTGACACGAATCGGAACAGGTACTAAAAGTCCAATGCCGTGACGTCATCATGTAAGTGAAAGTTAAACATGTAATACTTTAGGGAACTCAAAATAGTCACAAAGGTAAGTACGTGGCAAGAGAAAATTATTTATGTGTTAAACGTTAGTCATTCTTTAAAGTCGTGTTTCTCAAAACTGCATTTTTTAAATTTGCTGTAACTCAAAAACGATTTATTGTATCAACTTAATTTTTTTTTGCATGTTACAAACATGTTTTGTCGTACCATGAAGCATGATTTTTTTGATTTGACAAAAATGCCAAAAGATTTTTTTTTTTTTTATTTCAAGCTTATTAGCGCCGGAAGCATTTTTGGTGTTTAGTGTTGCTAAGATACGTTTTATAACTTACTACCTCAAAAGAGTATTGATCATTTTCGACTGTCAACCATTCGAACTATAAATGGGAAATAGGAATTGAAAAAATATTATTTTTTGGATAACAACTCACATTTAAACTTGTAAGCAACAGGAGGTAGACCTAACGGAATTGAATTTTCGACTTAAATATAACTAAATGATCTGAAGGAGGATCAAAATGAACCTGTAGTATAGGAAAGGCATAGTAGGAAGGCATGATTGGAGGGCTGGTGGAGTTAGATACGATAGGGTTGGAGAAAAAGGTTCAACTACAGATGAAGTAGGAGTTAAAACGGGCGGTGGCTGTACAGCATATGGTAATATAGTTGGTTTGGCAACGATATTATGACAACTATACCGATTTTCGAATTGAGGTTGAGGCAATACTGGAAGAGAGATACTTTCTTGAGGTGCACTAGCGACATTAGTTGTGGTTATGGGATAAGTTGGCACAGTATTTGATAATATCAAATTTGAAGATAACAGAACTAGAAGTAAAATAGATGCCAGAGCTTGTTCTGGAGTAAAAGGTATAGGACTAGCTAGTGTTTGAACAGTTGGTTGTGGAAAACCTTGCAATGGAATATTTGATGCTGACAGAGCTGGTGCTGGAAAAACTTGTTCTGGAAGAGTTGATGTTAAAGGAACTGACTCCGATGGAGCTGGTTGTAAATAAATTGATTCTAAAGGAGCTGCATGAAATTCTTCAATTACTGTAACGGGTTTCATAGATGCCATAGGCTCTATAGGCGCTGTTACAAGTGGGGCCGATTTTAAAATTTTAGGAGATAAAGGAACAGTGTCTGAAGGAGCTGGTATTGAAGGAACGGAGTCTGTGACAGTAGTGGCAGGTAGTCTTCTGCATCTAGGTAGTGTTATAGGAACATGGTCTTCATCATTAACCTAGAATAGAAAGGAATATATAATAACGTAATATAATATTATTCTATTATAGCTGATTACTGCCATGGAGTGACTAATCCCGAGACTTTCCGAGAGATGGTAGCGCAAGCAAAATTATATGATTTTCAGTTAGTGTCAACTCTTAGACGTGTGGTCTAAAATTTTCATGATATTTTGTTTATTAGTTTGCGAGTTATAACTGTTTGGGTGACTTAAAAGCGGTCGTACAAGTACAGATAATGAACCACGTTCCGGACATTCAAATGAGGTAATCACTCCAAAAGACACAAAAAATCCGCCATATTGTTCAGAATAATCGTAAAGTGAAAGTGAGAGAGATAGCTGATATCGTGAAGATATCAAGATATGAAAAAGCTATGTGCCTGATGGGTGCTGCGCACTCCTCTGAATGATTAATGACAGCAACTTGTCGAAGATCAGAACGCTGTCTGGTACTGTTTCGACGTACATCAAAGAAGTTTTTTCATCGATCCATAACAACGGATCAAAACATGGATCCTCCATTACACGCCTGAGTCCAACAGGCAGTCCATAGAGTGGCTGGAACCCCATGAAAGCCGTCTAAAAATACACACATCAGCTGGAAAGGTAGTATTTTTGGGGATGCGCATGGAATAATGCTGTTCGACTATCTTGAGAAGGCGAGAACAATTACCGAAGACTATTAAATTGATTTATTGGACTGTGTAAATGATGAAATCAAGAAAAAAAGGCCGCATTTAGCAAAGATAAAAGTGTTGTTTCACAAGATAATGCTCCAGCAGATCACAAGTTCCAAAGTGTTCAATTGCGTTGTACCAAACATGTGTTACATAAGTCAGAAGATCTCCTGTTGATCTATGTTTACGAAAACCATATTGGTGATCGTTAATAATATTGAATCGTTCAAGATAGATAGAAAACTGGTGTTAGTTCCCTTGCACAGTTTTTGAGAACTATGGCAGGTATTTCGTCAGCGCCAGAAGCCTTTTTGGTGTCTAGCTTCATTAAAATACGCTTTATGATGCGCTGTCTGAAGACAACATCGGGCATCTTTGACTGCAATATGTGTAGTAGGTGGTGTTTTTGCTTGGAAATCGACAGTAGAATGTGAAGCAAGTTCGCTCTCTCAACAGGTGTAGATGCAATGGAATTATCTGGCCGTGTGAGTGGTGGTATGGTGGATTTGGTAAAATTTTAACTAACTACCTTAGCGACTGCCCAAAAGGACCTGGAATTGTTGGGACAAGCGAGAAGTTTGTTTCTAATTCGTTGATTGTGCGCCTCCTTGGCTTCGTCGATAATTCCTTTGCATCTGTTCCGGGCACGAACAAAGGTGTTACGATTTATGGTGTTAGGATTTTCACGCCATTGTCGGTAGGCAATATGTTTAGAAGTAACAGCTTCTTTGCATTTTCGGTCAAACCAAGGCTTGCCGCTGGAGGAGCATTTCTTCGAAAAAGGGATATAAGCTTCCATACCAGCCAAAATAAAATCGGAGACCTCCCTGGCGTAGTCAGATGGGTTCTCGCATCGAAAACAAACGTCCATCTAAGGGAAAGTTCGAAAGTATTCCATGAGATCTTCCCATTTAGCAGATTTGTAGTGCCAAATCTTGCACGGCCTAGGCGCCTCTCTGTCACTGATTGGCAGGATACTCGATGTCGAAAGCAGTTTATGGTCGGAACAACCTAACGGCGGATTTACGGTGACCGTGTAAATCCGCCGTTAGGTGGATCGCTCTTGAGGGAAACTACGTGGAAGAATAAAATCAATTTTTGGAAAAAAACATTGTTTTTTCTTCAAAAGTCTCGTAACTTCTTACCCCATGTAGTAAATACACAAAATTAGTATAATAATACGGATTGATAGATAAATAGATGGATAGATAGCTAGATAAATAGATAGCGAAATAGATAGACAAATAGGCAGATGGATCGATAAAAGTATAGATAAACATATAGCTACATAAATAGAATAGAAGTACTTACTTCTGAAAGTTGCATTCCTTCGAACATATGATGAAAACATGGATAATTTTCCCCTTTCCAATAGTTTTCTTTGGGCCATAAGGCACATCAAATCTATTAAAAATTCTGTTTGGAGGATTAGGTAATATCAGATGGTTATCTAATATTTCTGTATTTTTATTTGGAATATCATGAGAGATAGAGTCCGTCGAAATTTTCAAATGATTGTCTAATATTTCTGTATTTTTATTTGGAATATTATGAGCGATAGAGTTCGTGGAAATTTTCAGATGATTGTCTAAGATTTCTGTATTTTTACTTGGAATATCATGGGCGATAGAGTCCGTGTAAATTTTAGGAAATTCTCCTATATCGTAATACTCATTTATTCCTAGAGATTTTTCCTTTGAATTCTCTGGGACCTTATCACCACTTGTATGAAGTAAGGGTTTGAAGAAAAATTCTATGTTATCCTCTACAAAATTTGGAATATCATTTGAAACTTGGGGAAATTCTTGCTGTTGATCCGTTAATACTGGAGGTATGTCTTTTGGTGTTTTAGTATCTGTTGTAGAGGGAGTATTGCCAGTAGGAGTCTTAAAACTCTTATAATAGTCGGTTGGTTTTATTTTTATGTGATTTTTACTATCATCTTTGAGTTTGTCCAGCCTCGGTTTTAAATTTAGGGCGTTAAATGCGTCGGAGGAAGGTATTATGTTCATATTTACATCATTCTCATTTGACCACAAGGAGGACTGAAAAATAACAAAGTATATTAATTACTATTTTGCTGTGTTAGAAGTATAATTTGTACTACGTATGAAGAGGATGCAATAAGGACCAGCGAAAATAGCTACGTTAAACAATAACCTTAGAACTATTAAAAACGAAAATAATTCTGATTAGTTGTTTAGAGATTTTTAGGTTTAATGATCTCTCCCTTCATAGAAATCTAGACACCTGGTTAAGAGCAACTGACTACTTTATTGTACTATATGGTGTAGAAATCTGGTTACTTAAAGCCAGCCAGCTAAATCACTTCGCAGCGTTGAGCTATGTAATTTGTATGCTAGTTCGTATTTTCTGGATTGCTTACATAGTACATGGTGAAGATTTACTGAGTTGGAGTACATTAATTAAAGAAAGGAAGGACATCCCAAATACAATAAAAGCCAGAGTATTTGATCAACATGTACTGTTGTTATTAACATATGGCATTGTAATGTGGGCTTTAAATAAAAATATATTAAATAAACTCCAGATAACCCAAAGACCAATAGAGAGGAGAATGCTGAATATTAGACTCCAAGATCGTATTCCTAACATCGAGCTACGAAGAAGATCAAAAGTGACAAATGTAATACAACGAATATATATATATATATATATATATATATATATATATATATATATATATATATATATATATAAATGGTGTTTTTTATAGAGGTATAAAACTTTAAGTTGGCAACACTTTTTTAACTGGCGGCCATTTTGTCAGATGTCAAGTGATTTATGTTTAGTTTGGTTTGGCATTTCAACAACCACATCAACGCTTCCAAATTGTGCAAATTTATTTTGAAAATCATGGTTCTGTTCGAAATACGTATCGCGCACTACGTCCATTATACGGTCAACATAATCGTCCATCAGAGCAATTAATTCGATTAACTATGGAACGCTTTCGCACCACGTTTACTCTAAATGATAATACGCATCCACAGAGACGTCGTACAGTGCGTACAGAAGAAGTCATTGCTGCTGAAGAGCGTAGCGTAGAGGAATACCCGAATCAGTCTATCCGCCATCGTGCACAGGAATTGGATATGTGTCCATCCACTTTATGGAAGATTTTGCGGCAAGATCTTGGTTTGCGTGCTTACAAAAATCCAACTCGTGCAACAATTGAGGCCACACGATCACCTAGCAAGGCGTAGATTCGGTGAATGGGCCCAAAACAAGATTGCCGTTGATCCCGATTTTCATAAGCGAATTTTGTTTAGCGATGAAGCTCACTTTTGTTTAAATGGATACGTCAATAAACAAAACTGCCATATTTGGAGTGATGATAATCCTAAAATGTATGTTGAGACACCGTTACATCCAGAAAAACTGACTGTTTGGTGTGCTTTATGGGCTGGTGGAATCATTGGTCCGTACTTCTTTAAAAACGATGCTGGTCAGAACGTTACAGTCAATGGTGACCGCTATAGAGCCATGATTACTGACAATTGAACAACTATGATGTGCAGGAGCTGTGGTTTCAACAAGACGGCGCAACATGTCACACAGCTCGTGCCACAATTGATTTATTGAAGGAAACGTTTGGTAATCGCATAGTTTCACGTTTCGGACCCGTGAATTGGCCTCCAAGATCGTGCGATTTAACGCCGCTAGACTATTTTCTGTGGGGATATGTGAAGTTGCTAGTCTACGCCGATAAGCCCGAAACGATTGACCACTTGGAGGACAACATTCGCCGCGTTATTGCCGATATACGGCCACAAATGTTGGAAAAAGTCATCGAAAATTGAACCTCCAGATTAGACTCCGTCCGAGCCAGCCGTGGCGGTCATATGCCAAGAGTCATATTTAAAATTATAATGCCAGAAGATTATTTTTCGAATAAAGTAAATTTCATGTCAATTTAAAAAATTCATCTTTGTTTTATTCCATTTCAAAGTTCTATACCTCTATAAAAAACACCCTATATATATATATATATATATATATATATATATATATATATATATATGTATATATATGTATATATATGTACATATATATATATATATATATATATATATATATATATATATATATATATATATATATATATATATATATATATATATATATATATATATATATATATATATATATATATATATATATATATATATATATATATATATATATATATATATATATATATATATATATATATATATATATATATATATATATATATATATATATATATATATATATATATATATATTAAGGTGGAATTGGGCGGAGTATGTATATAAAGAACGTAAAAGAAGCTGAGGTACATCGCAGACAAGATGGACAAACAACATAGAAAGATTAGCAGGACACGATTGGATGCAAAAGCAAACAACAGAGCTCATTGGAGATAACTTGGGAAGGTTTACATCCGACTATGGATGGAATAAGATGATGATGATGATACATATATATATATATATATATATATATATATATATATATATATATATATATATATATATATAATCAACATATTTAGTTCAACGAGTGTCCAGTTTCTTAATAATTCCATTATAACCCATTATAATAAGATTTATTCAACTCTGCAAAATAAGCGTTCGTTTCAGCTATAACTTCATCATTCGAAGTAAGTCTTCATCCAGCCAACCTTTCAGTTTTGGAAACAAGAAGCCATATCTGGCGAATACGGTGGATGTGGAAGGTAATGCTGTTTTGCAGCAACAATCCAAGATGTGTGTGAAGGTGCATTACCGTGATGAAAAAGATTGTTAACCAACGGGGCATCCATTGAAGGGAAAGTTTTCTCACACCCAAAACTTCGTGTAAAAGTAAACTTCAGTCGGCGTTCATTTGGTACGCTATTGTTAATTTTTGTCACAATCTCGCCGGTCGTAGAGGTTTTCGGGCGTCCTAAGCATCTTGAATGGATGTACGATTATGATTAAATTCAGTGGTCCACTTTTTACTCGCCGAAAATAAAGGGAAGAATCATTTAATGTGATATTTAACTCTTTTTAAATGTCTTTAGGAGTTAAACTTTTTACGAAGTATTTTGTAACTGTTGCAACACTTCAATTTTATCAATTTTTTAGAAAATTTTAAGACTTGTTTGATTAGACTATCGCTACAAAGAGACAAGTAAACTCAAGTGTTTGAAACTTCACAGCATTTCACTTCTAGTAGATACCACTGAAGATATATCGTAACCTGTGTCAGGCCGCGAAATTTTGGAACGACTCTCGTATATATTATGTATTTAAGAATTTATTTACATCAAATGTTAACGTTTGTAACTAGCCTAGGGGTTTGAGTAATAAAAAACTCTTATTTTTTCTTCTGCGTTACACTTTTACCTTAAAAACTAAGTTCAACAAATTGTATATGTATTGTGAGTACTATCCGTAATTAAGTACAAATTTCACCTACAATAAGTGTTGTAAAATGTCTTCTAGTACTTTATGGTTACTCCTTACACAGGCCTTAACAACAATAAACACCAGCAGAATCATTATTTCAATCCTGAGCATTCTCCGCTAACAGTATATTTCCATTGCGTCTATTTTGTTTCTTTTGCTTTGTGTTAAGGCCCAAAACTCGCAGGGTTGGGAACACAAGGCAATTACCTAGTCTCTTTATCAAATGGTTGGATACTTGTTCATATTTCCATACTATATTCAATCTCTTCATCGCAGCCTTTGATATTTCCCATCTTCTCCTTACTTTTCTCATTATTACTTACGAGAGATCTTACACAGACGTATGAATCAACTACCTCATACCGACCCAACTGCTTGACGTATGTCTCTTGGTGTTTGAAGTATTTAATTCCAGTCCACCTCTCTTGCTTTCTTTCTTTACCAATTCTATGAGTTGTACTAATTCTTCTTCACTGGTAGCGAGGAGGACAGTGTCATTAGCAAACGGTAAATGGTTTATTTTACTGCTGTCGATTAATATACCACCATTCCAGTGCTCTAAGGGATTTCTTCATAAAGATTAAATAATTGAGGCGATAACAGACATCTGTGTATGACACCGCGTCTCGATTGAAGAGCTTCTAATAGTATTCCGCCGTTTGTTGTAGACAGAACAATACAATTTACTTACTGAATTTGCGTAGATCAAAATGGATTACTTTGGTTTGTTGGGGATGTCCGTGTTGTCTAGGTCTCGATACATATACATAGTGCAATCTAAAAGCTACTGCACTAACGCTACCTAGCTAGAACGCGAAATAGATCGACTCGCGCCGATAGGTGGTGGAAGGTTCATCCTTAACAACGCTGCGTTACAAGTTTGTTCCGCAAATAAGTTTGAGTAAAGGTCTAGTGTATCTTTAATTTTTTTATATATATCAAGGATTTTCTACAGCTGACGCTGTCTTCCTTCTCTCAGCCTTTGATTCCATCCGTTTCTATCTTCCCAGTCTCCATCTGTTAGACTCCTGTCCTCCATAGCCTCGTCCACATCGTCTGGGTCTTCCTCTTTTTCTTCTCCCTATAGGGCTCCACTCCGTTATTTTCTTTATCCACCTATTATCTTCGCTCCGTCTTATGTGTCCATACCATTTTTATCGTTTTTCTTCAATGGTGTTTATTGCGTGCTCTTTGATGTCAATTCTGCTTCTTATTTTTTCATTTGTTATTCTCTCCATACGTGTCACTCTACAACATCTTCTCCAATACTCCATCTCTACCGTGTTAATTTTAGATTTATTTCTTTCGTTGATCACCCATGTTTCTGACCTGTATGTCATTATGCTTTGTATTATTGATTTGTATATGCGTGTTTTGTTTCTCCTTGTAATGTGCTTGTCCCACAAGATCGAATTTAATTGTCTTATGCATGTCCGCGTTTGTCCTAATCTAGCTTTAATCTCTTCTTCTGATGTTGCGTTTTTTGAAATGATGGTTCCTAAATATTTAAATCTATCGGTTCCTTTGATTATTGTTTCGTTATCGACTTTTAGGTTCTCCACGTTTTCCTCCTTTGTTGTTAGATATTCCGTTTTATCAAAGTTTATTGTTAGTCCTGCTTTAGTGTATTCTTCTTTCAGTTTTCTTACCATATAATTGAGGTCTTCTCATCTTGCGCTATAATTACTTGGTCGTCTGCGAAGCTTAGAGTATATAAGTAATCTTCTCTTATTGGGACTCCCATTCCACTACATTTTTGCTTTCATTTTTTTAATGTTTGTTCGAGGTATATTTTGAATAGTGTTGGGGATGTAGAGCATCCTTGTAATAGGCCTTTTGATGTTTGGAGTCTCTTCCCTATTTTATGTCCTATTTTTATGTTCACTGTGTTGTTTGCGTAGAGAGCTTTTACTGCGTATATTAGTTCTTTGGCAATGCCTATTTCTTTCATTGCGTTCCATAATCTTTGTCTTGATACTGAGTCATAGGCCTTTCTTATGTCTATGAAGGCTAGATGAACTTCTCTATTCTTTGCCAGTTTTTTTTCCCATTGTTTGTTTTATAGTGTATATGTGGTCTATACATCATTTTCCGGCCGTAAAGCCCGCTTGGTCTTCTCCAATTTTTCCCTTTGTATTTTCCTCCATGATATTTTTAATAATTTTTCCATATAAACGTCACATACTCGATATTATGCTTAGGCCTCTATAGTTTGTGCATTTTCTGCGGTCTCCCTTTTTAAAAATAGATACTATATAAGCTCTTGACCATTCCTCTGGTATTTTTTCTCCATTGATCGCTCTGTGGAACATGTTTCTCAGCATTCGATGTAATTTATTAGACCCGTACTTAATCATTTTATTTACCACACCCCCATTTTTTTTTAATGAACACTAAAAAAGAGCAGAGCGTGTGTCTACATTTCTTTTTCAAACTTGGGAAACGAGCTACTAAAATGTATGAAATGATTGGACAAGTGCTTGTCGATGAAGCCCTGACTCGTATGTAAATCTTCTAGGGACTTGCAACATGAAGGTGGACGAACTTCGGTGGAAGACCACAAACGAACCGAAATACCTTCGACTGCAACTACGCTTGAAATAATCGCCAAAGTTTCCCAAATCATTCGTGAGGACCATCGTCAGTCAATTTTGAGTATCATTGGCAAATTTTCTATTGGTTAGAAAACATCAGAGAAGCGAGGAGAGCTTCTTTGTGCATTACGACAATACAATGACCCACAGTTCGTTCTGTACGCATCAGTTTTTGAAGAAGAACTCCATGATTGTCATCTCCAAGATGCATATTCATCTCACTTGCCACCTTGTGTGTGTTCCCATATATGAAGAAGAAGTTAAAGGGTAGCGAATCATAGATGGCGCTGGAGGAATTAAACCTTTTACATCGATCTTCCAAAGAATGTTCAGCATTCGGATGTAGGGGGACTACCTTGAAGGTAACAGAAGTCACGGAGCCTAAAAATAACTATTCCAGCTTTTATAATATTAGTTTGGAAACATTTGGATGGCACAGTCATGTATTTCACGATATTTTTTAGACAAGGCGGTAATACGAGGGTGGATCAAATATAAACGAGACTGTATTGAGCGCTTAATATCGTTCGGAGCAGGCCGCCACTTCTAGCAATGTTGGTTTGGTTTGTTAGGAGTGGGGGTGACGATCGGTTGGCGTCGCCAGGTGCATTCAGTAGTACAGCTCACGATGTCAGAGTGAGACGTACACCCTTCGATTGCACAACGTGTAATTATTAAATTTCTCACTCGTGGAGGCGTGAAATCTCCCAAAATTCTGCGGAGAGAGACGGCACAGTTCGGGAATTAAAAACCGTGAAGGCTTTGGGTGTTCGCCTAGCATAAGGGGTTCATGGGAGGCCGTGAAGAGGTCGAAAATGAGAGCCACGATCGTCGTCCATGGACAAGCATTATCGAGAAGAACATTCGCACCATTTGTGATCTTATTGAGGGCGACCGACGTTTGACGGTACTACTGCAGTCTTTTGGTGACCAACCGATAAGAGACGTGATTCTTCTCCATGACAACGCCCGACCCCACATTGCAACTCTGACTCACGTAAAATTGGAGATAATGAGTTGGGCAGTACTTGATCATCCTCCGTACAGCCCTGACCTATTGTCCTGTGATTTTCATCTCTTTGGGTCATTCAAAGAAGCGTTGGGAGTCCAACGATTTGATGACGACAACGCGGTGGAGGGCTTTGTGAGCAATTGGTTACTGACACAACCCCCTTCCTTTTACGACGACGGTATCAAAAAGCTTCCGATACGCTGAGAAAAGTGCATTTCCAAAGCAGGAGATTATGTTGCAAAATAATATGTACTTGGCTTATTTGTAATAGTAAATAAAGAAGTTTAAAAAAAAATAAGTCTCGTTTATATTTGTTCCACCCTCGTACTATCACTTTCGCTACTACAATGAACATATAGTATCTTTAATCATTTTTATCACATACCTGTCCTTCTATAAACCCAACACTAACCGCAAGTATAACAAAAACGCATGTCATAAACATTTTTTGTTTCTAGTCTACAATTCTTTATTAAACTGAGGCTTCACATATTGAAACTCTCATTTTTATACACTTTTAAACAACAAACCTAGATAGTAAAAACTTCCGGGTGGTTAACGATACGATTAGACTAAAAGAAACAAAGAACAAGTTAAAAAAAAATATAACTGTTTATTATTATATTTCTGTAAAAATTCAAAAACTTTTTTTTTTGATTTGATTCATTTGTTACATAATGTTTTAAGGTGTCAAACATCAATACATTGTTGTTACTTAAAATAAGTTATTTTCCTGTTCGACAATCTTTGGAGCAACACGAACTGACATGCGATATATATATATATATATATATATATATATATATATATATATATATATATATATATATATATATATATACATATATGTATATAACATATAATATTAGTGATTTATTGTTTTGTCCTGTTGTTTAAAGTAGTGACAGTTTACTAGCATCCGCATGGTGATGAACATCCGCATGGTGATGAACATCCGCATGGTGATGAACATCCGCATGGTGATGACGAGCATCCACATGGTGTTGACGAGCATCCGTATGGTGATGGTATTAGGGGAAAGAGTCCAGGTGAAAGATTTGATGGCTGAAGAGCTGCCAAAACAGCCTGCAGAAAAGTAGATGGGCCTGACCCAATAGGGAATGGGTATGGTGTAAGCGTCTCATATGGCACTATATTTGGCAGCAGGTTGATTTTCTGGCAAGAGCAGTATCTTACTGGAATTTCAGCTGGTAATGGAACAGGAACATTGACATCAGGTTGGTTGGAAACTTGAGTTGGTATATCTTCACATGGTATGTTAGGTGGATAATATGGTGGAAAAACTGATCCGTATGGTGAATACTCTCCTAGCCCTAGTGGGTCACACGGGAATGGTGGATACGGGAATGGTGGTCCTGGTGGATACGGGAATGGTGGTACTGGTGGACACAGTGGTGGACACGGTAATGGTGGTACTGGTGGACACAGTGGTGGACACGGTAATGGAGGTATTGGATACGGTGATGGAAGTGGTGGAATGAAGCATGCAGATGACGCCTGAAATAGAAAAAAAAATGTCCTACTTATACTAATACATATTGCAATTTGTACTAAATAACTTTCGGTTTTCGAGAAAACGGGTATTTCGTATTTCAATATAACTGTCGTCGCGGCGCATGGAAAAATTGCAGCGCTTACTTTCAACTAAAAATGTCCGAAGCATAATTAATTTTTCCGTAATTTTGCAAGGAAAGGTACTTGTCTCGATATGTTTTTACACTATCACATTTAGTATTGGAAAGGTCAACAATTATAATAATTATTATTAAAATAGTTGTAGTTCCAGTTACATATGGTATACAAAACAATAATGCAATATTGTAAATATGTTGTGCATTGACATTAAATATAGAAAAGTATTTAATTCATAATACGATTTCAATAAAAGTCTATGAGAAATATAAAACTGACATTTTTAGGTTAATGTAAAATAACTGAAAACGGACAAGGAGCATATTTCAGCAGTTTACCCACTATTCTCTCGTTTGTAAAATCCATCCCGAGACGCGCTTAGCCGTATTAAGGCTCGTCAGTCGGGCTAGGATTGACAAACAAAAGAACAGAATTTATTGGTACTTATCCAAGTAGTTAGGGAACACAATGATAGGATACAACGAACTGTACTAAGTAGATGGAGTATTAGGTATGCGTACTTACTATAGTTCGTTGTATCCTACCATCGTGTTGAGATTTTTATTTAAGTAGGTATTTAGCTATGTATATACATATATATGTACATATATATATATATATATATATATATATATATATATATATATATATATATATATATATATATATAATATATATATATATATATATATATATATATATATATATATATATATATATATATATATATATATATATATATATATATGTATATATATATACAGAGACAGGCAGAAAGCGTGTGATATATGGAATTTTTCTTTAATACTAAAGAAAAAAAAAAAGAATTTATAGGTGGTTTCTGCATCACTTTAAACCTAAACAAATGATTTTTCAGTGCCGGGAAATTTACATTTTTTTAAAAAAAGTCCAAAAGTGACTCTGTTAAAATATAAAAAATATTTATTAGGAAAAAGTATTGCGTTTTATGGTGGTGTGCAAAATTTTACATCGATTGAGTGAAAATTGTATTTTGTCAGTTTTTGGCCAATAAAAATATGATCCCAAGGTGATTTTTTATTTTTTGAATTTGAACTACATTGGTGGTGCAGCAGCTGCGGTTTTACGGAAATCAGAATTTTTTAACTACTGATTGTAAAACAAGAAAAACATAACTGGAAACCAAAAAATAAATGTTTACACTAATCGAATAAATATATTTCAAATACAAAAAAATAAAGATTTTCTTCATGTAATTCTTGGTCAAGAACTGGCAAAATACGATTTTTGTCTAATCTCTCTAAAATTTTGCGTACTACCATAAAACAAAATTCCAAATACTTTTTCCTAATAAAAGTTTACGACATTTTAAGGAACTAAGTGACTTTTGAACTTTAAAATTTGGAAAATTCAAATGTCTCACCAAATATATACATATATAATATATATATATATATATATATATATATATATATATATATATATATATATATATATATATATTATATATATATATATATATATATATATATATATATATATATATATATATATATATATATCAATAGAGGTTTTCACGGAGAGTAAAATGTAATACATTAAAATTCCGGGTTTCAATCGGTTCGTTTAAAAATGAAGTTGCACGATGTTTCACCAAAATTTCATTTGGAATTTTCAAGTGCTGTTGCTGTTGCTGCTACTCGATACTGTGATCCTGCTAGTGTTATAGTTCGAAGCTAGCTTCTCAGTTGGCAGGCAGCAGCAGTAAGATCACAGTATCGAGTAGCAGCAACAGCAAAAGCACTTGAACATGCAGACTGAGATTTTGGCGAAATGTTGTGCAAATTCGTAATATGTATGTATATATATATATATATATATATATATATATATATATATATATATATATATATACATATAAAAATTATTAGTTTAAGTGCATTCATGGTTTTTTGAGAAATACGTAAAATTAATCAATGTTCGATTTATTTGACAGATTATCAAAGAAACTCTAATGGATTTTTAGGGATTGTTTAGATCTTTTAGAGATCTATCTAACCTATACGAAAGTATTATAATATAAGAATGTTCTTACCTGAATAGCGAGAACGCTAATGACAGCACCAACAAACCTGAATGTCATTTTTTTGATTTTTTGTTTTTCTTTTCTTTAAGAAAAAACTGTATTTTTACCAGCTTGAAACATCACTTTTATATGAAACGATAAAAAATCTCAATGATATTGGAATCATAATAAGGAAGTTGTCCTATAATACGTGCTGATTGTGTTAAAATAAAGAAGAAAGCATTGTTTGTACATAAAGAATCTTGTTAAATAATATTGAGATAATTATTATGTTTATTTTACTTTATCGGGTATGAATTTTTTGTTAACCTGTGCAATGCCACCGGTATTTGTTTATTGTCTTCTTGAAGCAAGTAAAATTTTAAACAAAAGAAAAAGTTGAAAAATGAAATTGTGTGATTTTTCCCTACAAATCTGCTTACGAATATCAAAAATCGGTAAAGTAATTTATTCAGTACTTTTGTTGCAAACATGTAGTCCTAAAATAAGTACTGAATTTGACTTTCTTAACACGTAGGGTGAAAAGTTTTTGGTCCGACACATAGATATTGCCCTTTTCAAAAAATCCATATGATTGTTAGGAAGTACCAGCCTTCAACGATACGGGTCAAAACTTCAAGACATTTCCACGATTAGTTTACAAGTTACAGTGGTTTTAGTGACGCTACTTTTGATATTTTCAAAACAATTGAAAAAATCGAATTTCGTGTGTTGATTAAAGACAGTTTTTTAATCGGAAAAATGCCGTTCAAGCAAAGCTATGGCTTGATAAGTGTTACTGGGACTTTGTCCCTGGAAAATCACTCATCATTTACTGGTATGCTGAATTTAAACACGGTCGTACAGACACAAATGATGCTAAACGCTCTGGACGCCCAAATGAGGTGGTTACACCAAAAAATATCAAAAAAATCCACAAAATTGTTTTGGATACCCGTAAAGTGAAACTGCGTGAGATAGCTGGCACCCTTAAGATATCAAAAGACCGTGTTGGTCATATTTTGCATGAACATTTGAGTATGACAAAGCTCTGTTCGAAATGAGTACCGCGTTTGCTCACAGTGGACCAAAAACAACAACGTGTTGATGATTCTGAGCGCTGTTTGGACCTGTTTAAGCGCAATAAAAAGGATCTTTTCATGCGATATGTGACAATAGATGAACCATGGATCCACTGTTATGCACCGGAAGCAAATCGGCAGTCAACTGAGTGGACAGCAGCCGGTGAAAGCCGCCCGAAGCGACCAAAGACACCTCTGGCCTCTGTAATTTTGGACGCGCTTGAAATAATTTTCATCGACTATGCTGAGAAGGGAAAAACTAGCAGTAGCGATTATTATAACCAAGTATTGGTGCGTTTGAAGGCAGAAATCGCAAAGAAATGGCCCCAAATGAACAAGAGAAGTGCTCACAAGTCAATGGTTAGGATGGCAAAATTGCATGAACTGACGTTACTATTATCTATCCGCAGTCTTCAAAAAAACGCTCGCGGGAAAGAGATTTGGCTCCAGTGAAGAAGTTATTACCGAAACTGAGGCCTATTTTGAAGACAAAGACAAATCCTTCTACACGAAAGACATAGAAATGTTATAAAAGCGTTGGACTGATTGTATCGCTTTTTAAGGAGACTATGTTGATGAATAAAGACGAATTTTGCAAAAAAATGTTTTAAGTAGCTAGACCAAAAACTTTTCAGCCTACGTGTTACATAAAAAAAGGGAAAGTAAATTTGCATAATATAATTAAAACCATCCACCATATCGAGACCAACCCCCTTTTCCCTGAAACAACATGGCTAAAAAATTCGGCCAAGTGAAAGTCGGACTTGCGCAATTAGTGTTCCGTACGTTGATTGCTTTTGAAATAAAAGTTTTTGTTACAGAGGTATAAAATGATCAATAACTTCACAAAACACACCCCCACACAAAGTTTGTTCTCGATTTTTGTTGAAAACTGATGGCCTTCAAATTTTTTTTTTTATATACCAGGTAAATTATTAAAGGTAATGCACTCGTGATAATTTTCGGTTAATCTACACTCTATGTACCAGGTGTACAAGTATGAAATGCGGATTTCAGACAACAGATGGTGCATCAATGCAGGTTGTGCTATAAAGATTTGACACTGCGCCATTTTGTTGTGTCATCAACAAGTGTCAGACGCGCACGAACGATAAATTGGAAAAGTGTGTGCATAGTGTTGTGTCGTTGTGTTCAATATGTCGAAATTTATACCGAACAAAGAGCATTCGCGGACAGCATTAATTTTTTGTTTTCATTTGAAGAAAACTGCTGTTGAATCATACCGATTACTTCGACAAGCTTATGGTGAACATGCTCCATCGCAAGATACGTGTGAACGATGGTTTCGGCGTTTCAAAAGTGGTGACTTCGATGTTGCAGGCAATGAACATGGAAAACCGTCAAAAAAATACGAAGATGTGAAATTGCAAGCATTGTTGGAAGAAGATGATTCGCAAACGCAAAAACAACTCGCCGAGCAATTGGGCGTTAGTCAACAAGTTGTTTCCAATTGGCTACGAGAGATGGGAAAGATTCAGAAGATCGGTAGATGGGTACCACATGAGTTGAACGACAGGCAAATGGAAAAGTGCAAAAACACGTGTGACATTTTGCTTGCTCGGTACAAAAGGAAGTCGCTTTTGCATCGTATAGTTATAGGGGATGGAAAGTGGATTTACTTTGAGAATCCGAAGCACAAAAAATCATGGGTAGACTCAGGCGCACCATCCACATCGACCGCAAGACCGAATCGCTTTGGCAGAAAGACGTTGCTCTGTGTTTGGTGGAACTGGAGGGGCGTGGTTTATTATGAGCTGTTAAAACCTGGGGAAACGGTTAATATTAAACGTTACCAACAACAATTGACCGATTTGAACCGTTCGCTGCTTGAAAAAAGGCCAGAATACCAAAAGAGGCAACACAAAGTCATTTTTCTTCATGATAATGCTCCATCACATACGGCAAAACCAGTTCACGATACGTTAGAAGCACTCAGCTGGGAAGTTCTATCCTATGCGGCTTACTTTTGATCAGAACTTTTTGAGATAAAGGGAGAGGACAGCGATTTTTGTCAATTTTTTAATAATAATATATACGCAAGTAATACATTATATGTATTTTTGAACTCATGTTTTTACAAGCTTTCATTTGACATCTCACTTGATGACCTGGTAATTTTTTTTTTCATATCCGATTTCATCCCCCAAAACTAACCCTTTAAGTCAAAATTTAACTTACATGGCTCTGATGGGGCCATCAATTCCTATATTAGTGCCAAATTTCGACTTTCTATGTCAAATTATTTTTGGAGAAAATCGGGTGTGACAGACGGAACACTAAAAATTATAGGTTTCGTTCCTATTTCCAGTATTATAATATCATTTCGCTTAATAATTATGGAGAGGATAGACCGACAGGCTTGATAATCAGTTAGACAGAAATTATCCCATTTGTAACGGAATTTTTTGGTGATCTTAAAACCCTAAAACGTAAATAAAAGCATGAATCATGAATAAAATACCTCCCTTTAGGAAGGGAAGTAAAAACAATAATTTACCCACTGCGTCAGAAGTAAATAAGTTTCGACCAATATTTGCATTTCTAAAAACGTGTTATATAATCAACTTAACATTTTTAGGTCACTCTGTAACCAGATGTCTATCCTTTTCGCGTACTATTTCTGTTACAATTGAAAATACTGAAAAAGCACCCTGAAATATTATGATATTTACGCAACCACCCTTCTAACTCCTCTCACCACTATATACTATAAGTAATTAGCTAAAATTTTATAAAGCAGTCCAACCAAAAACCAGAAAAAATTCTTATAATAATATTGAGGCTATACAATAATGAACGATTCTTCCATTGTTAATGCTGAAAATAACGAAAAAATAATGTAATTTTTCTACACCTTAGACTAACTTCCTTCCCTACCACTTACACATTGCATTATTAATTATAATTAGTAAACAATTATGCTTAAAAGTTGTTCATTATCGCAACCAGAAACCTAGAAAAATTCTTGTAGTACTAATAAAACTATATTTGACCACTGTAACTCTTTTATTTTCTCCCCCTATTAATAACCGGTCAAGTGCAAGTTGACCTTGTACAACTAGAGTTCCGTACGTTGATTGCTTTTAAAATAAAAAAAATTTGTTACGGAGGTATAAAATGATCAGTGACTTCACAAAACACGCCCCAAATGAATTTTCAACAAAGTTTGTTTCCAATCTTTACTGAAAAGTGATGACCTTGAATTTTTTTTTTTTTTATATACTAGATAAATTATATTTTTGTTCAATCTACACCCCGTGGAGAATATTCCAGAATTTTTTCAAAATTTTTTGATAAGTACTTTTCGAGATAAGGCGGATGGATAGCGATTTTTCGCGATTTTTTAAAAATAACACAAAGAAAAGTGCGCGCAAGTATTACATTACATATATTTTTTACTCGTGTTTTCACAAGCTTTCATTTCACACCACCCTCGATGACCTAGTAAAAAAAATTTTTTTTCACTTCGAATTTCACCCCCGACAATTAACCCCTTAAGTCAAAATTTAACTTTCAAAACTACATGGCTCTGATGAGACCATCAATTCCTATATTATTACAAAATTTTAACTTTCTATGACAAATAGTTCCGGAGAAAATCGGGTGTGATAGACAGACAGACGGACAGACACCGAAGTCATCTTATAAGTGTTCCATACGGAACACTAAAAATGAAAGTAATGAAAAAAGTACTTAATTTTCAAATTCCTGGACTCTAATAACCCTGAAAAGGACCTCTACCAACATATATACGAAACAAGCTCTTTAACCCCCTACGTCACCTCTTTAACTCCTTACACATTTTTCTGTAAATAATGTACTCAAGATTTGTCTTCTAAAAACTAGAGGATATAAAATGGGCAACACACACTTCCACACAATTTGCTACGCCGATGATACAGTCCTTATCTCCGATTCTGAGGACAACTTTCAGAAGATCTTTCACGCCTTCAATTTGGAAGCGAGAAAACTAAACATGATTATCAACACAACCAAGACAAAATGTATTGTAACTTCAAACGAATTACTAAGATACAAGCTGGAGATCCAAGGAAGTATTTTTGAACAGATTAACAATTTTAAATACCTGGGGACAATGATAACAAGCTACGGAGTAAAACAACAGTATATGAAGGCATCACTAATAGCAGGTTTGACGGATATAGTATAGAAAAATAAATACCTCACAGTGGAAAGTAAAATAAGAACATATAAGACAACAGTGAGACCGATCCTCACATGCGCTGTAGAAACAAGAGCTGACACATGTAAAACAGTACAAATGATGAGGAAAATAGAAATGAAGGTTATTAGGGACATACATGGAAAAACTATCTACGACAGAATCCGCAACAAAGAACTAAGTAAGATCCAAGAAATATCCAAATGGATTAGGACTAGAAGAAAATAATGGAATAAACACGTAGAACGGATGGACGAAGACTGGTAAAAAGGTCCAAACTTGATAAATACTGCGGAGAAAAACTAGGGGCAGACTTTAAAAAGGTGGAAGGAGTACTGGACGACTACATCGGAAGAGGCCTAATGGGGTTAAAACAGGCAGTACGCCTACTTATAGGACACACCATATAAGAAAGACGAAGAAGAAAATTTGCCGTGTAAATGAACCGAAAAACCTGTAAATATTCCAAGATGCTGTTGAAATTATGCAATATTACACCACCTGTAAATTTTTCAGCTTCTTTCACGCTTAAAATTTCGGACAATGAAAGACAATATAATTTTTTAAATTCCGGACTTAAAAAAACCTGAAAAGAACATATAAGATTAGAGGGGTTGCAAAGCAAATCCATTCCAAACCCTTTAACCCCTTATATAATTCGCTCATTATTAAATGAAAATTAAAGAAAAATTCTCATAACACTGTTGAAACTTTACAGAATTTATCAACTTCCACTCCTTTCAAATCTTCAGCTTCGGCTCAAGAACTTTAAGTATACAAAATTTAAACTTTCTTAAATTAAAAACTACATTGTGACAACAATCTATGTCATGTAGAAATTAGGCTTGTGGATTTATGTATTCTGTGCCAGCAACCAGGGTTGTTCATACGAAATTACATAGAAAAGTTTGTTTATGGATTTTAATGCACGTACATTCTATGTGTATTGTTGCCCAGACTACTTCCGTTAATTTGCTAACGAATACAACTTTCTTGACACTAAGTTGAAGGTATTATATAATATGACGATTTCACTTGTGTGTATCATGTCATTTTGTCACCATAATATTTAATATAAGCCGAGAAAAAACAATTTCGGGTTTATTTTAATACGAAAATCATTTAAACTAGCCTCAGTGGAATTTTCTATTTTTTTTTAAGTAGTAAAAATATTTAAAAATGTTTTTTTGCTTTAAAAAAAAGCGAGAACGGATTTTTTTTCTATAATGTCTTGATATGTTCCTAATACCTGCTAGAATTAAAATCTATCATAATTTTGGAACCATCTCATATTTTGATTTGATTTGGCTCCAGGACACCGTGATATATTTTACAATGACCCCCACCTCTTTCATGCACTTCACATGTTAATAACGAAAATAATTTTAAAGGGTTACGTACACCTCGAGTTTCCAAAAATTCGATTTATACGGATTTTTATTCTTTCTACTTCTAAGAATTATTCAAAAAAAATTATGGAAATTCCATTCCATTACAAAGTTATAGTATTAATGTAACCTGGCTATTTGACCTCAGACACTGTTTGCAATATTACTCAGTTAATATTTAATATTTTTTAATTTTTTTTTTCTAAATCTTAATAATTTCTTTTTCTAGAAATTGTCGAGGGTTTTTTTTAGTTTTTCTAACAGACAATTTCTTACTAATAATTAACATAAATTTTTGGTCAAAAATTGCATACTTTTTTTTTATGGGTCTAGCACACGTGCTACAAGGAAGTCCCTAAAGCGCTACAAGAGCGACACGTGTGCGGAGAAAGCGATTCTTGTTGTTCTTGAATCGCTGCAATTGTACTAGGTGGGAAACACAGTCCTAGGCAAATTATTCCAAAAGGATGATGTTCTCCATATAAAAGCACTGCTTGAAAAGCATTGTACGAGGAGTAACAAGCTGAACCTCATACAGATGTGAAGTATTAGGGCGACGTGTACTTCTAACATGCACCGCTCTGGGAGGAATTAGGCGGGCCACAGCCTTCGAACATTTTCCATGAAAATACTTGTAGAATAGGCTCAAGTCGCCAACCGATCTTCGATGTTCCAGCGAATCAAGGCCGCCGGTCAGTTCCGGGTGTCCAATCAGACGAACAGCTCTCTGAATAGAATCCAACAAATGCAGTGTATGTTTGGGAGCGGAGCTCCAAACATGGGAGCAGTATTCCATAGTAGGTCGAATTTGAACTTTGTAAAGAATTAACAGTTGTTGTGGAGTATAAAGCTCTCTGGTTCGAAATAATATTCCCAACTTTTGAGAAGCTCTCCTTGCTATGCCTGCAACATGTTCATGCCAGGACATATTTGCTCCCAAATTAACGCCCAACAAATTGAGTGACGATGTTAGAGGAATGGAGTGACCTGACATAACTATGTCGGGTTCACCAACGTTAACTTTTTTAGAAAAAATTGGTTTTTGTAGCGTTAAATTCCACTTGGTTACTGTCACCCCAAGATAGAATTTCTTCCAGGTCTTTGTTAAGTTGAATGACTTCCTGCTCTCTGCGGATATTCGTCTAAGTAGCCGATGTCCGAGCGTTCAAAGTGAATGAAGAGATAAGTGTACTGTCATCTGCAAAGCTGTGCATTGGATTGGAAATAAGAAAGAGAGTAGGAGACAGTGTGGAGCCTTGGGGATTACCGGCGTTGATAGTGAAGGTGTTAGAAAGAAATCCGTCGACCGCCACTCGTAAAGAATGCTCTCTGAGGAAACATGAGAGCCACAAACAGAACTTTTCAGACATACCATGAGAACATAGCTTAGCCAACAGCCCATCGTGCTAAACACGGTCGAATGCCTTAGATATGTTAACAGCAACCGCTCGAGATTCTCCAAAATGTTCAATTGCGTTGTTCCAAACATGTGTTACATACTCGTAAGTCAGAAGATCGCTAATAATGTTGAAACTACTAAAGTTGGAAACATCGTAAATTTTTTATTTAAAAAAAAACCCTTCGACTATTTTTAACTACTACATTACTTTACAAGATTAATTTTTATTTCAGATTGGATTATTTTTTGTGAAGTTATCCTGCAGAAAAGTGGTCCATTTAACTCCATTAAAAATAACGTTAACATTTAAAACATATTTTAGAAAGACGTTTTTCTTATAATTTAAACTACTCAGTATATATCACCACTACACCAAACACTTTATTTTTGCACTCGACGCGCCTTTCGCTAACTATGTTAGCTTCATCAGGAGCGATGATCGTTCCTGATGAAGCTAACATGGTTAGCGAAACGCGCGTCGCGTGGAAAAATAAAGTGTTTGGTGTACTGACGATATATACTGAGTAGTAACATTGAGCCAAGGATCCATATTCCCAACTTAGTTATAATTTAAAGTACAATAAAAATATATAATCGCCATTCTTTTGTATTATTCACATAATAACCTTCAAAATATTTTTTTACATATACATACTTTTTCAGCGTCCAGGTGTAAGTAACCTCTTAAGAAATGTAATGTTTCGATTCCTTGGCTGAAGGAACACCGAAAACGGTCTATAACACGATAAATATGAAATCGCTCTTCTATCTTTCTTCTCCACCCCTTTGGCTCTTTATATGTTTTATTATAAATGATTATGCTTAAAATTTGCCCATTCTCCAATTTAAAAAAAATTGAATATATATATATATATATATATATATATATATATATATATATATATATATATACATACATACATACATATATATATATATATATATATATATATATATATATATATATATATATATATATATATATATATATATATAGTAAAACCTGTCAAAAACAGCCACAAAAAAAAAATAGGAATATTGGCCCTTTAAGACAGATGGCCGTTATTCCCAGGTTTTGTGCCGTATAAATAAAAGACATATTTCCTATTTTTAAACATTTTTTTTTTATTTTACTAAATAGAGTTAGCATACACACAGATTGAAAAGTTAAAATAATTTAATAATATAAAAAAATGTTTTGAATGTACAGTATATACACTATAGTAATATATACATAACATGGATTTTTTAAAAATGTATACACGTTATAAAGCGTTTTTGAAGTATGTTTCAATTGTTGTCTGTTTAAAATTTTTAGCTTTGATTTCAAAACTTTAGATTCACATGAAAGTAACACTCGAGAACTATCTATAGTAATTTCACCATTAGTATTACACAAAAAATAGTTTCGTAATTTGCACAAACTTCACTCATACTAGACAAAGTAGATTTTGGAGCTTCACATTCGTCCACATCACTATCTGAATCAGAGTGAAGCTTTTGGTCTGCATCGCGCAGTTCCTCTACAATTTCCGAAATACTGAAGTTTGGACATTCCGTAGGCACATCCCTATCAATGGAAACAAACTCATCCAAGTTTACAGTTTTATCATGGATTTAAGGAAAGAGCTGAGCAAGGGGTATTTTGTCTTTTTCGTCAAAAATAGCATCTTCTGGAACAACGTCGGAGAATCCGGCCTTGAAAAAACATTTTTTTTAGCTGGAGAAAGATTTTTCTATGTCGTAATTCATATTAGTGCATTCGTTAAATTTATACTTTTTTTCAGATTTTTCAAAATCGCAATAACTGTCAATAAACGTAAGTAGTCTATTGATCAAACATTTTCTATATATCATCTTAAAATTTTGACTTATTCCTTGGTTTAAAGGCTGACAATATGAGGTGGTACTTGGTGGCAAAAAAATCAGCTTAACAGTTTCTAGTGGCACTTTAGAATGGGAGGTAGCATTGTCCAAGAAAAGCAGCACTTTTCTATTTTGTTTCATCATTTTATTATCAAATTTATGGAGCCATCTGGTCATAATTTCTGACGTCATCCAGGCCTCTTTGTTAGATTTCCTTTCTAAGGGTAACTTGTCAACATGACTACCTTTAAAACAACGAGGATTTTTACTTTTCCCAATTATTAACGGATTTTCTTTTTCTCCTTCCATATTTTTACACAGTAAAATAGTTAATCGATGTTTTGCTACCTTCTTTTCTGCACATTTATCCTTCTTTAAAGCAAATGTCTTATTTGGCATGGCTCGTTTTATCAGCATTGTATACATCTCGTGGAGAATAATCTTTTTAAATTAGCGTCAATGTAGTTTTCCAGGCCTCTATACCTTTCAAATTTACATCTGCGGATTCACCAGAAACTGGCTTAAAAGTAATATTGTGCCGTTTACCGAAACTTTCCAACCAACCACCCATTTGATGCAGCGAAATTTTCCACTTTCAAGCTGCTTGACGTCTGTTGAGTAGTGGTCCAGATATTGGAACTGCTTTATTCCTGGCCTTACAAAACCAATTATATACAACTTGATCTACTACTAATCCTGTTGACTTGGGAAATTTTCGTTTTTGCTCCAAGTTACCACCCTCTTCAAACATCTTTTTTAGTTCACTCTTATTTTTTATTATATCGAGAATTTGCGA
The DNA here is from genome assembly GCA_019049505.1 of Pachyrhynchus sulphureomaculatus. Taxonomy (NCBI): domain Eukaryota; kingdom Metazoa; phylum Arthropoda; class Insecta; order Coleoptera; family Curculionidae; genus Pachyrhynchus; species Pachyrhynchus sulphureomaculatus. The sequence goes on along the minus strand of CM032446.1, from coordinate 232,816,365 downwards.
TTTTCCAACCTCAAACTTTCAGCCAGTTTTCGCAAACTTTTCACTTTTAGTGACAAACGTTTTCGTTTCAGCAACGTTTTTAAGAACGTGTTCGGTACGAAGAAAACTTCAAATTTAAACCAGATAATTTTATCAACAATAATGGGTATTTCCTTGAATAAATTACCCAGGTACAGTAGTAGTAAAAGTAAAAGATTGAAGGCTCATAAAAATAATTAGTATGTCATAAAACCTTTCGGCCAGCCTGGCCTTTATTACCAGGTAAATTTCCAAGGAAATATGCCATAAAAATTTCTATTTAACTGGCCGTGGCCGTTTAATACAAGTGGCCGTAATCAACAGGTTTTTGTATACGGGAATTTATATGCAATAGGTTTCGAGAAGCCTGATACTGTCCGTTACCACAGGCGGCCGCTTATGACAGGTGGCCGTTCACACAGGTTTTACTATATATATATATATATATATATATATATATATATATATATATATATATATATATATATGTATATGTATATATATATATATATATATATATATATATATATATATATATATATATATATATATGTATATATATGTATATATATATATATATATACATATATATATATATATATATATATATATATATATATATATATATATATATATATATATATTATATATATATATATATATATATATATATATATATATATATATATATATATATATATATATATATATATATATATATATATATATATATATATATATATATATATATATATATATATATAATATATATATATATATATATATATATATATATATATATATATATATATATATATATATACATATACATATACATATATATATATATATATATATATATATATATATATATATATATATATATATATATATATATATATATATATATATATATATATATATATAACACACATATTTAACGACTTCCACCTTTTACTTTCTTCTTGAGTTAAAAATAAAAATAATGAAAAAAATAACCTAATTTTTGAATTCCTCGACTTCGAAAACCTTGAAAAGGGCATACTATGCTATACAACTAGGAGTTATCCATGTTAGTATTAAAACCAAATTTATTGACCGCCGCCTCTTTCATCCGTTCTCGCCTTAAACCATATTACTTAAAAACTGTTACTGTTTTTTTTTTAATTTCTTGACTTCAAATACCTTACATATAACGTTATACATTCGAAACAATCCCACTAATCTTCTCTCCCATCCCTTTTAACCCTTTTATGTTTTACTATAAATATTTATGCTTAACATTTGTTTATTATCGCACCGAAAACCCAGAAAAATTGTCATGTTACTATTAAAACCTTTAAAAATGTATAGAAACCCATCACCCCCTTCACCTTAACCGATATCGCTCAAAATTATAGCTTTTTATCCCACTATGTACCAAGTTTGACATTAATGTCGTTCAAGAGTTATTGTGCCAGTAGACCGGCAGATAGATAGACCATCAGAAATAAGGGAATATGCTTTTTAGTGTTCCGTACGGAACATTTATAAAATCACTTCGGTGTCCGTCTGTCTGTCTGTCACACCCGATTTTCTCCGGAGCTATTTGACATGGAAAGTTGAAATTTGGCACTAATATAGGAATTGATGGCCTCATCACAGCCGTGTAGTTTTGAGAGTTAAATTTTTACTTAAGGGGTTAGTTTTGGGGGGGGGGGAAATCGGAAGGGAATTTTTTTTTTACTAGGTAATCGAGTGGGGTGTCAAACGAAAGCTTGTAAGAAGACGAGTTCAAATACTTGTGCACACATTTCTTTTTGTATTATTTTTAAAACAGTTCGAAAAATGACTGTCCCCCCTTCTCTCGAAAAGTACTGATCAAAAAATTTTGAAAAAGTTCTGGAATATTCTCTATAGGGTGTAGATTGAACGAAAATTATCACGAGTGCATTGCCTTTAATAATTTATCTGGTATATAAAAAAAAACAAAAATTTCAAGGTCATCAGTTTTTAGTAAAGATCGGAAAAAAACCTTGTTAAAAAACTCATTTGAGATGTGTTTTGTGAAGTCACTGGTCATTTTATACTTCCGTAACAAAAATTTTTATTTTAAAAGCAATCAACGTACGGAACACTAATTGTCTAAGTCCAACATGCACTTGACCGATTATTTTTGGGATCTAGGAATCCTCTAACGTGAGGAAAAGTAAAAATCTCGGAATGTGATTTTTTCACGAATACAATTTCCTTTAGCAACGAAAGAAAAAAAATCCATTCATTATACAGGTTGCCCCATGTGTATGGAATAATGATTCCACAGCATTTATTAATCAGTGTATCAAAAAAATGTTTAAATAAAAGTTATAGGGTGTTATACGGCGCACATGCTGACGTTAACAATAACATGTTTTGAACTGTTAGTTCGAAGAAATTACATCATCTTGATTTTTTCAAATGGAAAGCCCTGTATATTATTTTATTCTTGAGTCCTACTAAAAATTCTAGATATTATTTGTCTAACATATATATATATATATATATATATATATATATATATATATATATATATATATTATATATATATATATATATATATATATATATATATATATATATATATATATATATATATATATATATATAATAAAATAAAAAAGACAAAAGAAACTATTAATAAATACTCTAGGTTTATTTTTAAGATAACAATTGCTTAAAATGTCTACCGTTAACAGCAAGGCAATGACCCAATCTGCCATAAACAGCCCGAACAGAGTTTCGCAGAGAATCCGGGGTGATCTGTGCTACTTCATATTGAATTTTTTGTTGTAAATCTTCTAAAGTTTCAGGTCGACTTTGGTAAACCTTGGTTTTCAAATGACCCCATAAAAAAAATCGATTGGTCGGGACTCCTTGCAGGCCATTCTACAGTACCTCTTCTGCCTGTCTATCGATTAGGAAAAATCGCATCCAAATATCTACGAACATTGATTTCATAGTGAGGAGGTGCCCCATCCTCTTGATACCACAGATTTCTGTTAGAGATATCCAAATTATTTTCATCGGGAAAAAGACCTGCACAAATTGGAATAACTTGCTCTTGGAGTAACTGTAAATACTGCTGTCCTGTAAGATTTCCATCGATAAAAAGGGACCAATGATATGAGATCCACAAATCTTTGCCACACATTTATCTTTTGTTGTGTTTGAGAATGACTGTCGATTATCCATTTATGCCTGTAAACTCTTCCGTTTAGACAAAATGTGGCATCATCAGAAAAAACAATATTATGAATTAGGTTAGGATCATTATTGATTCGTTCCATCATGACCTCGCAAAATTCAACGCGTCTATCGTAGTCATCTTTATATAATACTTGCAATAGAATGGGTTTGTATGGATGCAATTTTTCTTCATTCATTATACGACTTAAGGTACCTTTACTTATGTTGTGGTCTAGACAAAGTTGACGGGTGGTTGTATGGGGATTTTTATCATCGCTTGTTTTAACTTTTGGGGGTCCAGATTTAGAACGATCCTTAACATGACCTGATTGTCTAAATCGTCTTAATGTTTTGCTAATTACAGATTGAGTAAAAGGTTCTCGATTCGGATATTCTGCGTTACAAAGATCACACACCTCCTGTTGTGTTCTCCTACGGTCTCTGTAAGTAAACATCATTAACAAAGTGATTCTTTCAGTTTCTGTTAAATGTACCATTATGATATTAGGCTCAAATTGCAGTTTCACAAAATGCAGCAATAAACGTTTTCGTCAATAAATCATTTTTTGACGCGTTCAGTCCTTATCTGACAGTAAATGTTTAACAGAAGCCAGCTTAAATTTTTTTTTTAATTCGAATTCCTTAATTTCAAATATTATTAATTCCAAAACAGTTCAATTTAGACATATGGTATCAATATATCTAGAATTTTTAGTAGGACTCAAAAATAAAATAATATGCAGGGCTTTCCATTAAAAAAAAAATCAAGATGGCGTAATTTCTTCGAAATGAGAGTTCAAAATATTTTATTATCAACGTCAGCATGTGCGCCGTATAACACCCTATAACTTTTATTTAAACATTTTTTTGATACACTGATTAATAAATGCTGTGGAATCATTATTCCATACATAAGGGGCACCCTGTATTTATCGCTACAGAAAGACACAGGTGGAACAAAACGCCGCCGTAAAATGAAATCAGCTGGCTACCTCCAGATCGTTAAAATGTGTCGAGTCTCTAAGAGATGCCGCATATATTTTGCATATTTATTGTTACATATAATACAACTTCTACTTGCACGACATCTCTGAAAAACTCGACGTGGCACATTTTAACGATCCGGCTTCGTTGTTCGTTGACCTTTTGTTTCACGTGTCTGTGTTTCTATAGCAATAGCTCTATTTCCTAACGTTATGGGCTTGAAATAGACAGGAAATATAACCATTTAGAGAATTTAAATACAACTTTTTATTATTATTTGTTTAATTATAATATCATACAAATAACTTTTCTGCTCTTATATAACTAATAACCAATCTAATTACTAATGGCCAAACTAGACTAGTTTTAAAAACAGGCCTTGTTATTGAATCAGGCAGTTAATACTTTATGGTAGTTTAAATTATAAATTATAAATAAGTAATCAATCAAACATAATGTTGAGATCAAAAGATTTATTATTACAGCAAAAATTTGTCAGTTATCTTAAAAATATCCGCATATTTTTTTGTAATGGTAGAGGTGCAACTGGTGTAACTTATCCAGTAATTGATGGAAGAGCAGCCAACAGGGCTTGCAAAAGGGAGGTTGGAATATTTGAGCCTAAACCTGGGAGCACAGTTGGTGCTGGAGCTGGAAGAATGACTGGTGATGGTGCTGGTGCTGGTAAAACAGGAACTGGGGCTGGTACAACAGGAACTGGGGCTGGTACAGGAGCACATGGTAATAAAGCTGGCTTAATAGTGTATTTCTGACAGGTACAGACTTTGGCTATTGGAATTTCAGCAGGCAACGGAACAGGAAAGTTAACGTCTGGATTGTTGTTAACTTGAGTTGGTGCTTGCGGGCATGGGACAACTGCAGGCAAAGTTGGTGCAGGAGCGGGGGCTACTACAACTGGCGCTGGAGCTGGTCCAGGGGCTACTACTGATGGAATTGAGGTTACAGCAAGGGCTGGTACTGGGGCGAGTGCTTGAGCTGGTGCTGGGGCAGCTAGTTGTGCAAGGAGTCCTGGACCAAGTGCATTAAGAAGATAATTTAGATCTATATTCGGTAAGGCCGGTTGTGCTGCTGGTGGTGCAACTACTTCTGAAAGTAGTGAGGAATATGGCGATGGTACAGGAGGATAACCTGCACTAAGCTGAAAGAACGAACATAATGTAATACAAATTATGAATTATTATTTTTAAGTACAATTATTTTAATTTCAATCTTTTAACAGAAATTTAATATAATCTAATACTGAAATTTTAGAAATCCATATAAACTACTAAAATTACACAGCATTCATATTTCAGCAGTTTTTGACTGTCATCCGTCAATTTATTTTGGAACGTGTTTCGCCGTATCACGGCATTTCCAGTGAGCTAGGATCGAAGGAGAAAAATAACAAAACTCAGTACTTATCGCAGTATTAAGTAATACACAATAATTTGCATCTCTGCTAGCTAGATGTAACGCCCTCTGTGGGTAGTTGCTTGAAATCAAAAAACCTATAGAGACATTATTCAGCGAGTTGTTAACAATTACCGCTTGGCAGCGCTTTGTAGGGTTGGAATAGAACTCTATAAAGCGCTGACACGGGCCCATCGGTTATAGCTTTAAAGAGCAACCGATAGAGGGCAGGTAATCCTTCGAAGCTAGGGCCAGAGATACAAAGTAAATTACTAAAAACATTACATAACAACCTACCTGGCTGGCTACCGCAATACTGAGTACAGCAACCACGAATTTAGCTGCCATTTGGTAAAGGCACCGTTCAAAACTGAGACGGTTATCGACCGAAATTCCGCTTTTTATATCGTTAAATAAGAAAAAATCAGACGTAAGCAAACATAACACCGGAAAATTGATACGTGATCTTTTGGCAAAGAACTATAGGAAGTGTTTGAAAAATTTGTTTACATAACTCATTGCGTAGAACGGTACCATCCTGTGTCATGATTTTTAACGATTCAGGAATAAATGTTTTCTAGGAAAACATTTGTGAGTTCCAGAATTCATTATATAGTACAGAAGGTCAGCGTATTTTCAAATTTATGGTAATTTTTTTTTGTCCAGTTTATCTTAAAAACGAACCTTGGTAAATTTGTGCTTACGTGTATAGTTTAGATCAGTATCCAGATTTCTCTGAAAAGTTTCTTGTTCTACTTTTTTTTATAATTGATAAAAAGCTCTAATTTGTTATATGTACTGGAGTGACAATGGCCAAGTGATTCTAACTTTAGGGTAATTTCCAAGGAGACTTCAACAACACCAGCTGACGCAAGCATTTAATTACCACAGATGAACATGAGCGCGAAGCTGAATCCTTGAAAATAAGTTGTAGTTTTACTCAGCTTATTAGTGAATTCATATAATTCAATCACAAACTGGTATCAGCATCAAGTACTCTATCAAATGATGTTAAATAAGTACCTTCACAAACCACTCTAAATTTGGCAGTAAAAATATGCTAAATAGAAATATCTCATGGAATATTCCTTTGAAACTTATCCTTGGGCAAGTGTTTGTTTTTCTCTGACGACCTATCTGATTGTACTAGGAAGGTTTCTGATATATTTTTCAAAGAAATGCTCTTCTAACAACAATACTTAATTCGATCGATGATCCTCAATCGTCTTTATAACCCGATATATCTTTGTCGGTTCTCGAAATAGATACAACATATAATCGACGAAAGCAGGCGCATAATTAGACAATTAAGAAAAAAGTTTTTGGTTGTTTCAACAGTTAAAGATGCATGCATAACAAAGAAAGTTACGTAGGAGCTCGGAGAGGAAGCTTACTAGAAAGCTGGTTGTATATTCCACAATACCTTTTTTCTCACACAAACTTAATGTTTAAACATTGGGGCTCTGCTTCCAAACATATTGCAAATTTATTAGACTCTATCCAAGAAAATAATTACTTTCCTCATTGAGGATCCGGAACTTACCAGAAACCTTAGAGACCGATAGATGTCGCAGCAGAGCATGAAAATACACGTCCCATTAATACTCGTATGTATTTATATGAGGTTCAGTTTATCACACATCTTCAAGATTTTTTTTTACATGGAAAACTTTAAAATGTACTGCTCAGAATCAGGATTTCATCGAGTACAAGCTGCAGCTATTTAAGATTTTCCTGAATCGCTACTTTCTTGAAGCGCCACTCTTGTAGAGATTCAGTTTTATGACAACTAACATACCTTAGGTATAACTTAACAGTTTAATCGAGTTTATTGTTTCTCTGACAGAAACTAGGGATATCTTTTCTATTATAAATTTGAGATAATTACTTATTCCAGTAAAGAATCTTAGCAACTATATAGCGAGTGAATTGTGAATATTATTGCCAGCATTATTGTTTGTGTTTTAATTTAATTAAATAACTGACCAGTTGTGTCGTGTACCAAGTTATTCTTAAAAAAGTTAGTACCATAGTGTGTTACATTTGTCTAATAAAAAAAGGGATAGCTGGAAATCTTCTTATTACAAGTGGGTTAAATGTATTATACTTATGGAACCAACTTCAAAAATTGAATGACTTGGTCAACCGATAATTTTACATATACCAAAAAGTCAGATAAGTACCAAACTTTTATCTGCCAAATATTTATTATTGTTACTATTATTGTCGCTTTAATAAAACCACGTCTTCAAACTATTAAGCCAAAATAAAAACACTTTAATATGGGCCAAAACTTGATTTATTTTTAACGCCAAAAATTGTCAATTTAAGAACAACATAATGCTGGTGCTGGTGCTGGTGCTGGGTATACGACTGTACCTGGAGCTGGACCTGGTGCTGGGTATACGACTGTACCTGGAGCTGGACCTGGTGCTGGGTATATAACTGTACCTGGAATTGGTCCTGGAAGTGGAATTGGACCTGGTAGACTTGGTGCACAAGGGACCAAAGCTGGTTTAATAGAGTATTTCTGGCAAGTGCAGACCTTTGCTAATGGGATTTCAGCTGGTAATGGAACAGGGATGGAGACATCTGGTTGATTGTTAACTTTAGTGGGTGCATCTGGGCATGGCAAAGCTGGTGGAAGTCCTGGGATTACAATTGGAGCTGGTCCTGGAGCTGGGTATACGATTTGACCTGGTGCTGGAGCTGGTGCTGGGTATACGATTGTACCTGGTGCTGGAGCTGGACCTGGGTATACGATTTGACCTGGTGCTGGAGCTGGAGCTGGGTATACGATTTGACCTGGTGCTGGAGCTGGAGCTGGGTATACGATTTGACCTGGTGCTGGAGCTGGGTATACAACTTGACCTGGAGCTGGACCAACGACAACTGGAGCTGGAGCAGCTGGACCGAGGGCTCCCGATGCAATTTGAGCATTAAGTGAGCTAATAGTTGGTGTAAGACTTTGAAGTAAAGCGTTTACAACTCCAGTTGTGTCAGGGAGTGCTACTCCAGGTGCAACTACCGGTCCGGATGGTAATAATGATCCGCATGGAACGCAGGCTGCGTTGGCCTAAAACAAAAAATATGCATTAAATAAAAATTCAAAAAGCAAATTTAGCATAGTTAGTAAATTGTTGTTTCTTTTAGCTTGTTATTATTATTAAGATAGAGAAGGCCAAATACAAGAGTCTCCAGTAAGTCTCAGGCTAAGTAAATTCGACAAATAGTCACTAAGTGAGAAGAAATAATTAATATACCTAAAAAAGTAGACAAAATTATTAAAGAACAGCGTATTATAAAACGTATTTTAATGAAGTTAGACACTTATGAAGTTGACAGAATACCTGCCATAGTAAGCAAAAAATTTACGTGAGAACTAACACTAGTTTTCTTTAGACTTTTCAACCTATCCTACAGAAAGGGAATATTTCTTTCCTGCGGAAAATTTGCTACCAATCAGTATGTTCTAAAATATGTAGAAGGATTGAAAATTATGAGCGGTCATCAATTTGGGTTTCGTAAGCAAAGAGCAACAGGAGATTTTCTAACTTAAGTAACACATGTTTAAAACAACGTTATTGAACACTTTAGGGAATCTTTAGTGGTTGCACCTGATATATCCAAGGAATTTGACTGTGATGGGCACGACGGATTGTTTTCTGAGCTGTGCTCTGATGATATGTCTGAAAAGTCCTATTCGTGGCTCTCCTATTTCCTCAAAGAGCTTTATTTACGAGTGGCAGTCGACGGATTTCTTCACTTCCTTCACTATCAAGACAGGTGTGCCCCGAGGCTCCATACTGTATCATACTCTCTTCCTCACTTACATTAACGATCTGCTGGAAAGGACTAGGAATCCAATTTACAGCTTTACAGATGTGAGTACGCTTATTTCTTCATTCACTCAGAATGCTCGAACATTGACTCGAAAATATCCGCAGAGAGCAGAAAGTGGTTCAACTTAACAAAGGCATTTAAGAAATTCTATCTATCGTGGAGTGACAGTAACCAAGTAGAATTTAAAGTTACAAAATATACAGAAAAAAGACAACAAAAAAGAATATCGGCATAATAATTCATTTAGATCACGAGAAATTATATTAATATCAACGAAATTTTAAATCGTTTATATTTAGCAAGTAAGAGTTACTCATATTAAATAAGAGAAACTCAATGCTTTTGTTATTATTATAGAGGTTAATTAACCATAAGTTCGTTTATACATAATCATAACATTTTCAGAAGAAATAATTAAAAAAAAAATATTAGAAAATATACTGTTACATAACACATAATTGACAATCATTGCTCCTGATGATGCTAACATGGTTAGATAAAACGAGCGCCCAGTGCAAAAATAAAATGTTTGATGTAGTGATGATAATTGTATAATATTATTCTGCCAAAGATTCGAAAATTACAACGTAGTCTTATATAATTTTTTTACATTTAGAACCTATTTTATACATTGTAAACAAAATTTTGCAAATTTCGAAGTGCCTCAAATGAAATATTTATTCTGTAAATATTTAATTGGATTAAAATAAGTTGATAGATCATGTTTTACCTGACTAACTGCAGCGAGGACAGCAAGCACAAATTTAAACGCCATTTGTTCGAGGAGATTTTCTTATTTGGTCAGTTTGAGACTATGCTGCATAGAATTCAGGTTAGACTTTTTATACCATCATGGAATAAGAAGAAATCATAATAGTACATTGGGTACGTGACTTTTTCTAATCAAATATAGGAAATGTTTTATTAAGTCAGTTTGAGGTAGTGTGTATTTTAAAGTTCCGCATCCAAGAATTTGATGGATTGGTATCTCGGCCAGGCGCAGTATTAACGGGAAGAAATGCAAGGTTAGGTTAATAATCATCTTCTATAATTTTTTTCCTTCATTTCATGGTTAAACACACCGGTTTTTAGTATTAGATGGGTCAACACAAGTTTCTAAATTAAAGCTGTGTCTAGCAGGTTTCTATCACTTCCTTCAATATTTCCAAGGTAATACGAATGTGCGATAAATAAAATTTCATTTGAAATTAGCACGACACACACTGTAGTGCCATTGTGATAAAGATTGCAAAATTCCAACATAATCTGAACACTAATTAACCGTTGTCAGTGTTTTACTGTATTTTCTTAGTGGTTTGTATACCTAACACTTAGGTTAAAAATTTTTTGGTCTGACAGATAGATGTCGCCTTTTCAAAAAATCCGTTTGATTTTTGGGAAGTACCAACTTTCAAACGATAATTATTGTGTTTATTTTTCTTTATCGGGTACGAATTTTTTGTTAATCTGTGCAATGCGGCCGGTATTTGTTTATTGTCTTCTTGAAGCAAGAAAAAGTTAAAAAACAAAATTGTGTGACTTTTCCCTACAAAATTGCTTGCGAATATAAAAAATTGGTAAAGTGATTTACCCAGTACTTTTGTTGCCAAAATGCAGTCTAAAATAAGTACTGAATTTGATTTTCTTAACTCGTAGGATGAAAAGTTTTTGGTCTGACACATAGATGTCGCCCTTTTCAAAAAATCCATATTGTTTTTAGGAAGTAGCAACCTTCAAACGATAGGTGTCAAAATTTCATGACATCTCGACGATTAGTTTACAAGTTACAGTGGTTTTAGTGACGCTACTTTTGATAATTTCAAAACAATAGAAAAAAATCGATTTTTATGTGTTGGCTAAACACTATTTTTTGATGGGAAAAATATCGTTCAAGCAAAGCAATGGCTTGATAAATGTTATGGGGACTCTGTCCCTGGAAAATCATTCATATTTACTATTACGCTGAATTTGAAACATAAAAAAAATCCACAAAATTGTTTTGGATGACCGTAAAATGAAAGTGCGTGAGATAGCTAACACTCTAAAGATATCAAAAGAACGTGTTGGTCATATCTTGCATAAATATTTGGGCATAAGAAAGCTCTGTTCAAAATGGGTACCGCGTTTGCTCACAGTGAACCAAAAAACAACGACCTGTTGGTGATTCTGAGCGCTGTTTGAACCTGTTTAAGCGTAATAAAAAGGATTTTTTCATGCGATATGTGACAATGGATGAAACATCAACACCATTACACACCGGAATTAAATCGGCAGTCAGCTATGTGGACTGCAGTCAGTGAAAGCTGCCCGAAGTGACCAAAGACACAACAGTTGGCTGGGAAGGTTTTTGGCCTCTGTATATTGGGATGCGCGTGGAATAATTTCCATCGACTATGTTGAGAAGGGAAAAACCACCAATAGCGAATATTATATAAAGTTATTGGTGCGTTTGAAGGCAGAAATCGCAAAGAAACCGTCTCAAATAAATAAGAAAAAAGTGCTCTTTCATCAAGACAATGCACCGTGTTACAAATCAATGATTACAATGGCAAAATTGCATGAATTGTAGTTCGAATTGCTTCCCCATCCACCGTATTCTCCAGATTTGGCCCCCAGCGACTATTATCTACTCGCAGACTTAAAAAAAATGCTCGCGGGAAAGACATTTGACAAATTCTCCTATAAGAAAGGTATGCTCGCGGGAAAGACATTTGACAAATTCTCCTATAAGAAAGGTATAGAAATGTTAGACAAGCGTTAGACTGGTTGTATCACTCTTGAAGGAGATTATATTGATGAATAAAGTCGAATTTTGCAAAAAAAAGTGTTTTGAGTAGCTAGACCAAAAACTTTTTAGACGTGTTAAGTGGAAAAAAAAAAACAGGCTTTGTTATAATAACGAACTTCAAATAACCTCTCTGATAAGTTCCTAAATAAAGAAAATCGTTATCCTTAATAAAGGTTTCACTTCTTTTGTTTCAGTACTGTGCAACCACCAAATGGTGGGTGCATGCTTTAAATAACGATAACAGCTGAATCCTTATATCTAATTTCTCCTCTTTATTACAGCGCAAGCTCCAAACGGTGGGTACATCCTTCAAATAAAGATAAAGACAGTGACCTACCAAAATAAGCGTTGCTAAATCTCTCTAATATTTTGAGTGGCTGTTAGCTGTTTCATAAAAACAATATTGAAAATGAGCTTGTTTCCTTCCTATAAAGTTTGAGCGACTGGAAATACAAGAATATCCTTTATTTACAAACTAGCAGTGCCCGCGGCTCCGCTCGCGTGGATTTGATTCACTACTATCGTCACTGCTTATTCCTTATGTTACCTAACGTAATAAAATATGTACCATTGTTTCCCCTTATCTCCCATTATTTCTCCTTATCTCCTATTATCTCTACATAATTTCCATTATCTAGACTTATCTCTGCTCATCTCCCATTATTTCTCCGTATCTCCCATTATTTCCCCTTATCTTCCATTATCTCACCTTATCTCCTATCATCTAGGTTTATCTCGACTTATCTCGCAATATTTCTCCTTATCTCCCATTATCTCACCTTATCTCCCATTATCTAGGCTTATATCGAATTATATAGAACATATGTATAAATTTATAAAAACACGTAAATCGGATAAGTAGTTCTCGAGTGATAAGCCCACTAACAGACAGACAGACAGAGAGACGTTGCATTTTATATATATATATATATATATATATATATATATATATATATATATATATATATATATATATATATATATATATTATACCTGACCAGACAGACAGACAGAGATACGTTGCATTTTATATATATTATAGATGTAATAAAATATATATCTATAACCTGGTCAGAGAAGATATGTATGAATTTAAAAAATCACGTAAATCGGATAAGTGGTTCTCGAGGGATAAGCGCACTAACGGACAGACAGACAGACAGAGAGACGTTGCATTTTATATATTAGAGATATAGATTATTATTATTATTATATAACCTGGCCAAAGAATATATGTATGAATTTAAAAAAAGACACGTAAATCGGATAAGTGATTCTCGCGTGATAAACGCACTAATGGACCGACAGACAGGGAGACATTGCATTTTATATATATTGTAGATTATAGATATTCTCTGCTACATAATATTGTTCCATATTTAATGGTTTAGGCTGTGTATTGCAAGAGAACGCGCTAGCGGCAAACTTTTTTCCGACTTCATTTACTATTATCGTCACTGCTCATTCCTTATGCTAGCTATCGTAATAAAATATAGCTTATAACCTGGCCAGAGAACATATGTATGTTTAAAAAAAAAGTACGTAAATCGGATACGTGGTTCTCCAGTGATAAGCGCACTAACGGATAGACAGACAGACAGACAGACTGAGAGACGTTGCATTTTTATATATTATAGAAGTAAAATGAAATGCCGTATTTCGATTGTAATTATCTTTGAAGCTCTTTCTCCGCTCAACTTTTTGAGCGATTAATATCATTCAAAATATTGGGTTGTAATATACTGCTCATTTCACTTTACCAAATTTGTTAAAAATTAATTAACTATAAATAGCTTTAATTCAATTTAATTAATTTCGTTTCATAATGAATCATTTGATTTGTTTTCAAGTAGATTCAAATATTGTAGTAGTCTTTCCTGCTTTAATGGTGTGAAAAATCCAGAGACTTTGGAAGAAAAAACTATGTTTTTGCCAAAAATTTTTCAACATAGTTTCCTTCAAGAGCGGTAAACTTATTCTAGTGGTCGTTTTTCATCTAGTACGATTTGTCGAGTTCTCTAAAATAAGCCTCAGTTTCCCAGTCGACTTCTTCATTTGAGCCAAATCTCTTTCCCTTGAGCCACCTTTTCAAATTTTCAAAGAGCTAATAATCGTTGGGATCCAGATCTGATGAATACGGCGGATGAGGAAGTAATTCACAGCCTAATTGGTCCAATTTCACCACCAATTTTATGAAGTTCTGGTGCATTGTCTTGGTGAAACAACACTTTTTTCTTTGCTAAATGCAGCCCTTGGTTCTTGATTTCACCATTCAAACGGTTTAATACACAAACGTAATAAACTCGCTATGATTCTTCGCGCTTTCTAAAGATAGACGATCAGTATTATTCCATGCGAATCCCAAAAATACTGGCCAAAATTTTTCCAGCTGATGTTTGTGTTTTTGGATGCTTCGGTCGGCTTTCATGATGTTTCAGACATTGTGCGGACCCCCTATTGGAACAAAGGTATAGCGGTGGATTCACGTTTTGTCCATTGTTACAAATTGACGGCAAAACTCCTTTTGATTATGCCAAAACAGAGCCAAACAACGTTGTGAATCCACTAGAGGTTGCTGTAATTGTTTAATCGTGAGAGTGCGCAACACCCATCGGACATATAGCTTTTTCATATGCAAATACTCATGCAAAATATGCCTCACGCGTTCTGTTGATACCTTCACCACGGTAAACATAAAACACAGTAGCGACGCTCAAGAAAATTTTTGATCATGCATGCGTCCCCTAGTGTACCGACAACATGGCTGTCAGCGCGGTCGCGGGTTGTGTTTACATCTGTATTGCAAGGAGACTCTTTTTATAACGTGCTCCGAAATTCATTATTAATAATTTTCCAATAAGTAAATGACTCGTTTGACGTTATAATTGAAAATAATTATAAAAAAGATGTCAAGAGGAAGGTTTTGTTGTGAGGTTAGTGCTTGTAGAAATATATGTGGTATCTTCAAAGGAGTTAGTTTTTTTTAGATTTCCCAAAGATCCTAAAAGGTAATTTATTCATAATTCTTTATTTCCATTATGAAATTTATTATATAAAAATTATCTTTCATATTAAAATTGTTTGCTAGAGTTAAGTTATATTATCTGCCAAAAATTCGCTAACCAAACTTTAAAAACTCAATCTGGGCATACAATAATAGTAATTCTCCAACACGAATGAGTTTGAATAAATTAATGCTTGGATTTAATTTTTTTATGTAAGTAGTATATAGATACGAAAAGTCATTAGTTGTATGAAAATTATTATATTAGATTTAACTAATGATAAAATGGAGCAAAAATGTGTTCACTTCATTTTTAAGTTAAGAAGGGAGACGATTTCATCTTAAAATAATAATTATAATTATTTTCAATCTCTCCAGTTTACTGGAATTCGCTGAAATATAAGGAGCCTGTTTGTTGACATTATACGTGCGAAGCTGAAGGTGTGCAGAGATATATTCTCAAAATGAACATCCCTCCCCCCCCCCCCCCCGGACAGTATCTCTAATAGTTGAGACACATAAATTGAACAATGAGATGTTTAAATGAATAACATCCAAAAAGCGTTGAAGCCAAATGTATTTTCTCCTTGTACTTTTTGCCATTTCCCTTTTTTTGTATATCTGTTTTAAAAAAAACTTGAAAAAAAAAATTCTCGTTTTTTTCTTCCTTTCAATCAGCAAAAATTATTTTTATTTTACAGAATAGGATTTTTCTTGGAAGAAGGAATTTGAATATTTCAAAAACTGTCAACAATATGGCAACAGGTCACGTGATCATTACAAACTCGAACCCCTTAAGATCAAAGGTGCCGACTCGGACTGTTGCTACTGTTTTATATTTACTGTGTCCTCATGATGTCAGCTATCTCTCTCACTTTACGGTCATTCAGAACAAGATGGTGAATTTTTTTTGTATTCTTTTGGAGTGATTGCCTCCGGGACGCGGTACATTATCGGTGCTTTTACGTCCACATTTAAGTTCACTTAGCTATCATCATATAGTTGCTTTCGACGGAGCAGATGTGTTTTGGTTTCTCGTTATATTTTTTCCCATCAATAAGCATTAATAAACACGCGAAACATCTTCTGAGATTTGATACTAACGAAAATCATGTTAAGCCCACTATTATTCAATCTAGAGATGGATAAACTAATTAAAAGCATCATAGGAATGAAGGGATACGAGATAGGAAAACAGAATTTTAACGTGATATGCTACGCAGATGATGCAGTCCTAATCGCCCACAACGACGACAATGTACAAAAACTCCTCCACAATTTTAACATCACAGCGGAAAAATATAATATGAAAATCTCATCTGAGAAAACAAAATGCTTAACTATAGCGAGAGAGCCATGGTCAACAATCAAATACTCGAACAAATAATGTAATTTAACTACATAGGAATAAACGTAACGAGCAACCATGACTTATAAAAAGAAACGGAACAAACACCTTAGGACCGAAACTAAAACAAGGGTTTATAAAACCTTTATACGTCCCATGCTGACCTACGCCATTGAAACCAGGGCAGACCATAGCAGAACGAAACAAGCTTTAAGAACGTCAGAAATGAAAATACTGAGCCCTATCTTAGGGAAGAACAGGCATGATGAAACGCAGATATCAGAGAACAGGGCAGTATACAAGATATAGTAAGATAGGGTCGCGAGAGAAGAAGAAACTGAAATCAGCACATCACCAGAATGGGAGAACACAGGCTAGCAAGAGCGGCACGCGACGCGAAACCGGTAGGGCCTAGACCACCAGGAAGGCCACCGAAAAGATGGCGAGATAACTGGGCGTCAACCTCGCAGGAGAACCAGTAGAACAAAGGCCGTAGGCCTAACGTAAGAAGAAGGAGAGAAGAAGAAAATCATTTTTTCGTTTTTTGGTTTGTGCTGCCATCTCTCGGGACTTTTCACCCCACGTAGTACTTGAGCTGATCTAACATGATTATAAATTTTAAGTCCTAAGATATTTACATGTCAATAACCTAATTAACGTAGCCTAGGTAAAGGCTTCTTTATAAATGGGATAAAAACTTTGAGACTTAAGATATTTCATGAATTATTACTTATTTAATACTAATCCTGGGAAGGGGTTCCGATGGTCCTGGGTAGTGAGTCCTATCGTGGTGGGTGGCTTTATACGGCAATCTGGGCTGATTGTTGCTCATAAATTACCGGTTCGTTCGAAGCCAACCGAAACCATAAGTGGTACGTTTGGACGAGCGCACGCTCCAAGATGGCGATATAAGGGTAGGAAGAGCCATTTTATTCGACAGTCATTCAACTGAAATTATCCACTAAGAAATAATGGTTTTAAATGGAAAGTGTGTGGCGCCACTCAGGAATACTTCCCAGTGGTCCTTTTGGAGGGGCTTCTAAAGGGACTAAGGCGTATACCAGTGACGCTACGGAGAGATACTTCGTGCCTCTTGTGAATGAATTAATGAAACCGTAGTTTTATAGTAGCTTATTTAGTTGCTATTTAAACTTTAATATAATCTGACGAAAACCGTCTCCTTCTAGCTCTTCATACATGGCATCGCCGTCGTCCTTGCATAAAATACTTGTTATATATGCATCCAGTAAGAACTTGCGCAATTAGTGTTCGGTACGTTGATTGCTTTTAAAATAAAAATTTTTTGTTACGGAGGTATAAAATGATCAATGACTTCACAAAACAAAGTTTTTTCCCGATCTTTACTGAAAACTGATTACACTGATATTTTTGTTTTTCTTATATACCAGATAAATTATTAAAGGTAAAGCACAAGTGATAATTTTTGTTCAATCTACACCCTGTCGAGAATATTCCAGAATTTTTTCAAAGTTTTTTGGTTAGTATTATTCGAGATAGGGGGGAGGGTGGCAGCCATTTTTTGCCATTTTTTAAAAATAATACAAAGAAAAGTGTGCGCAAGTTTTACATTATATATATTTTTGTACTCGTGTTTTTACAATGACACCCCATTTGATGACCTGGTAAAATTTTTTTTTCACCTCCGATTTTACTCCCAAAAACTACCCCTCTTAAGTCAAAATTTAATTTTCAAAACTACACGGCTCTAATGAGGCCATCATTAGTGCCAAATTTCAAGTTTCGGAGAAAATCGAGTGTGACAGACAGGCGGACAGACAGATAGACGGTCAGACACCGAAGTGATCTTCAGTACGTACGGAACACTAAACATTATCAGCAGTGAAATTTTATACGTTAACGACCGAGTCGAAGGCAGAGAGTGTAAAATTTTCATTCTAATAATACAGGAATTAGGAAATAAATTCTTTATTTATATTTTTAATTTTACAAAACGAAATAAAATTATTTACAATGTTTATTTCTACCAAAAGTGCAACGTGCTCATGTTACTCTCTAGATATATTCTAATTGATTACGATTATTTATCCTCCATTCAAGTATACGTGTAGTTTATTTGATTTTAAAGTATTCCTGAGACTCTAGAGTAGGGGTCGGCAACCTATGGCACGCGTGCCATTTCTGGCACGCCAAGCAATTTTGAATGGCACGCGTACCTATTCAAAGTTTACATATTAATTCTGTAATCTGTGACATGTTTCGAAATTAAGTAAATATTTGAAGACAGTATTACTTTAACGATACAAACAAAAACGATATATTATATAGGTCACTAGGTATTATTACCAAAAACTACAAAATATATATTTTGTAATTTATAATTTTACTGAATGCATTGGTTTGGCTTTAATTTCGGCAAGTATTAAAGACGGCAAGCCTCAAAATATAAGCCTAGGCAAAAACACAAATAAACGTCCTCAATTCAGATCAAAAGAGCCCCTATAAGGCGGTTTTTGTTTGACTTGACTTCAATCGTTCCGACGCGCACCGCAACTCTTTTTATATTGCCGAACTTTAGTTTTTGTTAGATTTAACTTCTAGGCGGCCCTTTGATTGTAATGTTGTAGATAATAATTTTTGTTCTAATAAATTTAATAAACGTAATTATTGGAATTTTATGAAAACATTATTTTTCTATATATAGCAAGCGGCTACACGTTTGGATCATTTAGTATAGAAGTAACATCCGTTCCAGTCAATAGTCGTCGAAAAGTTTAAAAATTAAAATTACGTTGCGTTATGGCCGCGAAGAAACAGAAGGTAGACGTTCGATCATTTCAAACTTCATGGACAACAGATTACGGTTTTGTACAGCAAAACGATCGGGCCATTTGTGTCCTATGTCGGGAAAGCGTAGTTTTCCGGACATCTAGTGTTCAACGACATTTCCAGATAAAACATGAATCGTCATTTAAAGATAACGCTGATAAAAGGGAGGCAATACAAAGAGCAAGTAAACAATACGAGAAACAGTCAACATTCTTTAGCAAAGTTTTCCAAGGAAAAAATCAAGTAACTGAATGCAGTTTCAAAATTGCACAATCGTTCGCACAAAAGGGTAGGCCGTTCACTGACGGAGAATTTATGAAGCAAACGTTTTTGAGTACTGGCGAGATTTTATTCGACGACTTGCCCAATAAGGAAACAATATTGGTCAGGATTAGGAATGTACCGGCATCAGCGTGGACCATCGAGAGACGAATTACCGAAATGACACGAAATGTCCAAAAACAGCAGAGAGACGCTATCAAACGGAGTTTTGTATTTAGTGTAGCATTGGATGAAAGTGTCGATATTAATGACATTGCCCGTCTGGCAATCGTTGCGCGATACTTCGATGATGGCAATGTGTATGAAGAGCTGATTTGTCTGCTCCCATTGCAGGGAACTATAAGAGGAGAGGATATATTTTCAGAATTTGTTAAACATTTTGAAAAGCGGAACATTGATTTAAATAAAATTTTTTTGCGTAACGACAGATGGCGCTCCTGCTATGATTGAGAGACATAAAGGATTTGTTTCCCTTCTTATTGAACGCATGGGTCGATCAGTTTTGACTTTTCATTGCATAATTCACCAAGAGAGTTTGTGCGTTAAATTCTCCGCTGGAAGTTTAAAATCCGTGATGGATAGGGTGGTTAAAATAGTTAACTACATTATCGGTCGTTCTTCACTGATCCATAGACAATTTAAGGCGTTTCTGCAGGAATGAGAAAGTGCATATTCAGATATACCATTGCACAATAATGTGCGCTGGCTCAGCCGTGGTAAAGTGGTCTCTAGATTTGTGCAATGTCTGGGCGAAAATAAATCGTTCTTGTTGGAAAAAAAAAATCAAGTGGATGCTTATCCTGAACTAGAAGATAAGAACTGGATCTGTATGTTAATGTTTCTTACTGATATTACAAACCATCTCAGTGAACTCAACTTAAAGTTACAAGGTTCAGGCAAAACAGTTCTGGATTTATACGAATCCTAGAAAATATTCAAATTAAAAATAGATTTATTTATCAGCGATATTACTACAAACACATATCGTGTCGACGATGGTGCACTAATAGACGAAATTCTTAAATATATGACTAATTTAAAAGAGGAGTTTATCGAGAGGGGTCAGGATTTTGATAAACATGGTCCTATGTTCGCTTTTTTAATCAAACCAGATTTAATGGATTTTTCCAGCAGTTGCGTTGACATATCTCTTTTCTCATGGATGGACATTAATGATTTTGATCTTCAATACATTGAATTTAAAAGCTCCGAGTTATGGAACACGAAATTTGTAGAATTAAGAAGGGTATTAGAAGGTGACTGCCAGAACCATTCAAACGAGATACTCAGTTGTTGGATGAGTTTACCAGAGAAATTTATTTGTCTTAAGAAAGTAGCGTTTGCCATGCTTACAGCTTTCGGATCATCCTATATCTGTGAACAACTTTTTTCCCATATGAAAGTGTTTTTAAACCCGTACCGAAGCAGGCTGACAACAGACAACTCGGAAGCATGTGTGACACTGAAAATAACCAGACATGAACCGGATATAAGAAAACTCTCTAAAGAACTTCAAGCACGGGGTTCACACTAGGTCCTAGGACTAGTATAATAAAATTATTTGTTAAATGTTAAAATTTGTTTGTAATTAAACCTTCTAAAAGCAATATTTTAAGTTAATTTAAGTTAATTTTTGTTAATTTTAGTTGTAGTAAGTACGTGTCGGCACGCAAAATGTTGTATGGATGAACACTGGCAGCCCTTAGTTAAAATGTTGCCGACCCCTGCTCTAGAGTACGTGATCTTATAAAATAAAATCGATGTCCGGGCATCCGGTTAAGAATAATTCAGGAATTCCAAAATCAACTATGCACAATTATCAGAGAATAGAACCTTCACAAGTTGACCGCAAGTCTATGCATTTAGCACCCTGTAACATCTTTTGCCCGTCCTCATTTAATGATGAAGACATAGCGATACGATAACATTAAAATGTTCAAGCGGCAGTGATGACGACTCTCAATGGTATCTCAAAAGTCGATATAAAAACTTATTTAACTTTGCTGAGGGACAATACATGATTAGAACAATTCCAATTGCTCTAATTAAAGTTTGGTTTCTTTATGATCAAAGATTATACAAAGCTTAGATGATAAGCAAGGAATGTAATTTCTATTATATATCGCAAATGTCATTCGAAGTTGTGGGTTCACCACCTTTGAGTTTATTATTATTTCTCATTTTTCCGGTTGACCGGCCATCTTATCGTTCGGCTATTGTAAGGTAATTTTTGCGTCAAAACTAAGTTTATGCATTTAGCACCATGTAACATCTTTTTTCTCCTGTCCTCATTTAATGATCAAAGCATAGCGATACGATAACATTAAACAGCAAGCGACAGTGAGAACGACCCCCAATGGTCCTCCGGTAGAACAACGTCATAAAAAGTTGGTGATAACACAGGGCAACAAAAAAATATTTTTGTTTTGGTGCCTGGGATTTTAGAGCTGATTTTAACTATATTTGGGACGATAAATCTATACATGCAATCCGTTTTTCTCTATCGGCTCTACTTTTTTAGATACATCAACTTATCTACCAATGTGGTTTTTATTCAGTATATTAATTTATGAGAGTTCTAAAATTATTATATATTCATTAATGTAGGTACAATGGTTTTATTGTCAGTCTGTAATTGAGTAAATTCCAGGTAAATCTATAAATAGTGGAACCATTGCCTATCAGGTACCTGAACTGACCCTTTTAATCATTTAACTCGGGTAAGTCTCGTCAGTTTGTGCGTTCTTACTAATGAGAGTAGATCGAATTCGGCGTGTTATTTTATGTTAAGAAAAGAGTGTTTTTGTGTTATTGAACAGAATTAAAATGAGTTCAGGTTCCAGTTCAAGAAGAAGTTGTGTAAATCAACCTGATGTGTTTTGCTATATATGCGGAGAATACATGTTTCAACAAAACAGACAAACTATTACTGACTTTGTAAAGCGAGCGTATCTTGGATACTTTGGAGTTAAGCTTGGTGATCAGGACAAAACGTGGGCCCCGCATCTCGTATGTAAAACTTGTACAGAGCATTTACGGCAGTGGACTACCGGGAAAAGAAAATGTCTAAAATTCGGCGTACCAATGGTTTGGAGAGAATCAAAAAGCCACTTCAATGATTGTTATTTCTGTTTAGTAAATACTAATGGAATCAATCGAAATAACCGCAGTAAGTGGACTTAACCCAATATGCCCTATCCTGCACTCAGATGAAATATCGATTCCAACATTTCATCAGCTACCACATATCTCTGATGACGAATATTTTCCCTCTGATCGCTCTTCTGATGCTAATAAAAGTTCTGATGCTAATGAAACTAACAGTGACTATGAGGGGACGTCATCAGTTCCTCAACGCTTCAATCAAAATGAATTAAATGATCTCACCAGGGATCTCAATTTATCGAAAAAAGCTTCTGAAGTACTGGCTTCTAGGTTGAACGACAAAAATTTACTGGAACAAGGAACCAAAATTACCTTTTACCGTACAAGAGAAAAAGATCTGCTACCATTCTTTTCTCAAGAAGACAATCTTGTATTTTGTCACGAAATTAGGGAACTCATGAAAGAAATGGGACTTTCTGAATATATTCCAGATGATTGGCGCCTATTTATTGACAGTTCAAAGCGAAGTATAAAATGTGTCCTTCTACATAATGGGAATAAATATGGTTCAATACCACTAGCTCACTCAACGAAACTGAAAGAAGAATATAATACCATAGCTTTGGTCTTGCAGAAGATAAAGTATTACGAACATCAATGGATGATTTGTGTAGACTTAAAAATGGTAAACTTTCTTCTTGGGCAGCAAAGTGGTTACACGAAATATCCGTGTTTCTTGTGCCTCTAGGATAGTAGGGACAAAATACACCACTGGGTTAGAAAAGATTGGCCTCAGAGAGAAAACATGGACGTTGGGGAAAAGAATGTCATTAACGACGCTTTGGTTGAAAGAGAAAAAATCCCTTCCTCCGTTACATATAAAGTTGGGCTTAATGAAGCAATTTGTAAAGGCTCTTGATAAGAATGGGTCTTGTTTTGCATATATAGGGGTAAAAATGCATCAGTTGAGCACAGAAAAACTCAAAGCAAGGATATTTGACGGCCCACAAATAAGACAATTAATTAAGGATCCTGCCTTCATAAATTCAATGAATCAAGTTGAACGAGAAGCTTGGACATCATTTGTTGCAGTTGTAGAAAATTTTCTAGGCAAACATAAAGCTCAAAACTATGTTGAAATGGTTAACAAGATGCTTAATAGTTTCAAATCCTTAGGGTGCAATATGAGTATTAAAATACACTATTTACACAACCACTTAGACCGTTTTCCAGAAAATTTAGGAGACATGAGTGAGGAACAAGGTGAAAGATTTCACCAAGATATTAAAGTTATGGAGGACCGCTACCAAGGAAGATGGGACATGCACATGATGGCAGATTACTGCTCGAGTTTTAAAAAGGGACTGTTTAAAAAAACATTCAAGAATGTCGCGGAAAAGAAGCTTTCCAAGTGTTGAGTGACTATTTCATTTCTTCAATTTTTTTTTTTTGTTTGTAAGTACGACATAATATTGTATTTTGTATAACTAAAATAAAAATTTCGTATCTACTTTTGTTTACTACACTTACGGATTTGAGTTACAATAATGTAACTTATATTTCTCTAAAATTGTATATCTTAAAAATTTGAGCTCCTAGGTACAAATGAATACGTTATTTGAATTCAGGACATCAAATTGATATAGAATCAGCTCAAAAAACCTCGACACCAAAACAGCTGTTCCCCTGTGATAATTTATTAGTAAGGCTGAATAAATGGAAATATTACTGCTAGAGAGCCTCATTTAGTAAGTACATGAGTAGTATTACTATAGCGATTGACATACTTAGTTAAGAATTGCCTTTTTATTACATCACTAAAATAAATGGATTATTCTCTCTTGAGCCTAACAAGTATTAAAATGAAATTTGCTTTCATCTAAAAGCAGCCTGTACCAGCAAAGAGTGAGAGAAATTAATAGTAAATGGAATCCAAAACTTAGTTGGCTTGACAAGAAACAATTTAACGAAATTTGACTGAAACTCTAAGTTTTTTCTAGAAAAAAGCCCGATTTTATCTCTTAAGAAATTTAAATTGTCAATTAAACTTAGTTTTAACACAGTAAACGCGTTTTTTAAATTTAAATTAGTAGTTTTATTTAGATATTTTCATTAATTTGTACTGAAAAAGAAACACAGTAACGCAGCTGAAGAAAAGATTTATAACCTTTAACTCCTCAGACTGTGTTGGAAGTGCGACAGGAGTCGGAGATAATATTGAACGTAGAGCTGGAGCCGGTGTTGGTGCTAGGAGTTCAATAGGAGCTAGAGCTCTTATTGCGGATGTACAATTGTAGCTGTTACTGATGTTGGAGTTGAGATAAGAGTTGCTGGTGCAGAGTAAAAGGCCAAAGCATGTTCAGAATATCGTACCAAAGCCGATTTGATAGCGTATTTTGAGGAGTGCAGACTTTTGCTTACTGGGATATTAGTTGGTATGGAATGGGCATAGAATAACCGCAGACAAAATTGAAGATGGGACACAGTACTGAGGCTAAAAGAGCTGATGCTGATCAGGGTTCTGAAACCACTTCTATTGGAGCTGAAGCCGTGGTCGATGCTGAGGCTACAACAACTTGGGCAGGGGATGATGCTGGTGATACATCATTAAAATTTTCAAGGGCCGGAGATAGATTAGTGAAGTTAAAACTATTGGTGATACACATAGTGGTGGTAGGATTGTTGAGGTGAAGAATGATGTTAAGATAGAAAATGTATAAGAGGTAATTAAAAACCAACTAATTAACATATTGTTTGACAATATAATTTTAGAAGTTAGTAGTTTTAAAACAACTGTTCAATTTGTACAAAGCTCAAATTCGACCACCGATGCGTTACTGCTACCACATTCGTCGTTTCTGTCTCTTCTCGGCATTCGTGACAAAAGAATAATTTGAAAAAGTGATTTTTCTTTTTTGGAGTTTATCTTGAAGAAAATTGTAATGGATTTGAATATTACCTGTAAGAGCGCATATATATTAATCATTTTTATGTATTTTTTTTTAATTAGTAATGTTTTGAAGATAGCAAATGTTACTCGAAATTGTTGTATGTAAAGCCGCTTTTCGGAATTTAAAAAGGTATTGTTTGTACTTTAGAGTGCGTCCCAGTAATTTTATTGGTTCGAATAGAAATAAAAGTTTTCATGGTCTTTAAATCAGACGGTGAAAACCACGTGGTATTTTATATTTATTTATTTATTTATTTTTTTAATTTAAACAGTTTCTATTTTGTTCTAGGATCCGAGGGACTTTAGGTGTTCGAGTAGGAACGTGCAGACTATTTTTTGACAAAATGCGGGAACAAAACTTGCCAAATTAAAAAAAAAAAAAATTATATACAGATTGGTACTGATACTGATCAGGGTTCTGAAGCCACTTCTATTCAAAAGAGAGTTGTTCGTCTGATTGGAGAACTAGAACTTACCAGAAACCTTGGAACATCGAACAATGGTTGGCGACTTGAATCTATTCTACAATGATGTAGTCCATTTAATTTCTCCTAGAGCTGTGCCTATTAGGAATTCACGTCGCCCTAACAAATCACATTCGTATGACATTCAGCTTGTCATTCTTCGTACAACCCTTTTCAAGCAGTCTTTTATAGGGGGAACATTTGGAACGATTACCCAGCAGTGTTTTTCCAACCAAGTATAGTTTACAACGACCAACGTGAATCATTTTTCCGTATACGCATCGCTCCTGGAGCGCTTTAGGGATTTCTCCGCAGCACCTGTGCTATGCCAATAAAAAAAAAATTACATTAGATGAGTATTACATGGACAGTTTCATCCTGTAAGTTTGTTTATAATTTCAATAAAATAACAGTAAATATTTGAAAAATCGTAATATAAATATTTTTGCAAAGTTTATTTTGCTTACTTCAAAACAACTTAAGACTGGCTCAAGAATGAATTCGATTTTAGGCGACTTAATAAGGCTCGATTCCTACTATGAGGTCGCTCTGCATATGCTCTCGGTTCGATAAAATATGTTTACAGAAGAAACTATCGCTCAGATCTTGATCTTATAATGCTCCAATATCGACACATCTCAAAGAATATTTTCCCACTCATTTGTGCACTAGTCAACAAGTGCGTGTAAAAAATGAATAAAAATTAAAACATGTCAACAAATAATGGCGAGTGAAAAATTGTCGACATTAGAGAGAGGTAATTATGTATTTTCAATTAGATGACGGGATAGTGCATAATATTCACTTTTTCGAGCCTTTAAACCCATATCCTTCTTCTTGGTTTCCTCCGTTTTCCGATGATTTTTGAATCGTCGTCTAAAAGGATAGCTATTGCTAATTCTTCAACTGAGAAGTTAACTGACATTATATATGCACTTTTCTCAACTGCACCGATCTAACTTGAATCGTTGACGAAGAAAAACTGAAGCAAGGTCTAAATCGATACAGCAATGTAGATATCAGATAATTTTATCGAACCGAGAGCGAACCGAGAGCATATCTAGCGCGGCCTCATAGTCTGAATCGAATCTAAAGGAGAAAATAATGCGCAGAAAATTGTGGTTTTGGTTTCCCCAGTTTTATTAATTTGGTAAGAGTAAACAAAGGACGCTGATATTGAAGTAACTTTTTTTAAATGCGCCTGTGAAGCATACAATTTTTAAAGAGTCGGTCTATTAGGACATTTAAGTTTAGTTTTTCAATTAGAACCTCTATGGACTTATAGTAAAAGAAATGAAGTAAACATGTTGATTACGGAAAGAAAATGACAGGGAAAAGAAATAATTTTGAATTGTTTTGGCTTTTACTTGGAAATGGAAATCCAAAACTAACGTAATGAATGATAATTTGTCAAAATTTCCACTTTTTATTACAAAATTGCATGACGCGTTTCGTTATAGCCTGTCCCAAAATATAAGATCCTGATTTTTGCCGTTTTAAGTGGGCAATATAAAAATTCTGACCTTTTGTTTATGATACGTTGCAGAAATGGACTTAAGAATTTTATTCATTAATGCAAACAAATAAAATTGTAAGTGTTTTTGGAGATGTTTATTTATAGATGCATGTAAAAACAAATGATATATAATAAGAAGTACAAATATACAGATTGAACGAATGGGGTTTACGATAGGGGAGATATTGTATGAATAAAAACATATTTAATTTAAGCCTAATTCGGTTTCACTATCACTGTCATCAGCTGAGATAATTATCAGTGGTTTTATATTATTTACATAAATATATGAATCTTCAACTTTAACAACGTGGTGAATGGAATTCTTCCAGCTTTCACAAGGTATACCATTTAAAACTTTTTTTACTAATACAACCACTGACACGCTTAAAGTAGGAGAAACATTTTGTGCCCTTATTTTTGATTTAACTCGATGCCAAATATGTTCAGTTGGATTAAACACACAATAATACAGAGGAAGCTGAAAAACAGCGTGTCCCATTTTCTCAGCCATACTCTCACAAACATATTTCTTTTCCAATTTATAGTCTTTCAAAACTTCCAAAAGATCACTTTTTTATAACTAAAGTCAAAATAAATGTCATTTTCTAACATATATT
Source organism: Pachyrhynchus sulphureomaculatus (assembly GCA_019049505.1). Classification (NCBI taxonomy): domain Eukaryota; kingdom Metazoa; phylum Arthropoda; class Insecta; order Coleoptera; family Curculionidae; genus Pachyrhynchus; species Pachyrhynchus sulphureomaculatus. The sequence continues at coordinate 232,788,018 of CM032446.1, read as the reverse complement.
CCTGTATTTCCGATTTGGTGTTGGCTGCATTAGAAACCTTATTTAGTAGGCGACTATGGTAACTTGCATTGTCCATAACTATAACATTCTGTTCGGGAACATTTGGCAAAAGGGAATTTTGAAACCAATTTTCAAAAAGTTCTGCGGTCGTCTCTTCGTGATAGTTCAAACTAGAATCTTTTATGTTTTTGCAGATAATAGTAGACAATTTGAAACCCAGCCCTTTTCAGATTCGGCATGCAAAATGGTTATTCGTTTACCTTCATGTGAAGGTGTGTTAGTCTGACATTTCGTACTGCTGTCAACCCATCCTTTTTGCACAGTGTCATGGGTGTTTCGTCAAGGTAAATTATTGGCCAATTCTCTGATCGATACTTTTTAATTTTTTGTAAATAAGTATTTCGCAAGATTCGTAATCTTTGTGACTCCATCACTACTTACCTTTTGTTGATTTTTCGGAACGTGAATCCCACAATATATATTGGCCCCTTCCTGCACTAGTCTTAACTTTATTTTGTCTAGTTCGGCACCAACTGCTCTTCATAGATAGAATACATTTTTCTTCTGATGACGTATTTTTCACAATCGTCTACATGATGCATTTAAAAATCTTTCCGTTTTTCCTGTTCCTGAGTGATGGTTTTCCTACAATACCCTTAATCGTAGAAGTTGGTGTTTTTGTTAGTTCACTTGTTTCTTGCAAAGCACTTGTTTATTCAAATTTCTTTTTACTAAACTGTCGTAAACATTCTTCACTATTTGTTTGTGATAAATGTTTTCTCTTGCGATAGCCACTATTGCAATTTTCCCATGGGCGCCACATAATTAAAATATAACTGTTACGTAAGTTGTAAGTAAAACTAAAAATAAAAATAATAAAAAGTATCTTTCGAATCCTAATGGGGACCTGTGGTCATTAGGCCTATATTATTAAATACTTAAAGGGCTCCAAACCGGGTTGCCAAATGAATATGTGAGTATAGGTAAAGCGAACGTGTTGATGGCTTTAGTGAGATTCTTAGAGTTGAGTTTTGTTTGTAAAAGTTTCGTCAGTCTGTTTTTGAATTCGGTTCTGAGCTCTGTTTTGATGTGAGTGTGGTTAAGTTTGGTGCTTTGTTGGAAGCCCAGATATTTGTATGTTTCTTTGTAGAACATGTTATCGAGTGTTTCATTGTTGATGGTTTCTGTCTCATGGTGGTACGTCCATTGGCCTTTGTTGATGTGGAGCACTTTGCATTTACCTATACCAAATTCCATATTGACATCTAAGGTGAATATTTCTGTGATTTTGAGGAGTTCTTTCAGCTGTGTTTGTGTGGCAGCGTAGAGTTTTATGTCGTCCATATATAGGCGGTGGTTTATTTTATGTTGATTCACTTTTTGGTGTCTGATATTGAAGCCATGCTCTGTTCTGTTTAGTATATTTGAGAGTGCCAGGTAGTAAATATATAGGTAAAAATAGATCCAATATGATTGCAGGTGCAAGTGAGGACAGTATACAAAGCAGGCAAAATAAAAATACGTTTATCGTAATACCTGGCTACTATGCACAAAACTATAATAGGATCGTTTATTGCCCCATTGAAAAAGCAAAAAGGTAGGATCTTATATCTTGGGATTTACTTTACATGGTAACTTCTTTTGATCCTTTCTGCAACTAACAAACATTTAGGTTTTATTCCACCTTATTATCTACTTTTACAATTAGCCTGAAAATAGTTAATTAGGGTATTCTTGGAATTCAAACTGAAGTTTATAAGGTATATAAATTTAATAATGGGGATTTCCCATCGGTCATATCTATTTCTGTTTGTTCATTTAGAATGGAACTTGTGATTTTCAAACAGTTTATCTATAGGCATTCCAAAAGGTTTAACTTTTTTCCGTTGTTTTCTACATGTAATATTTCAAACTGGTCATTAAATTGATGGTTCTGTTCTATTAAATGATTGCTGTATGAAGAATCTGTTTTGTTGTTAAGAAAACTTTGTTTGTGTTCTAAAATTCTAGTTTCAAATGGGCGCCCTGTTTGCTCTATGTATGCCTTAGTACACGAACCGTAATTCAGTTTATCTTCCCCTGATTGTTCACCTTTGTTTTGTTTAACTTTCGTGGTGAGTTATTAGTTTTTAAAGTTATATTTATATTATCTTGGATTAAGTAGTGTTTAATTTTTTCTAAAGGTGTGCCAAAATAGGTTAATGATTTACAATTGATATGGCTGTCCTTAGTTTAAGGGTAGACTTCAGAAATAGCTTGGTTTTTAAGTTTTTTATTGAGTATTGAATTGACCGTATTTGGGGGGTAACCATTATTTACGGCAATTTGTTTTATTAAATTTAATTCGTTATTGAAATCATTTTCAGATAAAGGAACACTCACTAGCCTATGTAACATACTGTGATATGCTGCAAATTTGTGTTGTTTTGGATGCTTTGAAGTGTTGTGTATTGTTGTGTCTGTGTGTGATTGTTTATGAAATATTGAAAATTTATGTTTGTTGTTATCCCTTGACATAGTAAGATCTAGGAAATTAAGTGAATTATTTTCCTCTATTTCCATTGTAAATGTTATATTTTTGTGGATGAAATTGATGTAATTAAAAAAGATTTGTACGTATCATGTTTTTTGAATTATATTTTTGATGTTCATAAAATTCATAAAAAGTGGGCTTAAGGGGCTTCTCATTATAAGTCCTGGGCTATTGAAGATGAATAATTAAATATAAAATAATTTTGTTTCAGACATGTTTTTAGCAGGTTGAGAACATCTTGTTTTATAATAATATTTACTTTGTTTTTATTTAATAGATGTTCCATCATAACAATTGTTTCGTTTGGAGGTGTACTGGGGAATAAATTTTGTACATCAAATGATACTAATTTGGCTCTTGAAGGAAGATTTATATTTAAAATTTTCTGAATTAACTCTAAAGAGTTTTTTACAGAACAAGTGGGTTGAAAATTTGTATGATTTTTAATCGTATCTATAAGAAAATTTGAGAGTTTGCATGCTGGTGCTGCCATGTAGGAGACCATTGACCTTATCGGATAATCTTGTTTGTGTAGTTTATTTAAAGAATAGAGTTACGGTGGTTGGGGATTCATAGCTGTTAATTTGATTATTTTATTATCTAGATTAACTGGAAGCTTTCCATATTCTAGGCAGATTTCATTTTTAAAAAAATTTTGTTGGGTCTTTGCTTAAAGTCTGAAAATTTACTTTTTTAATGAAATTTATCGTTTTTTCTATATATTGTGCCTTGTAGATTGCGACTATAGTATTTCCATTACCTGTTTTGGTAATTATGATTTTTTCTTTATATTGCTTTTTTTTTTAATAAGTTTTGCTGTGTTACTATTTTGATTTGCGTTATTGTATTTGCTGTTTAAAAATTCTTTTTTAATAATATCAGAACACGTGTATTTCTTAGATATGTTTAAAGGTAAGTCGTTTAAACCCATTTGTGTTTCACGAGAAGAAGTTACCATGTAACGAAACGCGTCATGCAATTTTGTAATAAAAAGTGGAAATTTTGACAAATTGTCTTTCACTACGTTAAAGAAATAATTTTGTTAAAACCAAAAAGGCTTTTAAGAGAATGTAACATAAAATGTTGTTTTCGTAACTATTTTATTTAAACAAAATATGCAAATAAAATAAGTTACCTTGGTTAGCTGCAGCAAGAATGCTGAGGACAGCAACCACGAATTTGAAAGTAATTTCATTCTTTTTTTTGTTTTTCCTTTCAAATCCGTTCTGTAATTGTACTTTCACCAGTTGAAACTAAACTTTTTATACTATCACGGGATAAGGAAAAAACCCCCGAAGGTAATACGTCACACTAGGACGTTTGATACGTGATTCTTTCGTACCAGAAATAGGAAGACGTGTAATTAGATTATTTATTAAATACGTTAATATTGAGGTAGTTGATGTTTTATGGTATTATTTATTATTAATAACCGACCAAGGGCAAGTCGGACTTGCGCAATTAATGTACCGTACATTGATGGCTTTTAAAATAAAAAAATTTGTTACGGAGGTATAAAATGATCAGTGACTTCACAAAAACACCCAAAATGAGTTTTCAACAAAGTTTTTTTCCAATCTTTGTTGAAAACTGATGACCTTGAAAGTTTTGTTTTTTATATACCAGATAAATTATTAAAGGCAACGTAATTTTGTTCAATCTATGCAGAATAATTCAGAATTTTTTTTTAAATTCTTTGATCAGTACTTTTCGAGATAAGAGGAGAGTCAGAGATTTTTGACAATTTTTTAAAAACAATATAAAGAAAAGTGTACGCAAGTGTTACATTGTTTATATTTTCGAACTTGTGTTTTCACAAATTTTCATTTGACACCCCATTCGACGACCAGGTAAAATTTTTTTTGCACTTCCGATTTCACCCCCTAAACTAACCCTTTAAGTCAAAACTACACTCTCTGATGGGGCCATCAATTCCTATATTAGTGCCAAATTTCAACTTTCTATGTCAAATAGTTCCGGAGAAAAACGAGTGTAACAGACGGACAGACACCGAAGTGATCTTATAAGTGTTCCCTACGGAACACTAAAAATAAACGAAGCTTTAAGCTTTGAATCGTAAATTAGCAGTTCGAAAAAAACTTTGCTTAAATTAAATAAATTTTAGATCTCCCTAAATTTTTTTATAAGTATTAAAATGTAATATATTACTAACGATCCATATTTAAATATTCGTATCATTGATATAACTCATTGAAGTTGTAATTATTTATAAATTTAATATAACGTATTTATAAACAATATTATTTTAGATTGACCATACAAATAATAAACTATAAGTTTAATGAATTCTTAATTCGATTTCCTCAATAGCGATGCAAAATAACAATGTTTCGTCATCGATTTCGTAGTTAATTTTTTTTATATAAGATGTTTTAATTACTTTCAAAAAAAAATCTTCTACATTATTTATATTATTAAATTTAACGGAAAGTTGCGGTTGTAACTACTCGTGAAGTGAAAGAAAACTACATGAAAATTATATAACTGGTTTTCAAATTATAGTCGTTCGGAAACTAAGCGCAATACATGGCGCCACCTGTGAATAGCACTATCTTTTAAGTATAGCCAGGTCTTTTGTGGGACAACTGAACAAGTTTCATCTTGTTGCGATGTTGACCCTGCATGTAGGGTGCTTCCCAGTCTCCTAAGTTGTAAGGACTTTCGTGTCGTGATAAAGCATTGATTTTTAAAAAAGAAAATGGTTTATGCTGATGTCATTACGTTAGAAAACATCACCAAAATTCATAATATAATGTCAGAAAACAAAAGATTGAAGGTGCGTAAAATATCTAAGGCCTTGTACATTTGTATTGACAGGTTTTACAATATTTCGCACTCATTCCATCTTGGGACTACTTTTGATACGAAAATGAACTGGAATGCTCACATCAACCCCTTAAGAACACGCACTGCTTTAGACCTTAAACTTCTGCGAATGCTCGCTCATACTAGGTGGAGATCTGATTTTGAATCAATCGTAACCATATACAAATCTCTCATTCTCAAAAAGAAAACTTGACACCATTCAAAACCAGGCTCTGGGATTGGCTACGGGAGCGTTCAGAACTTCACCAATTTCCAGTCTATAGTGCATTTCATCCATTCCCCCTCTTTTTCTCTTTATTAAAGTTTTATGCTCGCTCGCTAAATCGACCTCACCTTAAACCTTCACTCAATTTAACCACTCTACACTTTTCTCGCTCCATGACTCTTCCTTCAAAATCCATTCCCAACAGAATCAAACATCTGTTAACACTTCAGAGATTCAAACCCCCTCGTTTTGAATACTCCCTCTTCACCACCTTTCCCCCTTGGCAATCGACTGATCTTCGGTTTGACTTCTCATTGAACACTCTAAATAGAGAAATTACTCCAAATAAATTACTCTGCTCCATTTTCCATTGCAAATTAAAAAATCAATATGTCGACTATGAAGTGATTTGCATCGATGGTTCCAAATCCTCAACAGGCGTTGGTGCTGCCTTTGTGACTCATAATTATCAAAAAACTTTTAAATTACCTCCACACTAGTCTATCTTTTCTGCTGAACTTCTAGCCATAAAGGAATGCATGAGATATGCGATTACCTCTCTTCCATATTCCAAATTTTTAATCGCTTTAGACTCTTATAGCTCCCTACTAGCCATTAAGCAAGCTAAACCAGAGGATGCATACATCAGAGAAATCATGGATCTCTTATATGTTGCTAAGAATAAAATCTTTCATTCTATTTTGGATACCGGGTCACTCTGGCCTAGCAGGAAATGACAAAGTTGACGCCCTAGCCTAAAATGCCGGACTATCAGGCACCATATTACAGGGTGAGAATCACCCTAGGGACTATATCAATTTCTTATCACATGAATTTAGAAAACTCTTGCAATTACAGTGGTATCTTGATGACACTAGTAACAAGCTCTGGGAGCTAAAATCAGATGTTCATCACCCTCTACGACATCTCTCACTGAACAGAAAGCAAAATAATACAGTTAGAAGATTAGCCATTGGACACACTTTTCAGACCCATTCTCATCTACTTAACAAGGAAAATCCTGTTCCGTTTGTCTCTCTCCTCTCACAGTAAAGCATATCTTTGAAGCATATCACTTCTCTGATTTACGGAACAAACATCATATACTTTCTACTTTAAAATCGGTCATACTCACCTATAAATCCATTTACAAACAAATTGACGAATTTCTAAAAGACATCAACTTCAGAGTATAACCCCCAACACTCTCGGGCGCTAAATGAACTAGGTAGTCATAGCGTTGACCATACCTCCTTAAATAAATCAATTAAAAATAAATCGCATGAACACCTAGACCTGAGAAAGGTTGCGGAAAGTTGGTTGCCGCAATTACTTTCTGTCGACCGGGAACTTGAAAATGACCTGTAGGGCCATTTTAAAACTGTATCAAAGAAATACTATTATTGTACAGGAAATTTTGGATTTACTGTTGCTAACCAGAACCCAAGGAACAGTCGAAACAGTGAAAGTTAGTAGAGAAGGTTATTGAAACTAATTTTTGAGATGCAAAAAATGCAAAAATTTTAATGGACTGATAAAGAGAGAAACAATCTTACTACGTAACTCCGGCCGTTTATTTAGATGTAGAAAATAATAAGAAGAAACGTCTCCATCTTGCAAAGGAGAAAGAGTTTTTCATTATTACACTCGCCAGCATAGTTGTCTGCATTTATAACACCAAAACTGGTGGGAATAAGCCATGAGCTTCTTTCTCTTCACTCCATAATCGCCAGACTGGCATCATCCGAATATTAGCTGTTTCCAAACTCTAAATAATTGGCTGGGTGGCAAGAAGTTTTCGTCGAATGAAGAAGTCATAGCAGAAATGCCTATTTAACCTCAGTAAAGAGTACTGCCTGGAATTAACTGTTCTTTATTTTTCACGGAATTCTATCACATTAATTAATATCACTATCACTATAAACCTAGTTCTATTCCCCTCAAGGCGTTTCAGAAAAACTTTTTATAAAATACACTGCTGGTCAAAAGCAGTTACACCTTTTTATAAATTCTGTTTTTTTTCTGTTTTAATCTGGTTTAGAGAAGTACTATAAGCGGCGACAGTGGCACTTGATTCTTTTTGGGTGTTTTCAGAGAAGTACCAAAATGCTGTCTGATATTTTATTTAGTTTTCATGAGTGAAAATAGGAATCATTTACACATCTGCCCAAAAAGTTCCCGGACTGCCTTAATAAAGAATAAAACGATACAACGTTCAAAACGTCCATACAACCATGTGAAACTGTTTGAGATTATGTTTAAGTCATGCGTCACAGTGGCTTTAATATCCTAGAGATCATCATAGCGTTGACCCTTCCCCGTGAATTTCCATCTCAATCTATTTGCAGTTGTTGTCATCCATCAAATGCCCGCAACTCTTTGTATATCATCCCGTCATCTTGTTTTGGGAGATCCTACGTCCCTTTCCTGTTCTCGTGGTCTTCATTCTAATGTTCGCTTTGTCCATCGATTATCGGTCATGCGTGCTACATGTCCAGCCCATTGCCACTTTATTTCTGCTACTTGCACTATAATATCCTTTAATTTCGTTTGAACACGTATCCACTTGTTTCTTTTTCTATCTCTAAGTTTTATATCTATCATTTGTCTTTCATGTGCTCTCTAGGTCCGAGCTAGTTTTTGTATATCGGCTTTAATCAGTGTCCAAGTTTCAGCTTCATATGTAATTACGGGTAGGATGCGCTGGTCGTAACCTTTGACCTTTAGCTTATTTGGGATGGCTTTATTTTTCAATAAATGACTTAATTTCCTGAATGCGCACCATCCAAATCTGGTTCTTCTTAAAATTTCACTGTCTCTCATCGTAGTAATTTTTTGCCCCAGATACACATAATTCACATTTTCTTTTCGTTGGTGTAAGGTCTACATCACGTCATTTCCTTAATATATTTATTTTTTTGGAAAATTCATGCCCCTATTAAAATGTATCTTAAGTCCGCGCTCAGTGATCCTAGTGGAAAAAGACCCTGATTTCTCCTCTTGTTATCAATTAGTGAAACAAATTTTTGCTAAATAATACTATGAAAACAATAACTACATTTTACCATTCCTCTTTAAAACATATTATTCTTGTTCTTCATATAAGTGGAACACCATTCTTTATTAAGAAGAAGCCGTTAACTGAAGACCATCTTTTAGCCGAGTACAGTTACATCGAACCAGTAAACACAGTTTTAGTATCAAAAAATATTTATACTGTCATTAAGTTCGTAAGCAGTGTGTAAACTGATTTGTGAAATAAATAATATTGTTTGCTAATAATTGGGCCAAATGGAGATCTGGTGCATTTCAAATAACATGACTGTTTAAATATTCTTGTGATTTTTATTGGCAGTTATTGTTTTGGCTTGTTTGTGTTACCTTAAGTACATCGGGTGACACTTCTCTAAGGTATGATATAAACATATAGATAGATAAATAGATAAAATAATATAATAAAATAAAGACCATTTTATTATTTATTTCAAGATGGATTTACCAACCATTTTAGTAATCTTGAAATATTTGGAAAAAAATGATATATGGTATCAAGCAACACAAATACAACAAATAAAGCAGTGCAGCAAATGAAGTTGAAATTTGCACGCATTTGTGATATCATTCTGTGCTTCTTATTAAAGGGAAATATTGTATTCGTAAATAACTTACCCTCTGTGATTTTTGCATCTATCTACGTTTTGTCCTTAGTTCTTAGGTCACGAAAAGCTCTTCTTGTAGTTTGTCATTCTTGACGATCTGATCAGAAACTCGGTTTGTTTATTTTTAGTATTGCGTAAGGAACACTTATAAGATCACTTCGGTGTCTGCCTGTCTGTCTGCCCGTCCGTCCGTCCGTCTGTCTGTTACATCCGAGTTTCTCCGAAACTATTTGATATAGAAAGTTGAAATTGGGCACTAATATAGGAATTGATGCCCTTATCAGAGCCGTGTAGTTTTGAAAGCCAAATTTTGACTTAAGGAGTTAGTTTTGGGGGTGAAATAAGAAGTGAAAAAAATTACTAGGTCGTCGAGTGGGGTGTCAAATGAAAACGCGAGTTCAAAAATATAGATAATGTAATACTTGCGCACGCTTTTTTTGTTTTATTTTTAAAAAATTGCGGAAAATTGCTGCTCCCCCTGATAGAAAAATTTTGAAATAATTCTGGAATAGTCTTCACATGGTGTAGTTTGAACGAAAATTATCACGAGTGCATTACCTTTAATAATTTATCTGGTATATAAAAAAAAACAAAAAATTACAAGGCCATCAGTTTTCAGTGATGATCGAGAAAAAAAACTTTGTTGAAAACTCATTTAGCGTGTCTTTTGTGAAGTCATTGATCATTTTTTATTTTAAAAGCTCAGACTATGGAACACTAATTGCGCAAGTCCAACTTACACTTGACCGGTTATTTGTTTATCTGTTGAGACATCGATTTCAAGTTTGGTACACATATAACACTGGTCAACACTAATCATGCCACACGAACTTCGATAGCTAATACTGTTTTAGCTAACTACCCTCATTATTAAACTGCAGTTGTTTTGTTTCAATTAGCCTCAGTTTTCTTGTCGTAATACTTATAACTAGTACTACGGCAATAAAAGGAAAGGAACGTTCGCGAAGAAATAGTCATAAAACTATTTGTCTGTGATTTCATCAAAATATTGTGATTTATTAACTGCGTTAACATGTTGAGAAAGTGTGATAACGATAACTCTTTTTGTTATGTTTGTGGTGAACCGACTTTCAAAAAACAAAGACGAAATTTCACAAAACTAGTCTTGGAGAGTTATCACTGGTATTTTGGTTTCGCTGTGGCCCATCAAGACAAATCCTGGGCCTCTCATATTTGTTGCATAACGTGTGTGAAGAATTTAATCGATTGGAAGAAAGGGTCCCGTCATATGCCGTTTGCTGTACCCATGATTTGGATCGAACCAAGAGATCACATTTCGGACTGCTATTTTTGTCTTACTGTTGTAAATGGTATAAATTTCAAGAAAAAACACACAGTTATTTATCCTAATTTACCTTCAGCCATGAGACCAGTCCCTCATAGTGAAAATTTGCCTATACCAGTTGCATCTGCGTCCGATGAGATTGACGATACACAATCTTCCACTTCAAGCCCAATGTGTTGATGAGGACGATGACTCTGGGCTTGAAGAAATTCTAACCAAGCCACACTTGATAACTCAAGGAGACCTAAACGGTTTGGTTCGCGATTTAAATTTGTCAAAAAAGCAGTCAGAACTGTTAGGATCTCGATTAAAACGATGAATTTGCTACATTATGAAACTAAAATCAGCTATTTTCGAAATCGGGGACTTCAAGACGGGGACTTGGTGTATTGTAATGATATAAATGGGATTATGAAGATTTTGGAAATCGATTTTGATCCCTCCCAGTGGCGTTTATTTTTATTCTAAAATTGCATAACGGAAATATATTTCCTTCTGTACCTCTGGCCCATGCTGCTAATATGAAGGAAACTTATGAAAACATGGAGTTATTACTTAAAAAAATCAAGTACAGTACATATTCTTTCGAAATCTGTGGCGATTTAAAAGTTGTTGCCTTATTACTCGGACTTCAGCTGAGTTATACTAAATTCTGCTGCTTTTTATGTGAATGGAACAGTCGAGAAGAACAAACCACTATCATAAAAAAAATATGGCCTACGCGTGCATCCTTAATTCCTGGATGTGAAAAAACCCCTTGTAGAGTCATCTGAAGTACCCCATTGCATATCAAATTAGAGCCATCTAAAGCAATGGGATGGGTGGATTTTTGTATCTAAAAGAAAAATTCCCCAAAATAAGTGACGCAAAGATAAAAGAGGATATTTTCGTAGGACCTCAAATCAGGGTGTTGATAGCAAAGATCCGGTATTCGAAGAAAAATTGAGCGATTTAGAAAACCAGCATGGAAATATTTTAAGAATGTTGTTGCAAATTTTTTGGGTAATCAAAAGAGTGAGAGCTACAGAGAATTGGTTAGCGAGTTATTGTTGGCTTATCAAGTATTGGGTTGCAACATGTTACTCAAGATTCAATTTTTAGGCTCACATCTGGATTTTCTTTCCTCAGAATTTTGGAGCTGTGAGCGATGAGCACGGAGAAAGGTTCCATCGAGACATTTAAGATGGAAAAACGTTACCAGGGCAAATGGAAGCCCTGGTTTTTCCATCAACCCCAGCAACCATGTTGGCAGATTACTACTGGACAATCAAAAGGGACCACCTAGGATCTAAATTTGCTAGAAAATCTTAGATTGTAACTTCATAATAAAACTTTTTTACATTTTTGGTTTAGGATGTCATTGTCTTTTTTTTAAATATTTTAAATTACTTAAGAGAATAAAATTCTTGGCTAACAGATTTTTTTTAATGTTTGTTTTTACTGCCAACCACCTATTAAAGTAAAAAATATCATAAAAGTCCATGTGGCACAACAAAGTTACAATTTTGTTTACCAGTGTAATATTGGATGTACGAAAGAAAAGTGTAATTTAATTAAAATATTTTGTATATTTTCAACATTATTATGACAATTTTGTTCCTTTTTTGTTTGGTACAATGAACAAATTTTAAGTATTATTATCATTGATAGACGCAGAAGGTGCAAAAATAGTGAGGGAAAGGAATTAGGTTGTTTTGCTGTATCTAAGCATTCGACCATGTTTCGCATAACGGATTGTTGGTTAAGCTACGCTCCTATGGTATGTCTGAAGGGTTTTGTTTATGGTTTTTCGTATTTCCTTACAGAGTTGATAGGTCTCTTTTGAATACCTTCTCTTCTGCAAAGCTGGCCTTGTTGTCTCCTACTCCTTTTCTCCTTTATATTAACTATATGCTAGGAATCCGATTTACAGCTTTGCCGATGACAGTGCGCTGTTTATAATTTAATATGACTGCTCGAATATCAGCCACACACACAAATATCCTTAGATACCCAGAAGTTCTTTAATTTAGCAGACCTATAAGAAACTTTATCTTGTGTGAAGGTAATCAAGAACAATTTAAGCTAGTTTTTTTGTATAGTTAAGTTGCGTTGCGGAAATTTCAAATCCTCTATTTGGTGGACATTAATTTGCGGGAAAATATGCCTTGTCATAAACAACAGCTTCATTCGTACTGAAAATACGAATCCGAATACTTGATTTTAAACCATTAAAAAGTAACTTCTTTTTATAACACAATGTTCTTGCGACTTTTTTTTGTTGAAACATCTGAAGGATGACCTCAAGAGAGACAAGTCTTCCTCAGGTAATTAGTTGAAAGTCTCTGTAGCTTTTTTTTCGAGAAACAAACAAAATATTTTTTTAGATGGAATGAAACAACACTAGAGAAACGCTAGACTAAGTGTATCAGTGTAGACGCTAGTTATGTATTTTTTTAAGCTCTGTTAGTTTTCCTTTATAGTTAGATAGATAAGTTAAAACACATCCTTGTCCATTCATCCATGCCTTAAAACATATGTTTTTGTTTGCAAAATTACCCGGTCGTAGCTCGCTTTATCGTCGTTTATAATTTCTTGTAGGGTTCAACCAGCAACTCATAAACGTACCACAAAACGTATCTTAATGACACTAAAAAAAGCTACTGGCGTTGATAGAATAGCTGCAATATTACTCAAAAAATACGCAAGCGAATAACAATTTTCTGTAGACTTTTTAACCTCTCCTACAGAAAGGGAATATTTCCTTCCTGCTGAGCATGCGTTACAGTTTAGTCGATACCCAACAAAGGCAAGAAGCTCTTGCCTAACAACTAAGGACTAGTCACACTGCTTTCAGTAATGTCAAAATTTATTCAAAAGGCTGTCAATTAGCATCTTCTAAAATATCTAGAACGATTCAATATTATTAGCGACCATCTTTCGTAAATAGAGATCAACAGGAGATTTTCTAACTTACTTAATATATGTTTTTTCTTTTTAGCTAAATTTAACAACAGCTCTGTTGGTCTAAAAATGTGTCATCAAAAATGCAACTTTTTATTGCGTACTTTTTTCTACTATGCATATTTGAGGAAGCTTTGGGCGTGTGGGGTTTTTGGAGATTAGAAAATTCGTGGAAAAGAAAAAACGAGGTGAAGAAAAATGATTTTAGAGGATATTTTGAAAGAGTAACGGGTAAGCTTAATTAAAGAACAATAGATATGCCGTTTTGTTTCTTGTAGATGTTACGATCTGAGACGAGAGCGTAGTTAGGTTCAAGAGGCTAGGCCTCTTCAACCTAACCTACACTTAATACAAGCGGCATCTCTTTAAAAAGTAAAAAAAAAACCACTAAAAGAGGAGCTGGTTATAGAGGAGAAGGGCGCAAATCGACAAATAGAGGGGAGAGTGTCACTCGATAACTGGAAGACGGAGGCTTTTGAAGAAAAAAAAAACCTGTTGTGCATTGGAATTAGATTTAGAGAGATTTTCTCATATAAGTTTTTCGCGAAACAAATTTTATAAAAAATTACACAGGTCGACAAAATTGGACGAAACTCCAAACCCTGAGACCAGAGCATACTTTCCCAAAGGTTTTTGATGCGTTCAATCCGAATCCGCCCTCAAAATTGCTCCATCACACCCGATTTTCTCCGAAACTATTTGACATAGAAAGGTAAAATTTGGTAATGTATAGGAATTGATGGCCTCATCAGAGCCATGTAGTTTTGAGAATTAAATTTTGACTTAAGGGGTTAGTTTTGGGGGGTGAAGTCGGAAGTGAAAAAAAAATTTTTTTACTAGGTCATCGAGTGTGGTGTCAAATGAAAGCTTGTGAAAACACGAGTAAAAAATATATATATAATATTATACTTGCGCGCACTTTTCTTTGTATTATTCTTAAAAATTCGCGAAAAATCGCTGTCCCGGGCATTATCTCGAAAAGTACTTATCAAAAAATTTCGAAAAAATTCTGGAATATTCTTCACGGGGTGTAGATTGAACGAAAATTATCACGAGTGCATTACCTTTAATAATTTATATGGTATATAAAAAAACAAAAATTTCAAGGTCATCAGATTTCAGTAAAGATTGGAAACAAACTTTGTTGAAAACTCATTTGGGGTGTGTTTTGTGAAGTCACTAATTATTTTATACCACCGTAACATAAATTTTGACTAAACGGGTTCGTTTTGAGGGGTGAAATCGGAAGTGAAAAAAATTTTTTTTACTGGATCATCGAGTGTGGTGTCAAATGAAAGCTTGTGAAAACACGAGTAAAAAATATATATATAATGTAATACTTTCGCACACTTTTCTTCGTATTACTTTTAAAAAATCGCTGTCCCCTACCTTATCTCGAAAAGTACTGATCAAAAAATTTTGAAAAAATTCTGGAATATTCTCCACGGGGTATAGTTTGAACGAAAATTATCAGGAGTGCATTACCTTGAATAATTTATTTGGTATATATAAAAAAAACAAAATTTCAAGGTCACCAGTTTTCAGTAAAGATTGGAAACAAACTTTGTTGAAAACTCATTTGGGGTGTGCTTTGTAAAGTCACTGATCATTTTATACCACCCTAACAAAAATTTTTATTTTAAAATCAATCAACGTACGGAACACTAATTGTGCAAGTTCAACTTGCACTTGACCGGTTTTTTTATCATACAGTGTCCAATTTTAATCTAGTAGGCTTCTTATTTTTTTTTAATGTCAACTTTTAGTAAAAAAGTTTTAGACAGAAGTTGAACGGCTTTGAAGGGACAATAAAATGATATAATTGTGATGACCTTAGAAGATCATTTTTAAAGGTCATTTCAAGATCAACTGTGATTTTTTAAATGGGAATCCATATTTTTTATGACGGCATCATGTTTCTCTAGCAAAAATATACAACTTTTGTTTAAAAAATTTTTCTCGATAATACTCCATTCTTTAATATTTCATTGATAAAAGGTATTATACTCTTAATACCGAGCAAGCATGAAGAGAGATGAATCTAATATAACCGCAGGCGTCGAGTGAAAATTGATAAATTATATTAGATTCTCGAATCTCAAAAGAATCAAAATTTAACACAACAGAAAGGCAAACGTAACAAACTCCAAACGAATCAAAATTAATAACAGCAGAAACGTACACTCCTCAAGCTATTAAAAAAACTACTCTAAATGAATCAGTATTTGACACAACATAATAGCAAACATCCCAAGCTCTTACGCAAACATAATTAAACGAATCAAAATTTAATACAGCAGAAAACCACTTTTATACTTTTTTTTTTAAAGTTAAAATGGGGCACCAAAAAATGTTTTTTATAAAAAAGATGAAAAATTCAACCCTGAATTTGAAAAAAAAAAAAAAAA
This sequence comes from Pachyrhynchus sulphureomaculatus, assembly GCA_019049505.1. Lineage (NCBI taxonomy): Eukaryota > Metazoa > Arthropoda > Insecta > Coleoptera > Curculionidae > Pachyrhynchus > Pachyrhynchus sulphureomaculatus. The sequence continues at coordinate 232,772,117 of CM032446.1, read as the reverse complement.
AAAAATGAAAAAAGGAAATGGGAAAAAAGAACAGGTTGAGAGGTAACTCTGAATAGCACGAATAATGAGTAAAAGAGAATTCCGACCCGTCATATCGGATCCGACATTTTAAATCTTTTAAGGTTAGTGACAAACCATGACTCGATAGGGTTAAACCGACAACGAATTCAGATTTAGCGTCCCAAAAATCACATAATTTCACCACTCTCGCCTGCCGATGCCGGAACAACTTTTCTTGTGGCATGGTTGTAACTAAAACGCCAAACTAATTAATTTCAACGGACGATATCTCCGAGAAGGAATAATATATCTAAAAAATTCAATGCATTTTGAAGGGGAAGAGTAGTACTTTCAAATGCCGTAACGAGTTTTGCGGAGGAAAATTAATTCGCGGTGTAAAAAATCGTGTTTTTTGCACTTTTAAGTTAGGATATCTCGAAAACCTGATGTGATGGAGCAATCCTGAGGTCGGATTTGGATTCAGTGCACCAAACACCTTCGAAAAAGTATAGTCTAGTCTCAGGGTTTGAAAAATGTTGACATGTGTAGTTGTATGGGATACCTTATATATTTTATTTATTTTAGGACGAGTTTTCGTTACACTTTTTGGATATCCATCAAATTGTGAAAGAAAAGGCACATCCCATTCCTGCACATTGTCTGTTGCCTGTTGGTGGGTTGGCGGCTCAAGTCAATCGGGATGTGGAGCTACATCTTGGCTAGTTGCCTGTTGTGTAACGAAAGGTGATCATCAAGGATCTTTAGAAAAGTATACATATTTGGATTTAGAGAATAACAAGGATGTTATGTTGTATCCACAGCTGGAGTGAGTATTTTTGTCCACTTATTTAAAGTAAGATTGTTTTTCTAAAAATAACCTATATATAACTCTGTTATATAATATATTGCTTTAAATATTATTTATTTTATACATTATAAACTTTTATTGTAAATAAGAAACAACATTGAACTTGAACCATGATGCAATGAACTGGTAACAGTATTATTAAAAGGAGAATCAACACTGATCTGAAAAAAAACGAACCATTCACTGTATACTGAGTTATCATTTAAGTAAGGTCCTTTGCCGAGTCCTTCACCACTCTTGGTCTGATTCTTGTGATGACGCGGCAGTATGTGTGGGGAGAAGTTCATTACTATCGAATTATAAGAATAATAATTATAGATATAATTAGTATGGATTTCTTTTATGTCGATTGAGAGCCTCCTTCTATCGAGCTTGTTTCAAGAACTTACTTTTTCGGAATCTAGCACGGGGCAAATCAGTTTCGTGCTAGATTCCGCTTGTACATGCCCTTTTATGCCGCACCGGGGTGGAGGGGGAAGATCTGTTTGTGAGAGGTAAAGACTAGTGTCACGATTAAGGTTCTTAAGTATGTTTATATATTTCGATGGACTCCAGACTTTTTCTAGGATCGAAAAAGCAATTTGAGCTGAGATTTCTCAAAATGAATCTAGTTTCCTCCTTTGTGCAGGTCTTTTGGACATGCTGAAGTGGAAATGTTAGAAATATGTACTGTGTTTCGATGGTCTTTAATTACAGCACGTATTTTTTTGCTCGTTTTGCCGACGTAGGTTTTACAACAGCTACATGGAATGCTGTAGACTCCTGGATTTTCAAAGGAAATTTTATCTTTAATAAATCTGAGATGTTGTGAGAGTTTAGAGTATATAGATAATTGTGTTACTATTTTATGGTTCTGTAGAACTAAATTCCTTTTTCTATCCTAGGAAGATTCCGGGATCCAACGAAATATATAAATATCCTCACAATCTCAATCATGACACTGGTCTTTACCTCTCGTCAATCTGGAATTGAAGAACATTTAAGAAGCACCTCCCCTCCTCCAACTCGGTGATAATGAAATATGTGTGCAAGCAGAGTTAAATCAGTCTCGTGCTAGATTCCGAAGAAGTTAGTGCTCGGTACAAGCTCTGTAGAACCCGGCAAGATGACCAGCGAAAGATCAGCATTACCTTTTAATCGGACAGAATAAATCTAAAAAAATTATACCTATAAGCTCTGTAACATTTGGAAGTTTCCTATCAAAAAGATAATAATGATTAAATAAGATACAGCATAGTTTCCATGGGTTTGTTTTTTTTTTTAGAACAAGGGAAAATATTGCTTATCAGACAATCCAAAGGAGAAACGATATTCTGGATGATTTCGGTAAAGAATGTGGCATATCTAGCGATAGAATCTTACAAAAAAGAATTGTTGGCGGTAAAGAAGCTGAGTTTGGACAATTTCCATGGCAGGCTTACATCAAGATATCATCTTTTCAATGTGGAGGAGTTATAGGTAGGTTTAGAACTTTTACGTTGTTTTTTTGTTGCCAACATGTCCCATTTAACAGATCTAAACTCTAAATATTTTTCTTATTGGTGTGCTATTGAATACTAAATTATTTTCTTCAGTTATTGATTTCTTACCAATAATTTACGAAATCTACATATTTTTTGTAGTGTCCCGGACATTTGTAGCTACCGCTGCTCACTGTATTTTGACAGCAAAACTAACAGATATTTTGGTTTATTTGGGAGAACTGGATACACAAGATACCGGAAACATAGAAGAATTAGCTCCTGCAGAACTTCACAGGGTAAGATGAAAAAACAACCATTTTCTATGTCTTCTCACAATCTTTAATAGTAGGATTGAGTGGTTTCATTTCTGTATAGTCCGTTAGGGTATAGGACAAAGTACCTGAATGCCATAGGAAGTGATTAAGAGAGCCAATCAGGCGTGGCTTTTTTTTATGGGTTTAGCACACGTGCGCTCCAGGAGCGGCATGTGTGAGGAGGAAATTGTACTCGGTGGGAAACATAGCCCTGGGCAAATCATTCTAAGGGGCTGATGTTCTCCATATAAAAGACTGTTTGAAAAGCGTTGTTCGCGGAGTAACAAGCTGAACCTCACACGGATGTGAAGCATTAGCGCGACGTGTATTTCTAAAATGCACCGCTCTGGGAGGAATTAAGCGGGCTACATCCTTCGAGCACTTTCCATGAAAATACTTGCAGAACAGACTCAAGTCAGTTCCGGGTCTCCAATCAGACGAACAGCTCTTCTCTGAATAGAATCCAACAAATGCAGTGTGTGTTTGGGAGCGGAGTCCCAAACATGGGAATAGTATTCCATAGTTGGTCGAATTTGTGCTTTGTAAAGAATGAACAGTGTGGAGTGTAAGGCTTTCTGGTTCGAAATAATATTCCCAACTTTTTAGAAGCTCTCCTTGCTATGCCTGCAACATGTTCATGCCAGGACATATTTGCTCTTAAATTAACGCCCAACAAATTGAGTGACGATATTAGAGGAATGGAGTGCCCCGCCATAACTATGTCGGGTTCAGCAACGTTAACTTTTTTTAGAAAAAAACTGCAGCCTGGGTTTTTGTAGCGCTAAATTCCACTTGGTTACTGTCACTCCAAGATAGAATTTCTTCCAGGACTTTGTTAAGTTGAACGACTTCCCGCTGTGTGCGGATATTCGTCTGAGTTGCCGATGTCCGAGCGTTCAAAGTGAATGAAGAGATAAGCGTACTGTTATCTGCAAAGCGGTAGATTGAGTTGCCGGTCTTTTCCAGCAGCTCGTGAATGTAAATGAGAAAGAGAGTAGGAGATAGTATGGAGCCTTGGGGTACACCGGCGCTGATAAAAAAAAAGAAATCGGTCGACTGCCACTCGTAAAGACCGCTCTCTGAGGAAACATGAGAGCCACAAACAGAACTTTTCAGACATACCATAAGAGCGTAGCTTAGCCAACAGTCCATCATGCTAAACACGGTCGAATGCCTTGGATATGTCAAGAGCAACCGCTCGAGATTCTCCAAAATGTTCAATTGCGTTGTTCCAAACATGTGTTACATAAGTCAGAAGATCTCTTGTTGATCTATGTTTACGAAAGCCATATTGGTGATCACTAATAATGTTGAATCCTTCAAGATATTTTAGAAGATGCTGATTGATAGCCTTTTCCATGACTTTGGATATTATTGAAAGCAGTGTGACTGGTCGGTAGTTATTTGGCAAGGTCTTCTTGCCTTTTTTAGATATCGGCTGAACTGTGGCGCATTTCCAGCACGAAGGAAATATTCCCTTTCTGTAGGATAGGTTGAAAAGTCTACAGAAAACTGGTGTTAGTGCCCTCGCACAGTTTTTGAGAACTATGGCAGTTATTCCGTCAGCGCTAGAAGCTTTTTTGGTGTCTAGCTTCATTAAAATACGTTTAATGATACGCTGTCTGAAGAGAATATCGGGCATCCTTGACTGCACTAAGGAAATAGTAGGTGGTGTTTTTCCTTTTTCCTTGGAAATCGACAGTAGAATGTGACGCAAAGAGTTCAGCCAACAAGTTCGCTTTCTCAACAGGTGTCGTTGCAATCGAATTATCTGGCCGTGTGACTGATGGTATGGTGGATTTGGTGAAATTTTGACTAACTGCCTTAGCAACTGCCCAAAAGGACCTGGAATTGTTGGGACAAGCGAGAAGTTTTTTCTAATTCGTTGATTGTGTGCCTCCTTGGTTTGGTCGATAATTTCTTTGCATCTGTTCCGGGCACGAACAAAGGTATTACGATTTATGGTGTCAGGATTTACACGCCATTGTCGATAGGCAAGATGTTTACAAGCAACAGCTTCTTTGCATTTCTTCGTAAAAGGGATGTAAATTTCCATACCAGCCAAAATAATATAGGAAACCTCCCTGGCGCAGTCAGATGGGTCGTCAGATCGAAAACAAACGTCCAACCAAGCTTATCTTTTATCTGCTAAAATTCGCCAAATTTTGAAACTCATCTGGGCATGCAAAAGTAGTAATTCTCCAGCACGAATGGGTTTTAATAAATCATTACATGGATTTAATTTTTTTATATAAGTAGTATATAGGTACGAAAAGTCATTAGTTGTATGAAAATTATTATATTACATTTGACTAACGATAAAATGGAGCAAAGATGTGTTCACTTCATTTTTAAGTTCAGAAGAAAGACGACCTCATCTTAAAATGTTAATTATAATTATTTTCAATCTCTACAGATTACTGGGATTCGCTGAAATATAAGGAGCATGATTGTTGACATTATACGCGCGAACCTGAGATATATTCTCTAAATGAACATTTTTCCCCCGGACAATATCTCTAATAGTTTAGAAATATAAATTCAACAACGAGATATTTAAATGAATAACGTGCAAAAAGGGTTGAAGCCAAATATATCTTTTCCTTGTGTTCCCTTGTATTTTTTGCCTTTTTTGTATATAGTACCTGTTTTAATAAGAACTTGGTTAAAAAAACTTTTCTCTTTTTTTTTTGCCTTTCAATCGGCAAAATTCTTTTTTATTCTACAGAATAGGATTTTTCTTGAAAGAAGGAATTTTAATATTTCAAAAACTCGCGGGCATCATACCAGCAATAAGGCGACAGGTCATGTGATCGTTATAAACTCGAACCCCTTGAGATCAAAGGTGCCTAGTCGGACTGTCGCTACTGTGTTTTATGTTTACTGTGAAGGTGTTAGACAGAAATCCATCGACTACCACTCAAAAAGATGCCCAGGTAACGACTGTTCAGAGAGCGGATATCAAAATAAAGTAAATTTTTGCATTGAGCGAGGTTTAAACTCGAATATTAATTGGTTGCATCATCTGCAATCAATTAAAACGCATATGCTTGCTCTTCGCGAAACTAAGCCTTCAGTAAGATCTAGTATTTTATCAACATCAGCTCTTTTTTGATGTCTGGCTTTGTTAAAATATGTTTTATGACTTGCTCTTTAAATTATTTTTTAGATAAAACGTCGTATAATTCACCCGAAGTTTCGCTACAAAGCAACACAACCAGATCGTTACGACTTAGCATTAGTCGAATTGATTACGGAAGCTGGATACAACTTTCATATTTCGCCTATTTGTTTACCAGAGAAAACTGTTCAGTTGACAGGAAGGACTGCTGTTGTGGCAGGCTGGGGAAAAATAAATCCTGCAAATAAGCTGATGGGTACAAATGTGCTTAGAAGTGTTACAGTTCCTATTTTAGGTAAAAAATATGCCAATACCTTTGGGTAACAAAAGTGCTTATTCCTCTTATTAATAATAATAATAAAAGTCGGACTTGCGCAATTAGTGTTCCGTACGGTGATTGCTTTTAAAATAAAAAATTTTGTTACCCGAAATGAGTTTTGAACAAAGTTTGTTTCCAATCTGTGTTGAAAACTTATGACCTTGAAATCTTTGTTTTTTATATATCAGATAAATTATCAAAGGTAATGTACTCGTAATAATTTTCGTTCAATCTACACCTTGTGGAGGATATTTTCAAAATTTTTTAATCAGTTCTTTTCTAGATAATGGGGGGGACAGCTATTTTTCGTACTTTTTAAAAAATAATGCAAAGTTAAGTGTGTGCAAGTATTACATCATATATATTTTTGCACTCGTGGTTTCACAGGCTTTCATTGGACATTCCACTCGATGACCTGGTAAAATTTTTTATTCACTTCCGATTTCACCCCCCAAAACTAACCCCTTAAGTCAAAATTTTACTTTCAGAACTACATGGCTCTGATGGAGCCATGAATTCCTATATTTGTGCCAAATTTCAACTTTCTATGTCTATTTCGGAGAAAATCGGGTGTGACAGACGGACAGATGGACAGACAGACGGGCAGACAGACGGACAGACAGGCGGACAGACAGATGGACATACAGGCGGACAGACAGACGGACAGACAGACAGACAGACGGATAGACAGACGGACAGACAGATGGACAGACAGACGGCCGGACACCGGGGTAATCTTATAAGGGTTCCAAACGGAACACTAAAAATAAAAATAATAAATACCTTTTTTAGTTTAAACCAATTTTAGAAACAAGATTACATGAAATAAATACAAAAATATTTAAAATTATTTGACATTTTCTGAATAGAGAGTTTTAAGATACTCAGCAACGCCCAAGGGCACTGAGGGATTAGAAGAGCATAATTTCCTGAACTAACACAATAAAGGGCAGCTGTTTTTGACGATCAACGTTCAGTTAATTGAGGATTTCAACATTTTCTGGGATGTAATGCAACCAAAAACAATTGGTAACCAAGGGAAGACAAACCGTCTCATTTATAAAATCGCTTCGATCCAAAATAAGTGCAGAAAGGACAAGCTGAAAACAGTAGACTGTGGGATAACTTGCAATCGGGTCTTATGCAAAAAGTTACCTTACTTCGTTTCCGTGCAACACCGCTAAGATAACCGAATGGTCGCCCGCTGCCTTGTAGTAAAACCTGCCTTAGATACGGACCAGTGTTGTCACTTATATCTATTAATTTTAATAGCTGGTTACGTGTGGGTACTTTCTTCTCTATTAACGCAAATAATGCATTCAGTTTAGACTTTTAATGATATTGTGAAAGTTAGTGCACCAAATTTTAGAAATCTGGCAACAGTATACTTTTGACCAATTCGTTAACAGTCGATTCAATCTGCAATTTTCAGGATAGATTAGATATGTGATCGTATTTTAATGTAAACATGCGGAAGCTTGAATCAAACTCCCAAAACTACAAATATATATATATATATATATATATATATATATATATATATATATATATATATATATATATATATATATATATATATATATATATATATATATATATATATATATATATATATATACGAGTATATATATATATATATATATATATATATATATATATATATATATATATATATATATATATTTCTATAACATTCAGGTCAATAGAATAATTTTCCTAAAGTAAAGACTTCAGATTGATAGAAGCAAAAGTAATGTGCGGAATTATCCAGTGACAGGCATAAAACTATTAACGTACAGTTATGAAAATAACAAACGTACATCTCTAAAACATTCTGTTAATTATTCTGTAATATTAAGCGGTTTTTTTAAAAGGGTTTACAGATAGGTCTAGTACAATTGTGAACACAAAAATAGTACACCGAGCACATTCTGTCAACTATTCTGCGCAACACTCCTGGCAATATCATCTTACGTGCCTTGTGATTCGATCTAGAGGCACCACTCACAAGTAAGCGAGATAAAAGGACCGAAATTGATTTTTTAAAGATGAAGCCTTATTGGATTTTGAAATTAAATGTAAGCAAAAATAAAAGGATAATTCAATAACATTTTTAATTCCTTTGTTAAAGGGAAGTATTCGTGAAAAAATTACCCTCTCTCTTCATATTCTATTAGATTACGACAAATAATCCATCCACCAGTCGATCTGCCGCTTTGTTGGAGCGATAACTTTCAAATGAAATGAGATATAGATTCCAAGCTTGACAGACATATAATACTTAAAGTAGGAATGGAACCTATGGATTTCGAGCGGTATCGCTTTAGAAGAAGAACGTGAAAAGGAGGTCGATAATCTTTGTATATTTTCAACATATGGTGGGATTTTTCCTAGTTTTTAATTATGATAACGATTAAATTTTAAGCATAATTATTTGTAGTTTGACGTGTAAGGCGTTTGAAAGAGTGAGGGAGTTGGTTAGGGCTAGGTTTTCGCTCTTTTTTACTTTCGTAATTAATGAAATTGAACTCGTGAAAAAATTGCCACTTGAGGGTCTCTAGACCATGATAAATTAGTTTCCAATGTTTGTTGGTCTGCCTGTCTGTGAATCTATTGCCGCAATAACTGATGAACGAAACGATATATAGTTTTTGAGAAATAACGTAACGCATTAGTAGAAGGGGAAGTGGTGAACACATATCGCTTTCCCCCTCCTCAAAAACTTTCTTGCATCAATAATTTCTATATACAACTTGCAGCGATTGATGACCACATAAAACTCTACTTTCCTTGCACGAGCCGCTCCTCTAACTAGTGCAACGATTAAGAAATTTCATGTAGCATGGGTTCCGTGTTGATAAAAAAAATAAATAACCTAAGCCATTTTCAATTTTTTCCTCTGTATTCTATAAAAATAAATATTATAAGTTTGGTTTTTTTATAGTTACTTTATAATTAACATACATTTTTTTTTACATTAAATAATATGTGCATATTTAATATTAGAGGTCAAATTTATTAATGTTATACTTTAAAGGTAAAGGTCAAGATATGCACGGTCAAGTTCAACAGTGGGCGAAGTTTACTTTACCTTTAGGAAAAGGTCAAAGTAATTTATTTGTATATGTAATCCCAATAATAACTTTATTTAGTATTTGGTTATAAGATTTAAAGGTTAGAATATTAAAAATATATGAGGTAAGGGAACGGAGAATTTGGTTTTTGGATTGGAATATGCTTACTTACTGGGTAAAAGTTGACCGCATGTTTGTTTTTAAAATAATTGGTAATCAAAAGCTCTTGCGTGTTCCGTAACTCATTACCACATATCCTATGGCATAGCCTAGGAAGGGCAGGGGGGCATAAGCCATCCCGTCCATGTGGATGTAGAAAATATTCTCCCTGCAAGAAAGTATTTTTTTTTTTTCACTAACGATTGTCGTTTGACATTCCTTTCTGTTTGTCGTTTGAAGCTCCCGTCCTCTTTCGCTGTATGTATCTTTGGTGTTTTTTTCTTTTTTTTTTAAAGTAAAGCTTCTTGTGGACATATGCCCCTTGAACCTGACTACGTAAATGCGAAATCCCTCTGATTAAAAAGAAACCGAAAATTAACCAGATAAATTAAATTTGTTCGTAATTTACTTCAATTGACATACTCATTCTTTCAGCATCGATCCGTCATGTGGCATAGCCACTCATTAAGATCTATGGAATTATCTATGTTGGGAACGTGGAATCTTTGGCATAATGACACTACTCAATATATATCACCACCACACCAAACACTTTATTTTTACGCTCGACGCGCGTTTCGCTAACCATGTTAGCTTCATCAGGAGCGATACTACAGATCTACCCTATTTATACTTAGCCTAACACCTGAATTACTCAGACGGAACTAATGGCTTAGGCAAGGCCGTCAGTTCCGGTCAAGTAACCAGTAGAGGGGACTATAAGGAATATGCCCTCTGTCTTTATTTAAACTACTTTTACATTTTATTTTTCAATACTCGTTGCGTTCAACAATCTCCTACATTTTTAATTAATATTAGATGATCAGCTTTAAGGGCATGTTCGGCAATGCTAGACTTTTCTGTTCTACTGTATTTTAAATGTGCTACATGTTCTTTAAATCGTGTTTTAATTTACCTTTTAGTTTGCCCAATATATTTCTTGTAGCAATCATTAAAACTAATTTCATAAATTCTATTTTTCTCAAATTAGGAATCTTGTCTGTTGACTTATAGATTAAGGTGAGGCCTACCTTATTAATTACCTTATTGAGCCCCCTGCTATATTTTGGATTATATGGTATGGAGTAAAAAAGGTGGAATTTTGAATATTTAACCTGAACTTGTCTATTTATTATTTTGTTTATTAAGTCATTGCCATAACCATTAACTCTAGTTATATGCCTAATACGATTCCTTTCATTATTGAAAGTTTACTCTATTCAGAGGAAAAGTGACCAAACGATAAACTAAAAAATCAATCATTAGGAATATATCTATCTGTTACTGTGTCTCTTCTATATACCATATATCAAATTCTAACCTATTATTATTTTTAATAATTAAAATATCTAGAAAATTGTCCTTTGTTTTCAATTTTGTAAGTAAATTTAATGGAATCATATCGGTTATTTAATTTGGAAACAAAATCATCCATATTTTCATTCTTTGTAACAGAAATCGCGAAAACATCATCCACATAACTATACCATACCCTTGGGAAATATCAAATTCTAGGCTGGCTTCAGTTTTAAACATACTTATAAATAAATTGGCCATGAAAGGTGATAAGCAATTATCCATAGCTGTTCCTCCTTTTGTGAACATAAAATTAACTGTTATATTGAAAATAATTTTGTTCCATACAAAGTTTAGATAATGTTGAATAACATATACATGAATAATTCGTCTAAGTAATTTTTGTTTGTGGTATTGGTACACTTGGAAACAAAGACTAACATCAAAAGAAACTAAGATTTTTCAGTGAGAATCTATATCTTTTGTTTTATTAAAGTTCTAAAGAATTCTTCACTGCGCAAGTATTTAATGGTAAATTCTCAAGTTCTTTTGATAACCATTTGGATAACAAATATGTGGGTAATCCGCATTGCTTTTCCAGGTTTGTGAAGTTTGGGCAAGCAATACAACTTTAGTACGGTCGGATTACTCACATTTAATTTATATTTTGGCTAATCGGAGATAAGGTTCTTACATTTTTAACTTCTGTTATCATTCTCAGTAATGGATTTCTTATTACCTTTTCATTCGATAAGATTGTCTACACGTTCAAAGTATTTTTTCTTATCCAATAAAACAACCTTATTTCCTTTATCCGCTTTTAAATAGAAGACATCTCTTAGCTCAATCCTTTAAATATTTTTATGTTTTTCTGTGAATTAGAATTTGTATTGTTAACCAAGTTTTTTGATGTTTGATTGCGACATGCTTCCCTAACAAATGCTGTACTATTTTCTGGAAGTGTACTAATAGAACTTTCAATTTGACCATCTATTTCTGTAAAATTATCTTTAGGAGGGGGTACTGCAAAGTTAAGACTTTTGTTTAAGATGATAATTTCATTTCGCGTAAAGGATTGAGATGAATGATTTTCTACAATATTTACGAGTTTCTGAGGACTATTCTTCTTGGGTAAGAGCCTTTTTAATTTTTTTACTTAGAGTAGAGAATTTCTTTTTATATTTAATATAAGTAACTAAAAACATTTTCCTCTGGAACTCGTTCTATAGTTCATATTTGTTGTTAGGATAAGTATAAATAGGGTAGATTTGTAATTTAGCTTCAGTCAATCAACGCTCCTGGTGAAGCTAACATGGTTAGCGAAACGCGCGTCTAGTGCAAAAATAAAGTGTTTAGTGTGGTGGTGTTATATACTGAGCAATTTTGGGATTATATCGTGTTAATTTCGTACGTTTCGCCTATTATTGTCAGAAGCATCTTAAGGATATTTACTTTTCGAGATTCAAACTATGGACTCTTAAGGATCATTAAATTGTTGTGTATTGGCATTTATAGCTTCTTCGTTTGTATGAAATTTGTGTACTTTCAAATGTTTTTCCACTCTCGGGAAGACTAACAATGATTTGAAAGCAGGCGCAAATTAGCACCGCTTTGGACACTTTCGTCGGCATTTTCCCACAATTTCTTTGACGATATTCAGTTTATAATGACGAATAATATTTTCAAGTCAGTTTTGTAATAGTAATCTGTAAGAAGTATCCCCTCCTTGTACCGATCCAGCATGTTTCCAGTTCTTCCAACTCTTCTTCTTTCTCTGGATCCTAATGATGGACTCACGTTTTAGCTAGAGTTTCATTTAATACAAAAAGTTAGAAGAATTCTCTTTAAAACGGCTACAACATGTATATATATATATATATATATATATATATATATATATATATATATATATATATATATATATATATATATATATATATATATATATATATATATATATATATATATATATATATATATATATATATATATATATATATATATATATATATATATATATATATATATATATATATATATACATATATATACATATATATATATATATATATATATATATATATATATGTATATGTATATATATATATATATATATATATATATATATATATATATATATATATATATACATATACATATATATATATATATATATATATATATATATATATATATATATATATATATATATATATATATATATATATATATATACATATATATATATATATATATATATATATATATATATATATATATATATATATATATATATATATACATATATATATATATATATATATATATATATATATATATATATATATATATATATATATATATGTATATATGTATATATATATATATATATATATATATATATATATATATATATATATATATATATATATATATATATATATATATATATATATATATATATATATAAATATATATATATATATATATATATATATATATATATATATATATATATATATATATATATATATACACGAGGCTGGTTTGAAAAGTCCGTGCAAAGTCCGAGAGATGGCACCACCGGCGCGTATCGAGGTCATGTTTAGTTAGTAGCATCTCTTGAATGAACGCACACCAAGTTTCAGCCATATTGGTCTATTTCTTTGTGTTTGGCATTCGTGTGAATCAAGGAAGTCGAGTGATTTTCAAGAAATGGACGAAAAAGAATTTCGTGTGGTGATTAAACATTACTTTATGAAAGGCAAAACGCCTCAGGAGACTAAAGAGAAGCTTGATAAACATTATGGTGACTCTGCACCTTCGATTAGAACAGTTTATAAGTAGTTTCAAAATTTTTGGACTGGCCATATGGGCACAAGTGACGCTGAACGTTCTGGACGGCCTGTGGAAGTTACGACTCCAGAAATCATTGATCAAATCCATGATATGGTGATGGATGACAGAAGAGTTAAGGTGCGTGAGATTGCTAGTGCTGTGGGCATCTCGACTGAACGGGTACATAATATTTTGCATAAACATTTGGACATGAGAAAGCTATCCTCAAGATGGGTGTCGCGATTGCTCACGCTTGACCAAAAACGGAATCGTGTGAAGTGTTGCAAGGATGGTTTGCAGGTGTTCCAGAAGAATCTGGAGGACTTTAAGCGTCGTTTCGTCACTGTGGATGAAACATGGATACATTACTATACTCCTGAGACCAAACAACAATCTAAACAATGGGTTACCAAGGGGGAATCTGCACCAAAAAAGGCGAAGACCGTTCCTTCGGCCGGAAAGGTTATGGCGACTATCTTTTGGGATTCGCAAGGGATAATCCTCATCGACTATCTGGAAAAGGGTAAAACTCGTGTATATATATATATATATATTATATATATATATATATATATATATATATATATATATATATATATATATATATAATAATTTTTCTGTTGACCCTTTTGTTTACATAAACTTGATTGGTTTTTCTTGGGTACTTAGGTTCTTTTGAAAAATACAAACTAGTTTATTTGACGTTTCGCCTTATTTTTTTTAGGCTTTTTGAAAAACTCTTTATTTTTTAATATTCATTCTAAAATTAGAAAATACAAGGTTAAAATCTTTTAAGTCAAATTACAGGTTTAAAAACATATAACATTTTTACGCACACTCGGACATTTTAAATATTTACACCACAACAAAAATATAAAAAACAAATTACTCACGAGTATGAATTGAAAGTCAATTATTTGTGTGCTTGTGAATTTCAAATCCTATATTTCTTTCAACATATCGTGTCTCGTATTTTTTACTGATTTTTTTTAAATTTTATTATCTATAATGGGTGTCTTAACCAAAAAACTATTATTGATGTTAAGTATATATACCCTTTTGTATTATTAAGAGGATATGCATGCCTGCATGTTTATTTTTTAATTAAATTTGAGTAGATATGACTGATTCCTCTTATGTCAGTCTTCACAGTGTTTTCATTTTTTTTTGTTTCAATCATCTTATGTATATATATATATATATATATATATATATATATATATATATATATATATATATATATATTATCTGTTTTCCTTGAACATGTAACAACTGCATGCTGTTTTTAATTATCTTGTGTTTAACGTTCATGAACTTAAAAAACTTGTTTAATCTGTTATTTATTTTAAACTATTTTACAAATATAAATTAAGAATTAACTAAAAGGATACATGAAAACATCACATGGAACATTTTGCATGGACAGTTACATTTGAAATTTTTTTTTCAAATGTACAAAACTACTATACCGTTTTGAAGGAAACTTCTTATATTCGATCAGATATTTTTGTGTCATATGTAGTAGTGGTTTTTCGGGTATCTCATGTTAGCTTAAAGCCCCTTGGTGGACGGTTTCGCTGACGTTTCGATGGAATCTCATCCATCCAACAAAGAGTTGGTCACTGGTCGGTGTCTTGGCGTTGAATGTCGAGACTGGCTTCGAGGGAGCCGGTTTTATGCGCTCGGGGCCTGGCTCTATTGGTCGGACGGATCTGGTCAATAGAGATTCTTTGTAATGTTTGTGTTGGTGAAGTAACATATGGTTGAATTATTGTTTCTCTTGGTTGGACTTGGCACTGGGATAGAATATGTTTCCAAGAGTTCGGTAAACGTTGGCTATCATCCCGATTATTTAAGTTGTTGGGCCTCTTTTCTATTTCTATGGCTTCTTTGATTATCCTAGTGGATAGGTTATCACTTTTTTGTAGGGTTCTGGTTTTGTCAAAATCGATTTTATGGCCAGTATTGTATGCATGTTGAGCTAGAGAAGAGGTGGTGGATTTTTGTTTTACGGCGTTTTTTGTGCTCGTCTCTTCTGGCGCTAATTTTTCTGTTTGTTTGGCCTATGTATGAAAGACCGCAGTCCTGACACGGAATTTCATATACACCTTGGTCTTCTAAGGCTATAATATATATATATATATATATATATATATATATATATATATATATATATATATATATATATATAGACGTGCCCACGAAATCGTGTAATATATTGAAATCAGTAATTTTTTTTATCAAGAGAAATTGCATAAAAATAATGATAAATGGCGTTCCTTAAAAACTAATAACCCTAATTGACCTTAAAGCCTTATGGTTTTTCAGCATGTATAATAATGGTTGCAGCAAATAGATAAAACAAAAACAATGGATTCCAATTAAGGATTGCATTTATGTGATAATTTTGACTTGGATCTCAAATCAGATTGGACAATGTGAAAAACACGTTACTATGAAATGTTTAGAGACTCTGCTATAGGTTTCAGCCCAAATCGCCAATTCTCTAAATCCCTTTCGTGCACATTGTCTGAGGTAGAGATAGAAACGTGTCTTTCAGAACGGTTGTCATTACTGACGCTGCTTCTTTCTCTCTCGCAACACTATATCCAATTTCTGATAGTGGAGTAGGAAGGACATTGTTCCTTCAATGTATTATATATATGTCGTGGTAATTTCTAAAAGACAGTCCTTTAAAGAAAAGGTTCGATACATATTCAATTTTACTAAATTCGCAATTTTTGCCGCTTTTTCATTCGTTATAAACATCACAATAAAATGTGGATCACCAAACTTTGTGTACGCATTTAGAAAATATCAAACTACTATCCATAGCGACTGCATTTGTTTTTTATAATGGAAAGTGATCAAAGCTAACTAGTTATTAATACTCGTAGTATTTGATAAAATAAACTTACAATACATATTACTGATGAAATGGCGAACGTTGCCTAAATGTATTTGCTTTAACGAAATAGGTTTGTCCGGTCAAATAGGGATTAATTTCGGAATGAAAGTTAGAAAGCTGAAAATTTGCCTAAATCTTTTTTTTGACATTCAAAAAGTTAGCTTAAAAGTCTCATAAAACGTCGTGTCCGCGAGTCAAGATATTCAAGATCAAACGTCGCGAAAATCGTTTTTTTTTGCAAATACAGTAGAACCCCGATTAACCAAGTCGCGATTATCCGAGCTCCGGATTAACCGAGCCAATCTAAGAACCTGATTATCCGAGGTACGCGCGTCTATGCTGCGTATTAACCGAGCTTCTAAAATATGTATTTCCATTTAAAATTGTCGGGGCCTTCGGGGAATTCCCCTGGCCCGTGTGAGGGGTTCCCCTCTTTATGTTTTTGGACTCTTTTAGCATGTAAATTTGCGTGAATGCAGTGCGTTATAGCGTTTACTACGGAGAAGTATGAGTATATTCACATAATTTATTTGGTTGGAGTTCTGGTAGTTAAGTGTAATTAATACGAATTGCTTGTTTGTCGTATTATAATGGAGCAAAACAAGCGTAAAAGAATCGTCGTTCCTATTGAAGAAAAATTAAAAGCCATCAGAAGAATTGAAGCAGGAGAGACAATTAAAGTTGTTGTACGAGATTATGGAGTAGGTGAGGTAACAGTTGGAGATTCGGAAAGAAACCGCACAAAAATAGAAGAGTGGTGTATAAATCAAGCCTCTTCGTCCTCAGGAAGAAAATCAATGAAAACCGGCGACTATGAAAATGTTAACGAAGCTTTATTCATGTGGTTTAACCAACAGAGATCAAAAGGTATGCCTCTGTCAGGTCCAATTTTACAACAGAAAGATCAGTTTACCGCCAGTTCTGGATGGCTTGACCGCTGTAAAAAACTGTATGTGGTGAAAAACTTTCTGCTGATGTGTCATCAATTGAGAAGTTTAAGCAGAATTTTAAAACGCAAATCGAAGATTGTGGATACACATGTGATCAAATTTACAACTGTGACGAAACTGGTCTGAATTATAAAATGCTTCCATCAAAAACATTGGCATCTCGACAGGAAAAATCAGCTCCTGGGCACAAACGAAGAAAGGAAAGATTAACTATAATGGTATGTTCCAACGCACCTGGCAAGCACAAAATCTCACTGATGGTGATTGGCAAGTCTGCACGTCCAAGAGCTTTAAAAGACATCTCACCCAAAGCCCTACCAGTCTATTACAAAAGTTAGAAGAGCGCATCGAAATTTTTGAACAGAACCGTCTTCCTATTAAAGCAATTTTGTTAATGGATAATGCCCCCTCTCACCCTGGAGAAGGACTTCATGTGGGCGAAATTCTTGTCAAATTTTTTCCTCCAAATATAACCAGCATAATGCAACCAATGGATCAAGGCATCCTCGAAAACATTAAAAAAAATTATAGGCGTTTATATCTTGAACATCTGTTAGAATACACAGAAAAGGAGGATATTGTCAATGGAATGAGAAAGGTTACACTGAAAAATGTTATTTACTAGGTAAGTCAAGCTTGGGATTCTGTGCGTACTACCACTATTGAAAAATCTTAGTCAAAAGTTATTGATTTTGAGGTCTATAATGACAGTGAAGATGATACTCCGTTAAATGAATTAGCTTTGAAGTTGAGAAGCCATGGAGAAACGTCCTGTTCAAATTGTGACAGCGAGATAGAAGAAAAAGAAAAAAGTTTATTTGAATTAATGCAAAAATTAAAAGGTTGCGAAAATGCGATAAGAGAAGATGTTGTTGAATGGATTACAGCAGATGATTTAGAAGAAGAAATGAGTATTGAAGAAATAACGAATGCCTTTCAGGAAACCGAAAAATCAGATGACGATGACGATAACGAAGCGGCGGTGGATGAACAGTCTCCGACTAAGATCTCTCATCAAGAAGGTTTTGCTTCTTTGGAGAAAACTTTGAGGTATATCGAACAACAACCAGAGGCAACCTTAGCGGATTTGCTTCTTCTTAATAAATTGAAAAAGCACTGCAGCGAGAAAAAGAAGATGCAATATGAAACAGAAGCGCATAGATACATATTTCACTGTTTTATAATGTACGTACCTATTTATATGTTAAAAACGTTAATACATCGGTTTAAAGTATTGGTGTTTATTTTTTGAATGAATAAAAAACAAATCCGGAATATCCGAGTTTTCAGTTATCCGAGGAGGGTGCCCCTCCACGTTACCTCGGATAACCGGGGTTCTACTGTATCTTCTTTTCTATCCTTCTACTGATGCTTGAAGTTATTACAAAACTTGTAGAGCATAAAATATTCCACAAATTTGATCTCAAGTGCTATTTTATAAAATTAACCTTCTGGATGGAGAGTGCCAAGAGTGGGAAGCATCCATCCGTATATAGGATAACGCTATGTCAACTGTGAAATTGAATTCATAGTACAGTTTTTAAAATGAATTATTTACGAATATTACAATTATTAAGAGACTTAAATTATTTATTTATAAATGATATTTATAAATATTATTCATAAATAAAACATTCGTATGACAATATTTACTTAATTGATATAAATAATAAGATATGGAAATGAAATAGTTTAAATACATTGTAATTACATTTTTATTTATTATAATTACATTTTAAGTAGGAAAAAGATTAAGTACTCCTGCCCTCCAAACACATTATTTGAAAATGGAATACGTGTTCTTTTAGCAATGTATAATATTCCAAAATTAGAACACAGTATTGACAATTTTAGGTACACAGAATTTATCAAATCAACAAGAGCCAACAAACAGGTGTTTTTTTTTTTTTTATGGGTCTAGCACACGTGCTGGAGGGAAGAAATCCCTAAGGCGCTACAGGAGCGAGACGTGTGCGGAAAAAAGCGATTCACGTTGTTCTTGAATCGCCGTAAATTGTACTCGGTGGGAAACACAGTCCTGGGCAAATTATTCTAAAGGGATGATGTTCTCCATATAAAAGACTGCTTGAAAAGCGTTGTACGAGGAGTAACAAGCTGAACCTCATACGGATGTGAAGTATTAGCGCGACGTGTACTTCTAATATGCACCGCTCTTGGAGGAATTAAGCGGGGCCACATCCTTCGTACACTTTCCATGGAAATACTTGTAGAATAGGCTCAAGTCGCCAATCGATCTTCGATGTTCCAGCGAATCAAGGCTGCCGGTCAGTTCCGGGTCTCCAATCAGACGAACAGCTCTTCTCTGAATAGAATCCAACAAATGCAGTGTATGTTTGGGAGCGGAGCCCCAAACATGGGAGCAGTATTCCATAGTTGGTCGAATTTGAGCTTTGTGAAGAATTAACAGTTGTTGTGAGGTGTAAAGCTTTCTGGTTCGAAATAATGTTCCCAACTTTTGAGAAGCTCTCCTTGCTACGCCTGCAACATGTTCATGCCAGGACATATTTGCTCCCAAATTAACGCCCAACAAATTGAGTGACGATGTTAGAGGAATGGAGTGCCCCGACATAACTATGTTGGGTTCAGCAACGTTAACTTTTTTAGAAAAAACTGCCGCCTGGGTTTTTGTAGCGTTAAATTGCTCTTGGTTACTATCACCCCAAGATAAAATTTCTTCCAGGTCTTTGTTAAGTTGAATGAGTTCCTGCTGTCTGCGGATATTCGTCTGAGTAGCCGATGTCCGAGCGTTCAAAGTGAATGAAGAAATAAGCGTACTGTCATCTGCAATGCTGTAGATTGGATTCTCGGTCTTATCCAGCAGATCGTTAATGTAAATGAGAAAAAGAGTAGGAGACAATTTGGAACATTGAGGTACACCGGCGTTTATAGTGAAGGTGTTAGAAAGAAATCCGTCGACTGCCACTCGTAAAGAACGCTTTCTGAGGAAACATGAGAGCCATAAACAGAACTTTTCAGACATATCATAAGAGCGTAGCTGAGCCAACAGCCCATCGTGCCAAACACGGTCGAGATTCTCCAAAGTGTTCAATTGCGTTGTTCCAAACGTGTGTTACATAAGTCAGAAGATCTTCTGTTGATTTATTTTTACGAAAGCCATATTGATGATCGCTAATAATGTTGAATCCTTCAAGATATTTTAGAAGATGCTCATTGATAGCCTTTTCCATGACTTTCGATATTATTGAAAGCAGTGCGATTGGTCGGTAGTTATTTGGCAAGGTCTTCTTGCCTTTTTTAGGTATCGGCTGAACTGTGGCACATTTCCAGCAGGAAGGAAATATTCCCTTTCTGTAGGATAGGTTGAAAAGTCTACAGGAAACTGGTGTTAGTTCCCTCGCACAGTTTTTGAGAACTATGGCAGGTATTCCGTCGGCGCCAGAAGCTTTTTTGGTGTCTGGCTTCATTAAAATACGTTTTATGATACGTTGTCTGAAAACAATATCGGGCATCCTTGACTGCACTATGGGAATAGACAGTAGAATGTGAAGCAAAGAGTTCAGCCAACAAGTTCGCTTTCTCAACAGGTGTCGTTGCAATAGAATTGTCTGGCCGTGTGAGTGGTGGTATGGTGGATTTGGTGAAATTTTGACTGAACTGGAATTGTTGGGACAAGCGAGAAGTTTGTTTCTAATTCGTTGATTGTGTGTCTTCTTGGTTTCGTCGATAATTTCTTTGCATTTGTTCCTGGCACGAACAAAGGTGTTACGGTTTATGGCGTTCGGATTTTCACGCCATTGTCGGTAGGCAAGATGTTTAGAAGCAACAGCTTCTTTGCATTTTCGGTCAAACCAAGGCTTGTCGTTGGAAGGACATTTCTTCGAAAAAGAGATGTAAGCCTCCATACCGGCCAAAATAACATCGGAAATCTCCCTGGCGCAGTCAGATGGGTCGTCGGATCGAAAACAAACGTCTAACCAAGGGAAAGTTCGAAAATATTCCATGAGATCTTCCCATTTAGCAGATTTGTAGTGCCAAATCTTGCGCGGTTTAGGCGCCTCTTTGTCTCTGATTGGTAGGATACTCGATGTCGAAAGTAGTTTATGGTCAGAAGAACCTAACGGCGGATTTACGCTGACCGTGTAAAACTCCGGATTGGTGGTTAAAAACAGATCAAGAAGACTGGCGAACTCGCCGTCTCGATCAGGGATCCGTGTTGGTTCGTCAATAAGCTGAGTTAAACCACAGATACAGATGAACCTTGTGGTTTATTGAGTCGTTTTTTTTACCCACATAACATCAAAGCTTGGGGGTTCCAGAGCATCTTCTCGTTGGCAAGAAAGGTCGCTAGGTAGTTATCATCTCTTCCACCTATAAGTGGAGCAGCTCGACATCATATCTGTCGTGTTTACTATCAGATGTAAACTTGGTTAGGGAACGATTTAGAACCCGAGGTATGGTGTTGGATATTACAAAACAAGTCCCTGGAATCCACAACAACATTATTACCACCAGCACCAGAAGAACTACTCAGTACGCACTACGCAAGAAAGGCTGTGGCGCGAATTGTGGATGTAAAAAAGTAGGGCTGTACTGCTGGCCAGTGTAATGGACAAGCATGCCTCAACGCTTCATATACCAATGATCTTGATGAAGAAAGTGAATGCTTTAGAGCCAAATGAAAGTGACAACGAGGATATTGATAACGGTCTGGAAATTCAATTGGGGCGACCAGAAGAGGAAGACGACGACGAATAAGAGGAATATGAAGCTGCATACTACTGATAATCAGAGTAAAAAAAAATCGCCTTATATTTTAACTTAAATAAATTTTAATAGGTTTACAATAAACTGTAAAAATGTAATTACAATGTATTTAAACTATTTTTTTCAATATTTTATTATTTACATAAATTTATTAAATATTATCATACGGATATATGTATATATATATATATATTATATATATATATATATATATATATATATATATATATATATATATATATATATATATATATATATATTTGGGTTTAACTGTATACATACACAAGCAATATATAACAATTATACAACTAAGTATTGTGTTAACATTCACCTTCTCCAAACCTCTCTATCGTCCGCCATCTCTTCATCTATTTCTCGTGACCTCATGGCTTATCTCATATCTTCATTCCAGGATCTACGTGGTCGTCCTTTTTTATTTCTTCCCGGTGGTTTCCATGTTCAGAGCCTTTTGGGCCATCTTGTATCGTTCATTCTGAGTAGGTGTCCAAACCATTTTAATCCTCTATTTTCTATTCTTTGTATAATTGTTTCTGTTGCTGCTGTACTATTGCGTATTTCTTGGTTTGTTATGTGTTGGAATTTGGACACTCCGGCGCTTCTTCTCAGATAATCCATCTCTATCGTGGTTATTTTTCTTTTATCCTCTTCTTTCATTACCCACAGTTCACTACCATAACTTAAAACGATTCTACCATTGTTCTTCCAATTCTCTTTTTGTTTTGTGTAGTAATGTTTTGATCCCACCATATTGAGTTAAGAGATCCTATGATCCTCCTGGCTTTTTGTATTTTATTCTGTATTTCCTTTTTACCTATACCATTTTTGTTGTCAATCAGTACTCCTAGATAATTAAATTCCTTGACTTGTTTGACATGTGTATCGTTGTTAATTAAGACATTAAATTCTATTTCCGAGTCCATAACCATATACTCCGTCTTTTCAAGGCTGACCTCTAGTTCCTATTCCTTGTAGTCTGTGTATAATCTCTTCAATACATATTCCATATCGAATGCATCTTGTGTTATTATTACTTGGTCGTCTGCAAAGTTTAACGATAATAGGTGTTTATCTCTAATGGGGATGCTCATGCTTTAGCAAGTGAGGTTCCATTTCTTTAGAGCGTTGTCTACAAATATATTAAATAAGATTGGTAAAGGCAACACCCTTGTCTTAGACCTTAGACGGATATCTTATTATTTATATAAGTTAACTAAATATTATTATACGGTTGTTTTATTTATGAATAATATTAATAAATATCATTTATAAATAAATAAATAATTCAAGTTTTTAATAATTATATTTGTAAATAATTAATTTTATAAACTATACTATGCCTTTGATTCTACAGTTAACATAGAGTTATCCTATATACGGATGAACGCTTCCCACTCTTCGCACTCTATCTCGAAAACGGTCAATTATATAAAATATTATCTGAGCTCAAATTAGTAGAGAATTTTATGTTTTACAAGTTTTGTAATAGCTTTAAATATCATTCGAAGCATAAGAAACAAGACATTTGCAAAAAACCGATTTTTGCGACGCTTGACCTCGAATATCTTGACTCGCGGACACGAGATTCTATGAGACTTTTGAGCTAACTTTTAGAATGTAAAAAATAAATGTTTTATGCACATTTTCAGCTCTATCTTTCATTATGAGGTTAACCCTTTTTTTCACCTATGACTGCAGAAGGTTTAGGTTTTTATATATTTAGGTGTTGTTGATTTCAGATATAAGAGAATGCATGGCCTGGCATAAGATAAAACAGATAATCGTCGAACTTCATCCAGAAATGATGTGTGCAGGACACAAAAATGGAAAACACGATGCATGCCTTGGAGATTCTGGTGGTCCTTTGATTTTACTGGAAAATGGTAAACACATTATTTCAAATAACGTATATATGAGTAAGGCTAATATAAAATTTGAATCTTTTTAATTAAGTATGGCTAGATAGGTGTGTGCAAAAACAGAATCTTGCTGTTTTTTTTAAGCGCTCCAGGAGCTGCATGTGTGCGGAAAAAAGCGATTCACGTTGTTCTTGAATCGCTGTAAAGTGTACTCGGTGGGAAACACAGCACTGGGCAAATTATTCCAAAGGGATGATGTTCTCCATATGAAAGACTGCTTGAAAAGCGTTGTACCCCGAGTAACAAGCTGAACCTCAAACGGATGTGAAGCACCAGCGCGACGTGTATTTCTAACATGCACCGCTTTGGGAGGAATTAAGCGGGATACATCCTTCGAACACTTTCCATGAAAATACCTGTAGAACAGACTCAAGTCGCCAACCGTTCTTCGATGTTCCAGCGAATCAAGGCCGCCGGTCAGTTCCGGGTCTCCAATCAGACGAACAGCTCTTCTCTGAATAGTATCCAACAAATGCAGTGTATGTTTGGGGAGCGGAGCCCCAGACATGGGAGCAGTATTCCATAGTTGGTCGAATTTGAGCTTTGTAAAGAATTAACAGTTGTTGTGGAGTGTAAAGCTTTCTGGTTCGAAATAATATTCCCAACTTTTGAAAAGCTCTCCTTGCTATGCCTGCAACATGTTCATGCCAGGACATATTTGCTCCCAAATTAACGCCCAACAAATTAAGCGAGGATGTTAGGGGAGTGGAGTGCCCCGACATAACTATGTCGGGTTCAGCAACGTTAACTTTTTTAGAAAAAACTGCCGCCTGGGTTTTTGTAGCGTTAAATTCCACTTGGTTACTGTCACCACAAGATAGAATTTCTTCCAGGTCTTTGTTAAGTTGAACGACCTCCTGCTGTCTGCGGATATTTGCCAGAGCAGCCGATGTCCGAGCGTTCAAAGTGAATGAAGAGACAACGTACTGTCATCTGCAAAGCTGTAGATTGGATTCCCGGTCTTTTCCAGCAGATCGTTAATGTAAATGAGAAAGAGAGTAGGAGACAGTATCGAGCCTTGGGGCACACCGGCGTTGATAGTGAAGGTATTAGAAAGAAATCCGTCGACCGCCACTCGTAAAGAACGCTCTCTGAGGAAACTTGAGAGCCACAAACAGAACCTCTCAGATATATCACAAGAGCGTAGCTTAGCCAACATTCCATCGTGCCAAACACGGTCGAATGCCTTGGATATGTCAAAAGCAACCGCTCGAGATTCTCCAAAGTGTTCAATTGCGTTGTTCGAAACATGTGTTACATAAGTCAGAAGATCTCCTGTTGATCTATGTTTACGAAAGCCATATTGGTGATCGCTAATAATGTTGAATCCTTCAAGATATTTTAGAAGATGCTGATTGATAACCTTTTCCATGACTTTCGATATTATTGAAAGCAGTGCGACTGGTCGGTAGTTATTTGGCAAGGTCTTCTCGCCTTTTTTAGGTATCGGCTAAACTGTGGCACATTTCCAGCAGGAAGGAAATATTCCCTTTCGTAGGATAGGTTGAAAAGTCTACAGAAAACTGGTGTTAGTGCCCTCGCACAGTTTTTGAGAACTATGGCAGGTCTTCCGTCAGCACCAGAAGCCTTTTTGGTGCCTAGCTTCATTATAATACACTTTATGATACGCTGTCTGAAGACAACATCGGGCATACTTGACTCCAATATGGGAATAATAGGTGGTTGTTTTTCCTTGGAAATCGACAGTAGAATGTGAAGCAAAGAGTTCAACCAACAAGTTCGCTCTCTCAACAGGTGTGGTTGCAATGGAATTATCTGGCCGTGTGAGTGATGGTATGGTGGATTTGGTGAAATTTTGACTAACTGCCTTAGCGACCGCCCAAAAGGACCTGGAATTGTTGGGACAAGCGAGAAGTTTGTTTCTAATTCGTTGATTGTGTGCCTCCTTGGTTTCGTCGATAATTCCTTAGTATTTGTTCCGGGCACGAACAAAGGTGTTACGATTTATGGTGTCAGGATTTTCACGCCATTGTCGGTAGGCAAGATGTTTAGAAGCAACAGCTTCTTTGCATTTTCGGTCAAACCAAGGCTTGCCGTTGGAGGGGCATTTCTTCGAAAAAGGGATTTAAGCGTCCATACCAGCCAAAATAACATCGGAGACCTCACTGGCGCAGTCAGATGGATTTTCGGATCGAAAACAAATGTCCGTCCAAGGAAAAGTTCGAAAATATTCCATGAGATCTTCCCATTTTGCAGATTTGTAGTGCCAAATCTTCCGTGGCCTAGGCGCCTCTCTGTCAGTGATTGGTAGAATACTCGATGTCGAAAGCAGTTTATGGTCGGAAGAACCTAACGGCGGAAGCTGTAGAAGCTCTGCTGCAGATACTGTACAGGGACACCATCTCCGCTATGATAGCTGTTGAAACAAATTAGCTTATCAAACTTACGTTGGGAGCTCTAGCAGACACATGGTGTTTTCATTTAAATTCTATGGCGGGGCAACGTTATCTGTAAGCATGAAGAACCAGGCGAGTGAAAAAGGCGTTTTTATTGCATCTCCTTTTAGTAAGGGTTCCATAGAGTAGGAAGCGAGCAAAAAGAACGCTTGGTGTGAAGACCATGCCATTTCCTTACCATCATTCAATCTTTCCGCTACATTTATTATGCGTTTAAATGTTGCGGGTTATACAAAATTGTTCTGTCCTAGCCTGACTTTCTGTTGGCTGCCCGTATGGGGTAACATAAAATTTTATCTTAATTTTGTTATGCCTGTTGTTGTAATCGATCGTTGTTTTACTGGTTTTGTAAGTCGATCAAAAATAACATTTGATAAAACTTCTAACTTTTATTAAGAAAGTTTTATGATATTTATTATCTTAGTACGAAAATAGTACTATCAATGCTCGCAATAATAATATTTAAAACTTGATGTTATTGTTAATAATAATAAATGTAATGGTAATAATTGTAAAAATAATAATGTCCTCTCTAGCTGACTGCCTGCTATTTTAGACGTTTACTCTCTAAAATTTACCATAGACATACTCTTCAGTTTAGCTAACACATATTTACCTATCTTGCTAATGATTACATAGTTTGGCGACTTTTCGGCACCATCACGAAATTTAAGAAGAAAATAATTAATTTAGCTATTAGTAAGTGTACATGGTATATCTTCTTTTGAGAATTGATTATTGTTAAATTATGACTTATATTAAAGTCATAGGCATAGCTAAAGGGCAAAGCAATATATTTATATAATAATTGAAATAGTTGGTTTAAAACACTGTAATATTTTTAGGTAGGTGGACATTAGTTGGAATAACTAGCGCAGGATTCGGGTGCGGTGAAGCTCATCAACCTGGAATATATCATAAGGTGCCAATGAGCGTGGATTGGATAAAAAGTGTTATAAATAGTAATAATATTAAAATGTGATAACATATTCATAAAACATCTAGTGTAAATAATTTCTATGTTACTTTATAATAAAATCGTAGTCCCAGATACAAAATAGAATAACATACTGTTCATAAGATCGTTTCCTGCCAAATCAATGGTCGATTATAAACCGCAATGTAAGGACAATTAGAAAATACTGGACAGAATTCCAACTATGTTTTACGCAAAAAAATTACCATATCCATGTACCGCAGCTTAAAACCTGCTGGGAATCCTTACCAATGTTGCCGCATATTGGTTAATTTGAATAGCAAGTTATATGTTTATATTGGGTAATTATAAAAGTTCGTGTCGGATTTTCATAGATGGGAGAAGCATGCGCTTTTGACTGTGCTGATGTTTCTTTTATAATCATATTATTAGTTATCTAAATGCGTCGTGAGTTAACATAATCTAAAAAAAAAGTTTATTTAAATTAATTTGTGTGCAAGGTTAATATTTAAAATGGAAAATGAGAAGTTACATTTTCGTTATGTTTTGCAATCATCCAATATATGGCCTATTAGTGCAATTTTAGAAAATATTCGGCTCTTTTTTATAAATATAATGTAACATTATAGGGTTGAATACTTAAAATTTGAGAAATACGACATTTGCATCCAATCAAATTGTAAAATATCATTTCCATTCTCCCTTCCTTGAGTCCATTGTTATTTATTTATTTAAGAATATGGGGGTACACCCCTTTTTACAATGTATTTATAATACTTTACAATATAACCGTATCAATAACAGAACGGCCGAAAATGTGTAATGAATTACAAGAACGGCTTACATTCCTACCGTGAAACAATCAACGCCAGAGCATCTCTTCTGAAGCAAGAGGGGGAACCTGAAAAAATGTTCAGCTCCCGGCATGAATCTCATAGCCCTCAGCAGTGGTGAATGATAACCATAATTAGCTCTGTGGAAGCCAGTAAAGAACAATTCAGTTGCCTTAAATGTCTTTGAGGTACTTAGTTGGGAATGTGGAATCTTTGGCACAATGATACTACTCAGTATATATCACCACTACACCAAACACTTTATTTTGCACTCGACGCGCGTTTCGCTAACCATGTTAGCTTCATCAGGGGCGATGATTGTCTAAAGCTAAACTACAAATCTACCCTATTTATACTTAGCCTAACCCTTGAATTACTCAAGCGGAACTAATGACATAGGCTAGGCCCTCAGTTCCGGTCAAGTACCCAGTAGAGGGGACTATAAGTAATAGGCCCTCTATCTTTATTTAAACTACTTTTACATTTTATGATTTCCATACTTTCGTATGCGTTCAACAATCTCCTATCAGATACATTTTTTATTAATCTTAGATTATCTAATGTTACAGTATGATCAGCTTCAAGGGCATGTTCGGCAATGCTAGACTTTTCTGTTCTATTGTATCTTAAGTGTGCTAAATGTTCTTTAAATCGTGTTTTTAATTGACCTTTTAGTTTGCCCAACATACTTTTTGTCACAATCATTACAACTAATTTCATAAATTCCACTTTTTTCACAATTAGGAATCTTATCTTTGGGATTTCCTAAGATATTCCTCAGATTGTCTGATGACTTATAGACTAAGGTGAGGCCTACCTTATTAAATACCTTATTGAGTCCCTTGCTATATTTCGGATTATATGGTATGGAGACATCGACATCGACATCGAATCTGGCCCTTATGAAAAGGTAATAAGAATTCCATTACCGAGAATGATATCAGAGGTTAAAAATTCTTTAAAAAAATGTAAGAACCTTGTCTCCGATTCGCTAAAATTTAAATTAAATGTGAGTAATCCGACCATACCAAAATTGTATTGCTTACCCAAAATTCACAAACCTGGAAAAGCAATGCGACCCATTGTTTCATCGGTCGGATCACCCAATGGTTATCAAAAGAACTTGAGAAGTTACCGTTAAATACTTTCGCAGTGAAGAATTCGTTAGAATGCATTAATAAAACAAAAAATCTAGTTCTTAATGAAGGTGAAGTCTTAATTTCTTTTGATGTTAGTTCTTTGTTCCCAAGTGTGCCAATTCCACAAACTTTACAATATCTCGAAGAATAACTTAGAATGAATGAGTTTGAAGACGAAATTATTCGTGAATACTTAACATTATCTAAACTTTGTATGGAACAAAATTATTTCCAATACAACAATCAATTTTATGTTCAGAAAGAAGGAACAGATATGGGTAATTGCTTGTCACCCTTCATAGCCAATTTATTCATGACTAAGTTTGAAATCGAAGCCAGTCAAGAATTCGAATATTTCCCAAGGGTATGGTATAGGTATATGGATTATATTTTCGCGATTTTTGATACAAAGAGAGCAAATATTAATGATTTGTTTCTAAATTAAATAGCTGGTATGATTCCATTAAATTCACTTACGAAGTTGAGAACAAAGGACAATTGCCTTTTCTAGATATTTTAATTATTAAAAATAATAATAGATTAGAATTTGATATCTATAGGAAGGATACAGTAACAGATAGATATATTCCTAATGATTCATTTCATTGCAAACAACATAAATTAGCCTCATTACATTTTTTAGTTCATCGTTTGGTCACTTTCCCTCTGAACAGAGTAAACTTCAATAAAGAAAGGAATCGTATTAGAAATATAACTAGTTAATGGTTACGACGATGACTTAGTAAATAAGCTAATAAATAGACATAAATTTAGGTTTAATATTCAGAATTCCACCTTTTTTACACGCGAAGAAAATAACATCAAATATGTTTCCATACCATATAATCCGAAATATAGCAAGGGACTCAATAAGGTATTTAATAAGGTAGACCTCACCTTAGTCTATAAGTCATCAGACAATCTGAGGAATATTTTAGGAAATCCCAAAGATAAGATTCCTAATTGTGAGAAAAGTGGAATTTATGAAATTAGTTGTAATGATTGTGACAAAAAGTATGTTGGGCAAACTAAAAGGTCAATTAAAACACGATTTAAAGAACATTTAGCACACTTAAGATACAATAGAACAGAAAAGTCTAGCATTGCCGAACATGCCCTTGAAGCTGATCATACTGTAACATTAGATAATCTAAGATTAATAAAAAATGTATCTGATAGGAGATTGTTGAACGCATACGAAAGTATGGAAATCATAAAATGTAAAAGTAGTTTAAATAAAGACAGAGGGCCTATTCCTTATAGTCCCCTCTACTGGGTACTTGACCGGAACTGAGGGCCTTGCCTATGTCATTAGTTCCGCTTGAGTAATTCAAGGGTTAGGCTAAGTATAAATAGGGTAGATTTGTAGTTTAGCTTTAGTTAATCATCGCTCCTGATGAAGCTAACATGGTTAGCGAAACGCGCGTCGAGTGCAAAAATAAAGTGTTTGATGTAGTGGTGATATATACTGAGTAGTCTTTGAGGTACATTAAATTTTACGAATGACAATAAAGTAAGACAATCTATCAACCCGTTAATTATTTTATACAGAAAATACTGATCACTCACCAAACGTCTATGAGCTAACAGATTCAAGTTCATATGGCCCCTAATAATAATATAATCATTGTCAGCTGTTGCCATATTACACTTATAAGCACACAGTCGTAGAAACTTGTTCTGAATTTTTTCGAGATTGTACTTATGTACTTCAAACATTGGCGACCAGACAACCGTTGAACACTCCAGAACAGACCTCACCAACATGCAGTACAGGATCCTTAATGAGGGCAATGATAAATCCCTGAGATTTCTATAATTCCCAAAATCTCACTGGATTTGTTAATAATATATACGTAATGATCACAGAAAGAGAGGCGATAATCAAATATTACTCCTAGATCTTTCAGTTTGCCTAGACTGTCCAACACTGTTCCATTAATAACATAATTACTATTGACATTCTTATGTCCTCTAAAGAAGCTAACATATTTACATTTAGGTGCATAAAGCTGTAGACAGTTTGTCTCAGCTTAATTTACAATTCTATCCAAGTCCGCCTGCAAGTCCCGGACGTCCTACACATTCAAAACCTTCTTAAACACTTTAAGATCATCGACGAACCTAAGGAAACCAGAGCTCAGTATATGACCGGTAATATTATTGACAAACAAATTGAAAAGGGGCGGAAAGCAATGGTCGCCCTGTGGCACTCCAGAAACTGCAATAAAACTATTTGATAGCATATTGCTAATTTTAACCTGATATTCAGGCCCTTCCAGATATGTCTTCAACCACCCCAGGAGAGAATCGTTGAATCCCAATACCTCAAGCTTAGCTAATAATAGGTCGTGATTAACCCTATCGAATGCCTTGGAAAAGTCGGTATAGACAGCATCCACCATCTTCACCCTCCTCCAGAGCCTCTAACAAGTATGACTCATAAACGACGAGGTTGGTATCCGTCGATCTTCCCTGTGAAAATCCATGTTGTCGCGAAGAACTTACTGTTACTATTGGATTGCTTTTAGACATAAACATACGGAGCCTTGATCGTAGCCGAAAGTGGCTCTAGGTTCCATATGTTAATGCACAAATGACCAAATCTTCTGAGAGTTGACACTAACTAAAAATTATATGTTTTTTGTTACTGCTGCCATCTCTCGAAAAGTCTAGGGAATTTTCACCCCAAGTAGTAAACAAATGAGCTGAGGGAAGATGTTTATAGTAACGAGAATTTGGTGGGATTAACAATACCTATCAAAACAGACAAAACAATTTGGCGCGACATCTTTCCGGAGCTCTTTTGTTTACATTGTGGTAAAACGGCGTTTTTCCTTAATTACAACGCACATAAGTGACATTTCCGGTAGATTTATTAAAAGGCCTGAACTTACACCATGGAATTTAAACTTTGTTGATACTGTTTTTCTTACGGAAAATGTCACCAAAAAACATGTTTCATTAGTGTGGAAGTATGTCTATGTTGTACTATATTTGCAACTTTAACAACGACTCGTAGCCGTGTCTTTATGGTATAGCTCCTACATACCGGATTCAGGGTTTCTAGTTCAATTCCCTACTGATCTGTAGACTTAATTACTTAAATATATTTGGCTGGGCCACATACCACGTCATCTGCTAGCTAGTACAGATTGGTAAACTCTTAAAAGTCGCTATCGCTGTAAAAAGGCTTGCCGTTTATGGAATATCGCTCCGATCGGGAAAAGCTGACGATAAAGCTGCGAGTATCTGAAGTTATATGGTTCGAATCTCACGTTAAAAACAACAGAAAGAAATGGTCTAATATTTAAAACTTTAAGAATTAAAACTAATGGTCAAATTATACCCATATATCGTAATTGGGAAGAAATAAAAAATCAAAAGAGGGAAAATTAAAATTTTAAATCCCTTTAAATTTTAATAGTGAGAAACTCTTTAGCATCTGATGATCCTTTGGTCCCAAATGACACGTGATAAAATCTTAAAATATTAAAAAGTGAAAGAAAATTATTTAAATTAGCAAAAACTCATAAAAAACAATAAACGAAAATTGACTGACATGAAACAGATCTAAGACGAGGCCGAATTCTTAATATTATCAAATGGCTAAAGTTTTTTTGTAGTACCACCCATTTTCCCCTGTCTTAGTGGTTAATCGTTTGCAAAATTACCCTACAGCCAATGGCGATACGAGTTTCATTCTTAAATTAAAAATATTTTTATTTTACAGAAATATTGGCCGTTTAGGCTAAAATTAGTTCGAAATTT
The DNA here is from genome assembly GCA_019049505.1 of Pachyrhynchus sulphureomaculatus. Classification (NCBI taxonomy): domain Eukaryota; kingdom Metazoa; phylum Arthropoda; class Insecta; order Coleoptera; family Curculionidae; genus Pachyrhynchus; species Pachyrhynchus sulphureomaculatus. The sequence goes on along the minus strand of CM032446.1, from coordinate 232,739,027 downwards.
ATATAATATTTGATAAAAGGCCTAAATTAAAACCTTAAACCAAGTTAATCCTAAGAGTGTTTAAAAAAAACACTATTGTCTTTTTTTTCCGTTCTTTTCTCAATCTTCGAATCTCTCTTTACAACTATGACAAAAGTAAGGACTACATCACAGCGATATGTGAACAATTTTCTTCTTTTCCTCTAATTTTTCTATACTATACGAGAAAATGGCTTGAAAACTTATTTGGTTTATTGTCGCGGTTTGTCATCTGTTGTAAAAATACCTGATTAAAGAGTTTTATTGTATATTTTTTATAACTTTATGAAAGTATAATTTCCAGCAAATATTAAACTTTCATAAAGTTCATCTTTGAAGTTTATAAGCATTTTAAATTTTATGAGTTCTCTATTTTTCCCAAGTTTAAAGATATTATTAACAACGAGAATGCTAGGTCTTTAGTACCATTTATTTCCCTGTTACTCCTTTATATTTTCTAACAAGGTTTAGACTTCAATTATTATACAGAGTAATACACTATTAGGAATATATTTCTTTAAATAAATTAAATAAACCCTTACACTGTCCTTGTCCTTTTGCATGAGCAAGCACGCTCAAGGAACATTTTTCTATAGTTTTTACTGTAACGTAAAGTCATACTTTCAACTCAATTATGTCCATTCTACATTGTTCGTTATTAAAAATATTGTTAATAACAACAAAAAGCGTCAAGTCAGCATATTAAGGAAGTAATTTAGACACCATATCCGGTGCAGTTTTTGTTATAAAGATCTATTAGGGGAGACTGGTGTATAAAACGTCATTTTCTAATTTAGTTGGCAAAGACTATTAATATTTGTTTTTGTAACAAAAGCAAAGAACCTAGGGTGACTCAGTGAATATAGTTATAGATTTAGTATACCGGGCACAAAATGATGCAGTGGGATATTACTTTTGTCTTTCATCCTGATATGATATGTCGAAGATTAACCTATATCATTTATAAGGCCCCTCTTATAAATTATAAGAGTTGTAGGGTAATAGAAAGATTAAATTAGTCGTTTATTTCAACGTTTTTCCAGTGGTTACCATCATTAAAGTGAGATTTCGGAACGTCTGCAAAATATCCATCCACGACTGCAATAGCTTCGTCGTTTGATGTAAAACGCTTTCCAGCCAGGAATTTTTTCACGTTTAGAAACAGATAATAGCCAGAGGGAGTCAAATCTGGTGAATACGCTGGATATTCATCAATTCGTACATTAATTCGTTGAATTTTGCAATCGCGAAAATTCTCGTGTAAACACGTGCATTGTCTTGATGAAAAATGATTCTTTTCTCCTTTAAAGAAGGCTTTTTCTCACGAATTTTTGCATCCAACTGATCCAAAAGGTTACAATAATATTCAGAGGTAAATGTTTTACCTTTCTGAAGATAATCGATCAACAAAAGACATTTGTAATCCCAAAAAACTATTGCCATAATCTTTCCTGCTGATGAAACCGTCTTTGCCATCTTTGGTGCACTTCCAATGGCTTCAATCTTCATTCCATTGTTACGACTGTTCTTTTCTCTCTGATATATAGTGGTGAATCCAGGTTTTATCAACAGTTATGAAACGACCCTTGAAATTCATTTTGTTTTGCTTAAAACAACCCAAATACGCTTGAGAAATACGCATTCGAATGCGTTTTTGGTCAATTATCAGCAAATGCGGGACTATTCTCGCACAAAGATTTTTCATATGTAAGTCTTCCTGCAAAATATTTCCAATTCGTTCTTTTGAGATGCCTGTGGTCTCAGCTATTTCACGCACTTTTACTTGTCGATCATCTAACATCATATCATGGACTTGTTGAATGATTTCTGATGCTGTAACAGTTTTTGGACGACCTTCGCGTGGATCATCTTCGAGGCTTGTACGACCAGATTTAAAAAGAAAAGCTCTTTTTTTCACAGTGGAAAGTGAAGATGCTGCATCTTTATATAATTTTAACAATTTCGGATGATTGATGTTGCTGTTACACCATCCAAAATAAAGAATTTAATCACTGCACACAATATTCAATTTTTTCCATTTTAAAAACATCAATGAACTTGAATGAATTGACGGAACGAAATAAAATTTTACATTTGTTTATATAAAGGATGGAACTTTCCAATATAATTATGTGTTAGGCCGAGAACTTTTCAGAGAACCTAGGTTTTTCATGAAAAGTAGCTCGCTTAATTCATCCCAAAACGGTGCGTACGTCGCGATAATACTCCGCATCCGTATGAAGTTAGCTTGTCACTCCTCATGCAACCCTTTTCAAGCAGTGTTTCAGTTAATAATGTCGATTTTGCTAAGAGATGGCGTTACTAATACATCTGCTGGTATAGACAAGTGACATCTATGGCGTTTTGGAAGGTAAACATACGTGATCAAAAGCCAGTTCGTTATTAATTGTCATTGTGCGAAGTTCTTCATAGCTTTGAATATGTCGTGTTTCGTACCAGAAAAAGACGTTTTGCGGATAAGTTTAATAACCTTCTTTCATTTGAAGAAAACTACTGCTGAAAGTTATCGATTGTTGATTGAAGCTTATAATGAACATGCTCCAACCCAAAAACTTGGGTAGACCCAGGCCAGCCTTCAACATCACAACCAGTGCGCAATATACAGGGAAAGAAAGCTTTGCTGCTGTATTCGGTGGGATAGTAGAGGAGCAACAATTGATAAAGTTGAACCGAGCATTGAAGCAAAAACGACCAGAATACACCCAACATACAACATGACAGTGCTCGGCCTCATGTTGCAAAATGTATTAAAAACTATTTGGAAAACATCAAATGGGACGTTCTACCTCACCTGTCGTATTCACCGGACTTAGCCCCTTCAGACTATCACTTATTTCGATCGATGCAGTACGGACTTTCAGATACAAACAACACTTACATTCTTACGAAGAAGGAAAATTTGGCTTGATGAATGGTTGGCCTCAAAAGATGAAAAGTTCTTCTGGTGCGGAATCCATTCTTTAAGAGAAAGATGGAAAAAAGTCATAACTAACGATGGCCAATACTTTCATTATTAAATTAATTAATTTTGTAATGGAAATAAACGCTTAAATGTTGCGAAAAAATCGACATTATTAACCGAAACACCTATTATATGGAGAACCTTATCCGTCTGGAATAATTTTCCCAGGACTGTGCTTCCCAGTGAGTACACCTTAAACTGATTCAGGATCAACATAAATCGCTTTTTCTGCACATGCGTCGCTCCTGTAGCGCTTCAGGGATTTCCCTGCAGCACGTATGCTATGCCCATAAAAAAAAAATAGTTTGACCTTTAGAAAAACAAATTTTCCCCGAAGAGAATTAGATTCATGCATACTAACAAAGCAAAAATTCCGTTTTAAATTTCACAATAAAATATATGTAAATATTTTCAAACTCTAATCTCCCCTAGTCAGTTATAAATCGCAATAACAAAATGGCTTTCTCCGCTGGCATGTCTATAACATTGCGGTGACTGAGACCTTTCTCGGAGAAAGTATGTCATTAAGGTAACCTTAACCTGTTGACAAGTGCCATGGCCACCATTATTTAGGAAGGTTTATTATTGCTTTTCGGTTCATTTGCATAATGTATTTTTATCGGGTATACATTATTGGATATCCTTGTTTAAACAAAACAACTTCTTATGGAAGGAATCATATTTAATGGCTAAATAAATTGTGTAATTAAATAATCACATAACATAGTAGTTCTGCCATATAGTCAGTTGCTAGTTGAATTGTTTTATAACACATTTTTATTGTTCCGTACGGAACACTTATAAGATCACTTCGGTGTCTGTCTGTCCATCTATCTGTCACATCCCATTTTCTCCGTAGCTGTTTGAAACAGAAAGTTGAAATTTGATACTAATATAGAAATTGATGGCCTCATCAGAGCCGTGTAGTTTTGAAAGTTAAATTTTGACTTAAGAAGTTAGTTTTGGGGGTTGAAGGGAAGTGAAAAAAAAAAATTACCACGTCATCGAGTGGGGTGTCAAATGAAAGCTTGTAAAAATACGAGTTTAAAAGTATATATAACTAGCTGTGCCCGCGGCTCCGCTCGAGTGGACTTGAGTCACTATTATCTTCACTGCTTATTCCTTGTGTTACCTAACGTAATAAAATATATCCTATAACCTGTCCAGAGAACATATGTATTTTATAAAAAAAAATACATAAATCGGATAAGTGGTTCTTGAGTGCTAAGTTCAGTAACGGACCGACCGAGAGAGGCGTTGCGTTTTATATATATATTATAGATTTTTTTTTTAATAAATATTAAGTTTAAAATTAAAAAAAAAACACGTAAGGCGGTTAAGTGGTTCTTGAATGACAAGCACACTAACGGATAGACAGACAGACAAAAAGACGTTGCGTTTTATTTATATTATATAGATTATTATTATTATATAACCTCGCCAGAGAACATATGTATGAATTTAAAAAAGAAACGTAAATGGGAGAAGTGGTTCTCGAGTGATAAGCGCACTAACGGACAAGCACACAGATAAAGAGACGTTGTATTTTATATATATTGTATTCTGTCTTACATGATATTGTTCCATATGTAACGATTGAGGCAGTGTATTGCAAGAGAGTGAGCTAACGGCAAACATTTTTTTCGATTTGATTCATTCACTGCTTATTTCTTATATTAGCTAATGTAATAAAATGTATCCTATAATCTGGCCAGAGAACACATGTATAAATCTAAAAAAAAAACACGTAAATCGGATAAGTGGTTCTTGAGTGATAAGCGCACTAACGGACATACAGAAAGAGACGTTGCATTATATATATATATATATATATATATATATATATATATATATATATATATATATATTATAGATTATAGATTATTATTATATAATCTGGAAAGAGAACATATGTATGAATAAAAAAAAACACTTAAATCGGATAAATGGTTTTCGAGTGATAAGCGCACTAGCGAAGAGACGGACAGACAAAGAAATGTTGCATTTTATATATATTATATTCTTTGCTATATGATATTGTTCCATATTTAATGGTTTAGGTTAGGTATTGCAATGCAATTGCATTTGTAGATTACAAAAAGGCCTTCGACTCGGTCGAAACTTGGGCAATATTGAGAGCTTTAGACAACGCAAGAGTAGACACCAGGTATTCAAATCTCATCAAACACATATACGAAAACGCGACCATCCAAATAACACTGGACGAAGATACAAAGACAGATAAGATATTGGTAAACAGAGGCATACGTCAGGGCGATACTATCTCCCCTAAACTCTTCACACTAGCCTTAGAGGACATTTTTAAGAGTATAAATTGGAAATCCAGGGCATAAATATAGATGGTGTGCGTCTGAATCATTTACGATTCGCAGACGATATAGTGATTATAAGCAATAAAACGGAATTGCATCAGGCATCCTTAAATATCGGGCTCGAGATGAATCTACATAAAACAAAAATAATGAGTGTAGAAAATATTCAGGTAAATATTGGAAACCAAACACTGGAAAAAGTATCAGAATATATTTACTTGGGACACAAAATACAACTTGGTAAAGAAAATCAAAGCTCTGAAATAACTAGAAGAATAGGACAAGGTTGAGCTGCGTTCGACAAGTTGGGGTATGTACTTAAATCTAGAGAAATCCCAATAAATCTTAAACGTAAAACATACGACTCATATATTCTGCCGGTCCTTACGTATGGTCTCGAGACAATGGCACTCACCCGAAAAACCGCTGACAAGGTTCAAGTGACACAACGAGCAATGGAGAGATCTATGCTCGGAATTAGCCTGAGGGACAGGATACAGAACGAGGAAATTAGAAGAAGAACGTGTGTGACAGATGTCCTCAGAAGAGTAGCTCAAATGGCAATGGGCTGGCCATATAGCTCGTCAAAGCCCAGAAAGATGGACCAGCAAAATAATAAACTGGCGTCCAAGACAAACCAAAAGGAGTGTTGGAAGACCTCCAAAAAGGTGGCGCGATGACATCCAGAAAATTGCGGGGGAAAATTGGATCCAAACAGTCCTAAACAGAACGACGTGGAAAAGATTGGAAGAGGCCTTCATTCAGGAGTGGATGACTATAGGCTGAGGAGAGAGATTGCAAGAGCTAGCGGCAAACTTTTTTCCTACTTGATTCACTATTATCGTCACTACTTATTTCTTATGTGACCTAACGTAATAAAACATATCCTATAACCTGGCCAGAGAATATATGTATGTTTTAAAAAAAAGCACGTAAATCGGATAAGTGGTTCTCGAGTGATAAGCGCACTAACGGACAGAAAGACAGACAGACAGAGAGACGTTGCATTTTATATATATTATAGATGTAATACCTGCGCACACCTTTCTTTGTATTATTTTTAAAAAATCGCGAGAAATCGCTATCTCCTCCCTTATCTCGAAAAATACTGATTAAAAATTTTTGAAGACATTCTGGAATATTCTCCACAGGGTGTAGATTGAACGAAAATTATCATGAAAACATTACATTTAATAATTTATCGGGTATACAAAAAAAAACAAAAATTTCAAGGTCATCCGTTTTCAGTAAAGATCAAAAAAAACTTTGTTGAAAACCCAGTTGGTATGTGTTTTGTGAAGTCACTGATCATTTTATATTCCGTAACAAAAATTTTTATTTTAAAAGCTATCAACGTACGGAAAACTAATTACGCAAGTCCGACTTGAACTTGGCCGGTTATTTTTTAATTTATCAAAACGAATTCGAGGAAATTCAGCCGTTGCTAGTTATTACAAAATCAAGAAAAAAGTCCTACCCAATGAGGAATGTAAGAAGAGTCACATGCTTCTCGATGTGGGCCTATCAAAGCATTTTAAAACATAAGGATTTCTACAAATAAGAAAACAGAAGTAGACTAAAACTTTTACTGCCTGATTTACTAAAAAACTATAACTATAAAACATGAATAAGACGCAAGCTTATACGGAGATGGAAAATTATGGTTCTTGGATCTTTGCATCACACATAGAAGAACGATCATTATGCGGAATCTCTGGTGAATAATGGTCAGGTATAAATTGTTGACACACTTCGTGCAATCGTATGCGAGACGCCGGAAATTTACTCCAAATTGACATGCTCTAGGATTAGTGTATTTTGCGATCTATTCTATAATAACAAATTGCATTAATAAGTTAACTATAGTCGTACGTTTTTCGTACTATTAATTTACGCTAGAGGGGCACAAGAAAAGGCAGGTACGACATGACCAAATTGTAATCAAGTAACATTTTTATGACTTTATTGTAGATGATTGTTAGAACAAGTACAACTCATCTATCGATGGATAGGAAAAGACTCAACATCTATCATGACGTGAAGTATCTATTTCTAGGTTGTAATTAATTGCATTGAAACATAACATAGAATAATAAAAATTATAAACAATTCAACTAAATGAATAATAAATGTTACTTTAAGTTTAATGTTACAACGTTACTCAAAATGTAACTAACAAATCGAACTTTGTAAAATGTTAAAAAAAATAACCAAAAATTGTTGAAATTTGAATGCCGAACCAATGCATGAGATTTAGAAGCGACCTCCGTATGTCAAAACTAGTAAACATCGCATAGCGGAATCATTTTTGGATCTCCATCTCATTGATATTATAGAGCAGGTTTGTCCAGGCCGGAGACGTTTACGGGCCAATACAAATTACGAGATGAGCTGGCGGGCATTGTTTTTCACTAATTTCTCTTTTACAGTTCTATCAATGTCAACTTCAATATTACTCGTTGTTAAATGCAGTGCGTGAACAAGTGACTTATCACTTTGCGGGTCGTACAAATAGGAGTCGCGGACCTCGGTTTGAACAGCCCTGTTTCAGACCAAGAGGGCGACCCGAAATTTTGACCTGTCGACTAACCGTCTACCTAGTTGTTCATTTTATCGTTGTAAGGATGCCTCTATTTTATAGTAAGTCACATGCCGATCCTCATCATCAACTTGTTGCGCACAGCATCGATGTTTTTTGGAACAACAATCGATTTTGCTTGACTTTCATGAAATTCATCGCTGTTAGAAGCACGACCATGACGAAATTCTGCAAACCAATTGTAAACAGTCTTTTTTAATGGTGATTTATTACCAAAAGTTAAACGAAGCTATTCCAGGCATTGTTGTTGAGTTAGGTTTTTACTAAAATCGTAAAAAACCATCCAACGAAAACCTTCACGTGAAATTTCCATTTGTTCACAAAATTGTTTTTTTTAAACGCTCACTGTAAACAAACTACTCGGCCAGCTTCCACTGTTTTAATTATATCAAATGTCAAATTCAAAAAACGGTAATGTCACATCTCACTAGCGCCATCTAGTGTTCCGTACTTTGATTGCTTTTGAAATAAAAATTTTTGTTACGGAGGTATAACACGATCAGTGACTTCACAAAACACACCCCAAATGAGTTTTTAACAAAGTTTGTTTCCGATCTTTACTGAAAACTGACGACCTTAAAATTTTTTTTTATATACCAGATAAATTATTAAAGGTAATGCACTCGTGATAATTTTCGTTCAATCTACACCCCGTGGAGAATATTCCAGAATTTTTTAAAAATTCTCGGATCAGTACTTTTCGAGATAGAGGGGGGGGGACAGCGATTTTTAGCGATTTATTCAAAATAATACAAAGAAAAGTGCGCGCATGTAAGACATTATATATCTTTTTAAACTCGTGTTTTTACGAGGTTTGTTTCCGATCTTTACTGGAAACTGATGACCTTCAAATTTTTGTTTTTTTATATACCAGATAAATTATTAAAGGTAATGCACTCGTGATAATTTTCGTTCAATCTACACCCCGTGGAGAATATTCCAGAATTTTTTAAAAATTCTCTGATCAGTACTTTTCGAGATAGAGGGGGGACAGCGATTTTTAGCGATTTATTCAAAATAATACAAAGAAAAGTGCGCGCATGTAAGACATTATATATATTTTTAAACTCGTGTTTTTACGAGCTTTGTTTCCGATCTTTACTGGAAACTGATGACCTTCAAATTTTTGTTTTTTTATATACCAGATAAATTATTAAAGGTAATGCACTCGTGATAATTTTCGTTCAATCTACACCCCGTGGAAAATATTCCAGGATTTTTTCAAAATTTTTTAGATCAGTACAAAGACAAGTGTGCGCATATGAGACATTATATATATTTTTGAACTCGTGTTTTGCAAGCTTCCATTTAACACCCCACTTTTCGGACTTAGAAAAAAATTTTTTTTTCGCTTCCGATTTCACCCTCCAAAACTAACTCCTGAAGCTAAAATTTAACTTTCAAAACTACACGGCTCTGATGAGGCCATCAATTTCTATATTAGTACCAATTTCAACTTTCTACGTCTAATGGTTTCGGAGAAAATCGGGTGTGATAGACGGACAGATAGACAGACACCGAAGTGTGTGTAAATAAACTACTTGACCAATTACTGAGCTGCGGCTGTTTTCACAATAACAAATGTCAAATTTTATAGTAATGGTAATGTCACATCTCACTAGCGCACTCTAGTGGTCGTTTGTAAAAACTTAAAAGGCGACCCTCGTAGTAGACCACGTCATAAATAGGGATGGATTTTATCTACTGAAATTCGATGGCAATCTATTTATCGATAATTTTAAGTTGTCGTTAGATGAATTCTAAACTATTTTCTTAAATTTGAGTATTCTAAATTTTTCAAGCATTAATTCGAAATTTCAAATATTTATTTGGTTATTCAAATATTAATTTACCTGATTTTTTTGAATTTATACTAGAATACAGTCGCTGAGGCAGTTAGTCAAAATTTTACCAAATCCACCATACCACCACTCACACGGCCAGATAATTCCATTACAACCACACCTGTTGAGAGAGCGAACTTGTTGGCTGAACTCTTTGCTTCACATTCTACTGTCGATTTCCAAGGAAAAACACCACCTACTATTCCCATATTGCAGTCAAGGATGCCCGATGTTGTCTTCAGATAGCGCATCATAAAGCGTATTTTAATGAAGCTAGACACCAAGAAGGCTTCTGGCACTGACGGAATACCTGCCATAGTTCTCAAAAACTGTGCAAGGGAACTAACACCAGTTTTCCGTAGACTTTTTAACCTATCCTACTGAAAGGGAATATTTCCGTCCTGCTGGAAATGTGCCACGGTTCAGCCGATACCTAAAAAAGGTAAGAAGACCTTGCCAAATAACTACCGACCAGTTGCACTGCTTTCAATAATATCGAAAGTCATGGAAAAGGTTATCAATGAGCATCTTCTAAAATATCGTGAACGATCAATATTATTAGCGATCACCAATACGGTTTTCGTAAACATAGATCAACAGGAGATCTTCTACTTATGTAACACATGTTTGGAACAACGCAATTGAACACTTTGGAGAATCTCGAGCAATTGCTCTTGACATATCCAAGGCATTCGACCGTGTTTGGCACGATGGACTGTTGGCTAAGTTACGCTCTTATGGTATGTCTGAAAGGTTCTGTTTGTGGCTCTCATGTTTCCTCAGAGAGCGTTCTTTACGAGTGGCGGTCGACGGATTTCTTTCTAACACCCTCACTATCAACGCCGGTGTACCCCAGGGCTCCATACTGTCTCCTACTCTCTTTCTCATTTACATTAACGATCTGCTGGAAAAGACCGGGAATCCAATCTATAGCTTTGCAGATGACAGTACGCTTGTCTCTTCATTCACCTTGAACGCTCGGACATCGGCTGCTCAGGCGAATATCCGCAGACAGCAGGATGTCGTTCGACTTAACAAAGACCTGGAAGAAATTCTATCTTGGGGTGACAGTAACCAAGTGGAATTTAACGCTATAAAAATCCAAGCGGCAGTTTTTTCTAAAAAAGTTAACGTTGCTGAACCCGACATATTTATGTCGGAGCACTCCATTCCCCTAGCATCGTCGCTCAATTTGTTGGGCGTTAGTTTGGGAGCAAATATGTCTTGGCATGAACATGTTGCAGGCATAGCAAGGAGAGCTTCTCAAAAATTGGGAATATTATTTAGAACCAGAAAGCTTTACACCCCACAGCAAATGTTAATTCTTTACAAAGCCCAAATTCGACCAACTATGGAATACTGCTCCCACGTTTGGGGCTCCGCTCCCAAACATACACTGCATTTGTTGGATTCTGTTCAGAGAAGAGCGGTCCGTCTGACTGGGGACCCGGAATTGACCGGCGGCCTTGATTCGCTGGAACATCGAAGAACGGTTGGCGACTTGAGTCTGTTCTACAAGTATTTTCATGGAAAGTGTTCGAAGGATGTAGCCCGCGTAATTCCTCCCAAAGCGGTGCATGTTAGAAATACACGTCGAGCTGGTGCTTCGCATCCGTATGAGGTTCAGCTTGTTACTCCGCGTACAACGCTTTTCAAGCAATCTTTTATATCGAGAACGTCATCCCTTTGAAATAATTTGCCCAGCGCTGTGTTTTCCACCGAGTACAATTTACAGCGATTCAAGAACAACGTGAATCGCTTTTTCCGCACTCGTGCCGCTCCTGGAGCGCTTTAGGGACTTCCCTGCAGCACGTGAGCTAGACCCATAAAAAAAAAAAATTAAGGAAATACTTTTAAATTCATCTAATTCTTTTCTAAAAGTATAGCCTAGTACTTCAGTCATCCAGTACGATTTTTACGTAGAACCTACAATAGCGTTTATACTATCAGAAATTCGATTTTTTTTGGACTTTGGAAATACCTTGGCTTGTTCGGGTACTAGCGAGGCGTCTGCCCTCATGATATTTTATTAGTTAAGGCCTAAACTTTCATAAAATAACTTGGGCAGACGCTTAGGACTCAAAACTTGGGACTTACGGTCTAATCTTATCAAAAACTCGAAAAAGGCCGGTTTTGGTTGGAAAAAGCAGGCTCAGTTTCGTCCTCCGGTATTAGCGGCATCTAGCTTTTGCAGGATCCCTTTTATATTATCAAGAACAAACTAAATTTATTAATTTTATCTGGTTAAATGACAGTTCATTTTTGGAGCGACGTTTTTTGGGTCCTAAAGCTGGGTTTGGTCTAGCGGCGTTTGCCCTTTGGGGCGCTCGCCTTTTTTAGTGTCAACAAGTATTATGAAACTTGATTCAAGTGGTTAAACTTCCATTTTTGGATGTAACATTTTGGACTCTATCTGGGCATTCCAGGGCACGGGGGCCGCAAAATCAATGTTAAATGCTTTTATTCGACTCGCCCGATAGAATGAACAATTAGGCAGATAGTTAGTCGACAAGTCAAAATTTCGGGTCGCCCTCTTAATCTATTAGCAATATAATGTTTTTATATAAGGGCATCCAATCAAGAACCTAACCACGTCTGTTTCAATGCACCGGATTCTTTGGATAACACCTCGTAGGTCAAAGTAGTGCTTTCGCATTAAATTCTCACAATAAAAATATTCTTATAGAGAGGTAAAACTTATACTAGTGTTTTCGGTATTTTAGGAAATAAATTAGCGATAATAATTAGTAAATACGGCAAAATTTCACCGTATATTTTTATATCGACCCACTGTGCCGAATGTACAGTTGTTTAAATTTGTGATATCTGCACGTAAACTTTCATATTACGTTGTGTTTAATATTATTAGCATAATTAAATCACTTGACAAATGATACATAGTACATGGTGTTCAAAATTGGTAACTGTGTACTAACTTTCACTACTTGCAGGAAAGGTTAATATTATAAATATTGCAAAAATATGTTTATGTATTGTCAAAGAGACATTCACACCTAAAACTTACACTTCCGTTGTACCAATTTGAGTGGTGGTTTAAGGCCCACGTTCACAGATGGCGTTACTTTCTTGACCAATCAAAGTGCATCTTTGAAGTCAGTAGTAAAAGGGCAACATGTTTTTTGTCACGCATGCGTCCCATAGCATACCAACAACATGACTGCCAGCGCAGTCGCGGGTTGTGTTTACATCTGGTTTTCAAGGAGAATCTTTTTATAACGTGCTCCGAAATTCATCTATAATATATATAAAATGCAACGTATCTCTGTCTGTCTGTCTGTCTGTCCGTTAGTGCGCTTATCACTGGAGAACCACGATCCTCTGGCCAGGTTATAGGCTATATTTTATTATGTTAGATAACATAAGGAATAAGCAGTGACGATAATAGTGAATCAAGTCGGAAAAAAGTTTGCCGCTAGCGCGTTCTCTTGCAATACACTGCCTAAACCATTAAATATGGAACAATATAGCAGTAGCAAAGAATATCTATCTTTCCTGTCTGTCTGTCTGTCTGTCCGTTAGTGTGCTTATCATTGGAGAACCACTGATCCGATTTACATGTTACACGGGTTATCTATAATCTTCTATCTATAATATATATAAAATGCGATTTACGTGCTTTTTTTTGAAATATGATATCGAGTAGCAGCAACAGCAAGGGCACTTGCAAATGCCAAATAAGGTTTTGACGAAACGTCGTGCAAATTCATTGTTAGACGAACGGATTGAAACCCGGAATTTTAATGTATTACATTCCACCATCCGTGAAAACTCTCTCCGTTAGTGCGCTTATCACTGGAGAACCACTTATCCGATTTACATGCTTTTTTTTCTTTGTTAATTCATACATATGTCCAGATTATCTGTAATCTGTAATATATATAAAATATGTCTCTCTGTCTTTCTGTCTGTCTATCTGTGTATCTATCTGTCTGCCTGTCCGTTAGTGCGCTTATCACTCGAAGACCACTAATTTTTTTTAAAACATACATACATATGTTCTCTGGCCAGGATGTAGGATATATTTTATTACGTTAGGTAATATAAGAAATAAGCAATGACGATAATAGTGAATCAAGTCGGAAAAATGTTTACTGCTGGCGCGTTCTCCTGCAATATACTGCCTAAACGATATAGCAGTAGCAAAGAATATTTCCTGTCTGTCTGTCTGTCTATCCATTAGTTCACTTATCACTTGAGAACCACTTATCCGATTTACGTGTTTTTTTTTTTAATTCATACATATGTTCTCTGGCCAGGTTATCTATAATATATATAAAATACAACGTCTCTTTGTCTGTCTGTTTGTCCGTTAGTGTGCTTACCACTCGAGAATCACTTATCTGATTTACGTGCTTTTTTTTAAAAACATACATATGTTCTCTGGCCAGGTTATAGGATATATTTTAATACGTTAGGTAACATAAGGAATAAGCAGTGACGATAACAGTGAATCAGTACGCTGTCTAAATCATGAAATATGTAGTAAAGTATATAATATACGAGGCATGTTTTTTTAAGTAAGTACCGCTTTTTGGAATTAAAAAAAGACGTGCAAAGATATCGCTATAATTTTATTTTTTACATGAAAGCCTGTACCTTAATCTACTTTTCTACATAATTTCCGTGAATATTGAGGCACTTGTCATAACGTGGCACCAGTTTTTGAATACCCTCCTCATAAAATTCTGCCGCCTGACTTGTTAACCACTGTATCACAAATGCGATACAAAACACTACGAGAATATTGAGGAAAGCAGTCGCACAATGATGAAATTGTAAAGCGTCTGTTTTCTCTCACCTTTTCGTCCACTTTCTGCACCAAATCTTCATTAACGACCGAAGGATACTCCGTTCTTCATCATGCACATTTGTGCGGCCATCTTTAAATGCTTTCACCCATTTCCTTACCATTCCATCACTCATAATGTTTTGTCCGTAAACTTCACAGATCTCACGATGAATATCGATCGGTTGTACGCCTTTAGCACTAAGAAATCGTATAACAGCCCGTACTTCACAATCGGCGGGACTCACGATTGTCGGAGGCATCTTAAACACTCAGTAAACAACGTATACAATGAAAAATCAGACTGTAATGGCGTCAGTGCGTAGACATAATGTAGTATATGCGCGGAACGCCGACCGTATCGCTGCGGCGGCGGAATCGCAAAACGGTACTTACTTAAAAAACATGCCTCGTATGTAAAATGCAACCTCTCTCTGTCTGTCTGTCTGTCCGTTAGTACGCTTATCATTCGAGAATCAGTTATTCGATTTATGTGTCTTTTCTTAATCCATACATATGTTCTCTGGCCAGGTTATATAATAATAATAATCTATATAATGTGGAAACATGGAACCACATTGACCAAATGTGAGAAAGAAGAACCAAAATAATAATAAGCTGACTTGGCACAAGCCCGTCAGCCAAATATGGGACCACATTGACCAAATGTGAGAAAGAAGAGCAAAAACAATAATAATAAAATAAAAACCAACAACATTCACATCTAACTTAGTACAATTGGGGCTCAAACAAACATGCACAAAATCGGTCAGAAGTCAGTGATTTTGAAAACATGTAACATTGTCAGTCCTTAATACACAATGGTAATAGCGTTTGTGCTGACTTGGTTTAGGCCCTTCAGCCAAACATGGACCACATTGACCAAATGCGAGAAAGAATAACAGCTATACAATATATATAAAACGTAATGTCTCTCTGTCTCTCTTTTCGTTAGTGCGCTTATGACTCGAGAACCACTTATCCGATTTACGTGTTATTTTTATAATTCATATATATGGATACATTTTATTAGATGAGGTAATGTAAGTAATGAGCTGTTACGATAATAGTGAATCAAGTTCACGCGAGCGGAGCCGCGGGCAAGGCTAGTTATTAATAATTTTCCAGTTAGTAATGATTGACGTTATGACTGAAAATAATTACAAAAAAGATGTCAAGAGGAAGTTTTTGTTGTGCGGTTAATGCTTGTAAAAATATGCGTGTTAACTTCAAAGGAGATTTTTTAGATTTTCCACAGATTCTAAACGGTAATTTATTCATAATTATTTTATTTCTGTTGTGTAATATATTATATAAAGATTACGATAATTGTGTTTTCATGTTAGAGCTAGATTTTATTTGTAAAACAGTTGATGATTTATTATTGTTACGTATTGGTTCAAGTTATTTCACTTGTACTTTTTTTTTCTGAATTCAGGGTAAAATTATGGTTATCAGCATGTGACCGACCAAGTGTCAATTTCTATAATGAAAAACTATATAACATATATAGAGTATGTAGCCTGCATTTCACAAATGCATTGTTTCTTAATGACCTCAAAAATGGATTGCAAAATCATCAATGACTTCGACTTTAACTTTGTGCTGTAAACGCTTTTTAGGCACAATTAAAAAAATTTTTTTTGAGAGTACAAAAAAATTGGAATCTCGCTAGAGTAACGTATCGAGTTCATTACTATTGAGATCCTGTTGAGAAATAAATTTTTATTTCTGCAAAAAAATGTTATTTACTTCGTTACTTTTCAATTTACCTTGGTGTATGGTGAAAAGCTGGGAGGTTAGCTTTGTCATCGCTTTTTTATGTCCTCTGTTACTTGTATAAATCGTTCAAACTTCGCTCGACAAGTAGCAAGCTCTCAATTTTTTAGTTTTTATTAGTGTTACTTCGATGTCTCTTTGTTCATCTGTACATCTGTCTGTCACACCCGATTTTCTCCGAAACTATTTGACATTGAAGTTTGGGACTAATATAGGAATTTACGGCCTCATTAGAGCCGAGGAGTTTTGAAAGTTAAATTTTGACTAAGGGGGGCATATTGGAAGTGAAAAAAAAATTAACAGGTCATCGAATGGGGTGTCAAATGAACACGAGTTAAAATATATATAACGTAATACTTACACACACTTTTCCTTGTATTATTTTTAAAAAATCGAGAAAAATCGCTGCCTCCCCCTTATCTCGAAAAATACTAATCAAAAATTTTGAAAAAATTCTAGAATATTGTCCACAGGGTGTAGATTGAACGAAAATTATCACGAGTCCTTTAATAATTAAAAAACTTCAAGGTCATCAGTTGGTAGTAAAGATCGGAAAAAAACTTTGTTGCATTAGGGGGGCGTAACAAAAGAATGGCGATTATATACTTTCACTGTACTTGAAATTAGAAATTTTTTTTTTTAAATATCTTTTAAATGTCAACATTCTTTTTCAACGGGTTAAATGGACCACTGATGAAAACGATGGTGCCTCCTTGTCTGCAGGAATTTCCAATCTGCAAAAATAAAAATAATGTAACTAAAAATTGTCGAAGAGTTTTTTCTTTTCAAAAATAAAAAAAAATACGGTGTTTCAAACTTTAGTATGCAATTTTCGACCAAAAATCGTATGTTTAATTATTTATAACAAATTGTCTATTAGAAAAATTTTAAAAAAAAAAACATTGACATTTTGCAGAAAAACTAATTATTAAGATTTAAAAAAAAAAGATAAAAAATATTAAAAATTGATTGACTAATATTGCAGACAGGTAGCGGTCCCAGTCCGACGCCAGGTCACATTTAACGCTATAACTTTTTAATGGAATGAAGTTTTCTTAAATTAAAATAATTCTTAGAAGTATAGAGAATAAAAATCCGTAAAAAAATCGAATTTCTGTAAATTCCAGGTCTATGCAACCACTTAAAAGCAACTTACGGACCACCAATTGCACAAGACGGACTTGCACTTTGCGATTATGAATAGTTTATTAACAATTTCTACAATTTACTTACTTTACAAACATGAATTTTTATATAGCTCTTAGTTTTTCTCACTTGTGTATGTTATAATAATTGATTCGTAGTGCAACAAACTGCAATTATTATTAATTAATATGTATAATAACATTCTATTTGTAACACATTCTTTTGTAGGGTAGAAATTTTCCCACAGCTATACGATTTTTTAATTTTATGATCACTCGTGTATGTGCCAAGTAATTTTTTTTGTGGGAGGTGGACAAATAAGCGTCGTCAGTTTTCCAGATCAGTCTGATCTACAATGTTACATATCCAGCAGCAATGGCTAAGTCACGAAATGAAAACGTAGTTAAGGAGGTTGAAGTGGGATAGTTCCAACCAAAAGTTTTGAATGTTGTCATTTGTATTAAATAAATAAAAAATTTTATAAGACTAACGATGGTTATTATTATGATAATAAATTCATTATAGAAAGATTTTAAGTCTCCTACTTTGTACTGTCTCCTACTCTCTTTCTCATTTACATCAACGATCTGCTGGAAAAGACCGGGAATTCAATCTACAGCTTTGCAGACGACAGTACGCAGGTCGTTCAACTTAACAAAGACCTGGAAGAAATTCTAGCTTGGGGTGACAGCAACCAAGTGGAAATTAACGCTACGAAAACCCAGGCGCCAGTTTTTTCTAAAAAAGATAACGTTGCTGAACCGACATAGTTATGTCGGAGCACTCCATTCCCCTAGCATCGTCGCTCAATTTGTTGGGCGTTAGTTTAGGAGCAAATATGTCCTGGCATGATCATGTTGCAGGCATAGCAAGGAGGGCTTCTCAAAAATTGGGAATATTATTTCGAACCAGAAAGCTTTACACTCCACAACAACTGTTCATTCTTTACAAAGCTCAAATTCGATCAACTATGGAATATTGCTCCCATGTTTGAGGCTCCGCTCACACTGCATTTGTTGGATTCTGTTCAGAGAAGAGCTGTTCGTCTGATTGGAGACCCGGAACTGACTAGCGGCCTTGATTCGCTGGAATATCGAAGAACGGTTGGCGACTTGAGTCTGTTCTACAAGTATTTCCATGGAAAGTGTTCGAAGGATGTAGCCCGCTTAATTCGTCCCAAAGCGGTGCATGTTAGAAATACACGTCGCGCTGATGCTTCACATCCGTATGAGGTTCAGCTTGTTACTCCGCGTGCAGCCCTTTTTCAAGCAGTCTTTTATATGGAGAACATCATCCCTTTGGAATAATTTGCTCAGCGCTGTGTTTCCCATCGAGTACAATTTACAGCGATTCAAGAACAACGTGAATCGCTTTTTCCGCACACATGCCGCTCCTGGAGCGCTTTAGGGACTTCCCTGTAGCACGTGTGGTAGACCCATAAAAAAAGTCTCATATATTGTTTATTTAATTTTATTAAATAATTTAACATGGATGGATTAACTTTTATATGTTTTGTACAAAATTATAAAAAAAAAAATATGGAAAATAAAAATTAATTATATTTTATAATTTTTAAAAAATTATCAAAGCAAATAATATGAAAAAAATAAAAGAATATTAAAAAAAAATATTTTAATTGTTAAAAAAATAGGTAATTAATAAAAAATGATAATTAAAAATCTTTAAATTCCGGTGTCTCGAAGAGGCAACGCTGTAAAGTAATTTACTGTTGGCTCTACTGATATGTTTGTATATAGATATATTGAATTTTGTGTTTATTGTGATCAGCTGTTGTAAAAAAGTAAAAAAAAATGATAATAAATAAAAAATCAACAAATATTGATAAAAATGGTAAAAAAATTTTTTATATGGAAGCGAAAACGCATTACTGAGGCTATATATAATCAAAGATTAAGCCAACGAAGTGTTGGTAAACGGAACAGAAAATCAAATGTCTCCTAACCTCTGTGACAGTGGTCGTCGAATTGTTGACATGCGATCACTTGGAGAAAACTTAAAATGTTCTTCATGTAATGAAACACTTTCATTACTAATGAAAAACGCTGTGGTCTAGCATCACTACTAACCATAAAGTGTGATAAATGTCTAACAGACAGTACACATATATCGAGGGACAATAAGGAACATTATAATGTTAACACTGAAGCTACACTAGGTAATTGTAAGGTAAACAAGTAAATTAATTAAATAATTAAAACAAATGCTTTAAATCATTTATTTTTATTTTATTTATAAAAACTATTACCATTGCAAATCTATCATTAGTTAAACTTAATGTTATTTACTGGCACCATATGTTTTAATTATATAAACTTCTACTATATAATTTAAAATATTTAAATTTCGCGCCATTACTACTAAATGCAACATTGCCTTCATTTCAGAGATAAAAGTTAAACCATTCACAAGTACCTCCAATAATTGTTATTTTTCATAATATTTAAGCTTTCTAATTAAATTTGAATTTTCTTTTAAATAATCGCGAAATTTCAATATCTAACATAGTTCAACAACAAGTTGATGGCATTTTTTTTTCATTTGTTATAACAAAAAATGTGTCATTTTTATATCAAATTGACGTATTCTCCATAAGGCTATATGTATTGCTAATTTAGATTTTTATTTAAATAAGTTTCCTAAAGACCTTAAATTTTTCATAGAAAATTTCTGAACTAATTAATCTATCGAAATAAATCTATACAAAATAGTTTTCTTATTTTATGTTTAACGTCTCAACCTCCTTAAAGTTAGGTGTTAACAGGAAAAAAAAAAACCGGTCAAGTGCAAGTTGAACTTGCACAATTAGTGTTCCGTACGTTGATTGTTTTTAAAATAAAAAATTTTGTTAGGGTGGTATAAAATGATCAGTGACTTCACAAAACACACCCCATATAAGTTTTCAACAAGTTTGTTTCTAATCTTTACTAAAAACTGGTGACCTTGAAATTTTGGTTTTTTTTTCTATACCAATAAATTATTAAAGGTAATGATAATTTTCGTTCAATCTATACCCCGTGGAGAATATTCCAGATTTTTTCAAAATTTTTTGATCAGTACTTTTCGAGATAAGGTAGGAGACAGCGATTTTTTCACGATTTTTTAAAAGTAATACGAAGAAAAGTGTGCGCAAGTATTACATTATATATATATTTTTTATTCGTGTTTTCACAAGCTTTCATTTGACACCACACTCGATGACCTCGTAAAAAAAATTTTTTTTTCACTTCCGATTTCACCCCTCAAAACGAATCTCTTAAGTCAAAATTTATGTTACGGTGATATAAAATGATCAGTGACTTCAAAAAACACACCCCAAATAAGTTTTCAACAAAGTTTGTTTCCAATCTTTACTGAAAATTGATGACCTTGAAATTTTCTGTTTTTTTATATGCCAGATAAATTATTAAACAAGTAATGCACTCGTGATAAATTTCGTTCAATCTACACCCCGTGGAGAATATTCCAGAATTTTTTCAAAATTTTTTGATAAGTACTTTTCCGAGATAAGGCGGGTGGACAGCGATTTTTCGCGATTTTTGAAGATAATACAAAGAAAAGTGTGCGCAAGTATTACATTATATATATATTTTTTACTCGTATTTTCATAAGCTTTCATTTGACACCACACTCGATTACCTAGTAAAAAACATTTTTTTTCACTTCCGATTTCACACCCCAAAACTAACCCCTTAAGTCAAAATTTAACTTTCAAAACTACATGGCTCTGATGAGGCCATCAATTCCTATATTACTACCAAATTTCAACTTTCTATGACGAATAGTTTCGGAGAAAATCGGGTGTGACAGACAGACAGACAGACAGACGGACAGACGGACAGACGGACAGAGGACAGACGGACAGACGGACAGACGGACAGACGGACAGAGGACTAAAGACTTAAATTTTTTATAGAAAACGGACAACATCGAAAGTGATCTTATTTTAAGTGTTCCGTACGGAACAGGAAAAAAAAACGGCCAAGTGCACGTTCGACTTGCGCAATTAGTGTTCTGTACGTTGATTGCTTCTAAAATAAAAATTTTTGTTACGGAGGTATAAAATGATAAATGACTTTACAAAATACACCCCAAATGAGTTTTCAACAGTTTTTTTCCTATCCGATGACCTTCAAATTCTCGTTTTTTTTTTTTTTAAATCAGAAAAGTTATTAAAAGTGATGTACTCGTGATAATTTTCGTTCAATCTACACCCTGTGGAAAATATTCCAAAATTCTTTCAAAATATTTTGATCAGTATTTTTTTAGATAAAGAGGGGGGGGATACCGATTTTTAGCAATTTTTAAAAAATTACACGAAGAAAAGTGTGCGCAAGTATTACATTATATACATTTGGGCTCATGTTTTTACAAGCTTTCATTTGACACCCCATTCTATGACGTGGTAAATTTTTTTCACTTCTGATTTCACCCGCCAAAACTAACCCCTTAAGTCAAAATTTAGCTTTCAAAAACACGCGGCTCTGATGATACCATCAATTCCTATATTAGTGCCAAATTTCAACGTTTTAGGTCAAATAGTTTCAGAGAAAATCGGGTGTGACAGACGGACAGACAGACACCGAAGTGAGTGTTCCGTACGGAACACTAGAAATTGACCTGTTCCGGACGGCCCATATTGAATAGAAGATGATTTTGCTCGAAATATAGTATCTAGTATATTATTAAAAAATTAAATTATTTAAAAAACTTACTTCAACATTCAAAACGTAGACATAAAAATTTAAATTACGAGGCTGGTTTGAAAAGTCCGTGCAAAAATAAAAACTACTTATGTGTTTGGGGTAAACCTTTTTTATTTTTCGGCATAGTCTCCTTTTAGGCTTATACACTTCGTCCAACGATGTTCTAGTTTGTTGATCCCTTCCGAATAATAGGATTTGTCCAAGTCGGCAAAATATCCATTAGTGTCTGCAATCACCTCCTCGTTTGAATAAAATCTTTGTCCCGCCAGCCATTTCTTCAAATTGGGGAACAAATAGTAGTCCGAGGGAGCCAAGTCTGGAGAATAGGGGGGATGTGAAACGAGTTGGAATCCTATTTCCATTAATTTTGCGACCACAACTGCTGAGGTGTGTGCTGGTGCGTTGTCGTGATGAAAAAGGACTTTCTTGTGGGCCAATCGCGGGCGTTTTTCTTGCAGCTCGGTTTTCAAACGGTCCAATAACGATGAATAATATTCACCTGTAATAGTTTTACCCTTTTCCAGATAGTCGATGAGGATTATCCCTTGCGAATCCCAAAAGACAGTCGCCATAACCTTTCCGGCCGAAGGAACGGTCTTCGCCTTTTTTGGTGCAGATTCCCTCTTGGTAACCCATTGTTTAGATTGTCGTTTGGTCTCAGGAGTATAGTAATGTATCCATGTTTCATCCACAGTGTCGAAACGACGCTTAAAGTCCTCCGGATTCTCCTGGAACAGCTGCAAACCATCCTTGCAACACTTTACACGATTCCGTTTTTGGTCAAGCGTGAGCAATCGCGGCACCCATCTTGCGGATAGCTTTCTCATGTCCAAATGTTTATGCAAAATATTATGTACCCGTTCAGTCGAGATGCCCACAGCACTAGCAATCTCACGCACCTTAACTCTTCTGTCATCCATCACCATATCATGGATTTGATCAATGATTTCTGGAGTCGTAACCTCCACAGGCCGTCCAGAATGTTCAGCGTCACTTGTGCCAATATGGCCAGTCCGAAAATTTTGAAACCACTTATAAACTGTTCTAATCGAAGGTGCAGAGTCACCATAATGTTTATCAAGCTTCTCTTTAGTCTCCTGAGGCGTTTTACCTTTCATAAAGTAATGTTTAATCACCACACGAAATTCTTTTTCGTCCATTTCTTGAAAATCACTCGACTGCCTTGATTCACACGAATGCCAAACACAAAGAAATAGACCAATATGGCTGAAACTTGGTGTGCGTTCATTCAAGAGATGCTAGTAACTAAACATG
The DNA here is from genome assembly GCA_019049505.1 of Pachyrhynchus sulphureomaculatus. Taxonomy (NCBI): domain Eukaryota; kingdom Metazoa; phylum Arthropoda; class Insecta; order Coleoptera; family Curculionidae; genus Pachyrhynchus; species Pachyrhynchus sulphureomaculatus. The sequence goes on along the minus strand of CM032446.1, from coordinate 232,715,519 downwards.
ACCTCGATACGCGCCGGTGGTGCCATCTCTCGGACTTTGCACGGACTTTTTAAACCAGCCTCGTAGTACTATACGATGCCTGTAATGACTACATCTGTTTCGAAACTAGAGCTGGTAGAACAGAAAAAGAAAGAGAAGACAGTATAAGCAAAGGAAAAGCCGTTATACAACACCTTAATTCTGTCCTTTTGTTAAAGAAAATATATATTGAAAAGAAGCACTACATCGATAAAGATCATCGAACTCTATGGCTCGATGACCTGGTAAGAAAATTTTTTTTTCACTCCCAATTTCATCCCCTAAAACTAACCGTTAGTGTCAAAATTAAACTTTCAAAACTACACTTTTTGGGTCATCAATTTTTACGAGGCTGGTTTGGAAAGTCCGTGCAAAGTCCGAGAGATGGCACCACCGGCGCGTATCGAGGTCATGTTTAGTTAGTAGCATCTCTTGAATGAACGCACACCAAGTTTCAGCCATATTGGTCTATTTCTTTGTGGTTGGCATTCGTGTGAATCAAGGAAGTCGAGTGATTTTCAAGAAATGGACGAAAAAGAATTTCGTGTGGTGATTAAACATTACTTTATGAAAGGCAAAACGCCTCAGGAAACTAAAGAGAAGCTTGATAAACATTATGGTGACTCTGCACCTTCGATTAGAACAGTTTATAAGTGGTTTCAAAATTTTCGGATTGGCCATATGGGCACAAGTGACGCTGAACGTTCTGGACGGCCTGTGGAGGTTACGACTCCAGAAATCATTGATCAAATCCATGATATGGTGATGGATGACAGAAGAGTTAAGGTGCGTGAGATTGCTAGTGCTGTGGGCATCTCGACTGAACGGGTACTCGTACATAATATTTTGCATAAACATTTGGACATGAGAAAGCTATCCGCAAAATGGGTGCCACGATTGCTTACGCTTGACCAAAAACGGAATCGTGTGAAGTGTTGCAAGGATGGTTTGCAGCTGTTCCAGAAGAATCCGGAGGACTTTAAGCGTCGTTTCGTCACTGTGGATGAAACATGGATACATTACTATACTCCTGAGACCAAACAACAATCTAAACAATGGGTTACCAAGGGGGAATCTGCACCAAAAAAGGCGAAGACCGTTTCTTCGGCCGGAAAGGTTATGGCGACTGTCTTTTGGGATTCGCAAGGGATAATCCTCATCGACTATCTGGAAAAGGGTAAAACTATTACAGGTGAATATTATTCATCGTTATTGGACCGTTTGAAAACCGAGCTGCAAGAAAAACGCCCGCGATTGGCCCACAAGAAAGTCCTTTTCCATCAAGACAACGCACCAGCACACACCTCAGCAGTTGTGGTCGCAAAATTAATGGAAATAGGATTCCGACTCGTTTCACATCCCCCCTATTCTCCCTCGGACTACTATTTGTTCCCCAATTGGAAGAAATGGCTGGCGGGACAAAGATTTTATTCAAACGAGGAGGTGATTGCAGACACTAATGGATATTTTGCAGACTTGGACAAATCCTATTATTCGGAAGGGATCAACAAACTAGAACATCATTGGACGAAGTGTATAAGCCTAAAGGGAGACTATGTCGAAAAATAAAAAAGGTTTACCCCAAACACATAAGTAGTTTTTATTTTTGCACGGACTTTTCAAACCAGCCTCGTATATTAGTGCCAAATTTCAACTTTCTATGTTAAATAGTTTCGGAGGAAATTGGGTGTGACAGACGGACATACAGACATACACCGAAATTATCTTATAAATGTTCCATACGGAACACTAAAAACAAGAGCAACAATGAAGATAGAAAGAATAATAATGGACGATATCCAACAAAGAGAGCTGGTCTGGTATGGACACATAGAAAGGATGACAGAACAACGAATTCCAAATCTGATTTTGAAATGGAAGCCCCCGAAGTGAGTCATGCCTTAAGGAAATTTAGAACGGGGAGATTGGGAACACACAAGAGACTGGCGGTAAGGAATCGGAAAACGTAGAACGCTATAAAGTAGGAAATAGACAAACTGTAAGAAAAAAAAATTATCTTGAGCTGATAGCAACCAGGTCAACGCTACAAAAATCTTGACGATATTTTTTCTAAAAAAAGACCAACTAAAATAACTTTTTTGGTACACGTATCGCTCCTTTAGCTCTTAATGATTTCCCCGCTGCTTGTATGCTGTGCTCTTAAAACTGCTCATGGTGTTCCGAACTACAAGGAAGTTCTAGAGTAGGTGTTATAGTGTTAAATAATGATATAAACGATTTTTCAATTACAGTTGTGGTCAAAATAATAGCAGTGGTCCAATAAAAATAACTAAAACTGTTGAAAGGTAACTGCAAAATTCGATTAAGGCATAAAATATTTTATCGTTTAAAAACTTATCAACTGTGCTGAGGTTTCAACAAAAAATATGTATATAAAAATAAATATAAACAAAGTATTTACGTTTTTTGTAGCGGGAGATGAATTTTGCTTGGTCAAAATAATAGCAGTGTTCGCTTAACACTGGTGTGTTTCAAACCTAAATGGTTTTTGCTTCTTGTGTTCGGTTAAATTGTCAAATTTAGAATAGTTTTGTGTCAGATCCATCAACACATTTTTTTGTTTTCAATACAACTATGGGAAGGAAGAAGCGCTGTTCTCAAGAAAAACGTGAATTGATAAGAAAATTGGGTCATGATGGAAAATCTTACATGCAGATTTAAAATATTTTGGGATGCTTAGCTAAAATGGTAGCAAACGCTTTAAGATGGCAACCTACGAGGCTGGTTTGAAAAGTCCGTGCAAAGTCCGAGAGATGGCACCACCGGCGCGTATCGAGGTCATGTTTAGTTAGTAGCATCTCTTGAATGAACGCACACCAAGTTTCAGCCATATTGGTCTATTTCTTTGTGTTTGGCATTCGTGTGAATCAAGGAAGTCGAGTGATTTTCAAGAAATGGACGAAAAAGAATTTCGTGTGGTGATTAAACATTACTTTATGAAAGGCAAAACGCCTCAGGAGACTAAAGAGAAGCTTGATAAACATTATGGTGACTCCTTCGATTAGAACAGTTTATAAGTGGTTTCAAAATTTTCGGACTGGCCATATGGGCACAAGTGACGCTGAACGTTCTGGACGGCCTGTGGAGGTTACGACTTCAGAAATCATTGATCAAATCCATGATATGGTGATGGATGACAGAAGAGTTAAGGTGCGTGAGATTGCTAGTGCTGTGGGCATCTCGACTGAATGGGTACATAATATTTTGCATAAACATTTGGACATGAGAAAGCTATCTGCAAGATGGGTGCCGCGATTGCTCACGCTTGACCAAAAACGGAATCGTGTGAAGTGTTGCAAGGATGGTTTGCAGCTGTTCCAGAAGAATCCGGAGGACTTTAAGCGTCGTTTCGTCACTGTGGATGAAACATGGATAAATTACTATACTCCTGAGACCAAACAACAATCTAAACAATGGGTTACCAAGGGGGAATCTGCACCAAAAAGGGCGAAGACTGTTCCTTCGGCCGGAAAGGTTATGGCTACTGTCTTTTGGGATTCGCAAGGGATAATCCTCATCGACTATCTGGAAAAGGGTAAAACTATTACAGGTGAATATTATTCATCGTTATTGGACCGTTTGAAAACCGAGCTGCAAGAAAAACGCCCGCGATTGGCCCACAAGAAAGTCCTTTTCCATCACGACAACGCACCAGCACACACCTCAGCAGTTGTGGTCGCAAAATTAATGGAAATAGGATTCCAACTCGTTTCACATCCCTCCTATTCTCCAGACTTGGCTCCCTCGGACTACTATTTGTTCCCCAATTTGAAGAAATGGCTGGCGGGACAAAGATTTTATTCAAACGAGGAGGTGATTGCAGACACTAATGGATATTTTGCAGATTTGGACAAATCCTATTATTCGGAAGGGATCAACAAACTAGAACATCGTTGGACGAAGTGTATAGGCCTAAAAGGAGACTATGTCGAAAAATAAAAAAGGTTTACCCCAAACACATAAGTAGTTTTTATTTTTGCACGGACTTTTCAAACCAGCCTCGTACACCTGAAACTCGCGGTCGTAAACGCAAAATTACATCCAGACAGGACACACTTATAGTTCGAGCTTCAAAAGCAAACCCATTTGCTTCGTCAACACAACTTCAGGAGATTGTGGGAGTGTATGTAGCTCCTAGGACGATACGACGACGACTTAAAGAAGCAAAGTTACCAGCAAGAAGTCCGCGTAAGGTATCCTTGTCAAATAAAAGACACAGAAAGAGGCGATTAGAGTTCGCGAAGGAACATATTGAATGGCCTCTATTTAAATGGCGTAATATACTGTATTCCGACGAAAGCAAAATTGTATTATTTGGAAATGTAGGCCGCAGAACATACGTTAGACGCCCTTTAGGAACCGCATATCAGCCTCAGTACACTATTAAGACAGTTAAACATGGAGGTTCAAAAATAATGGTATGGGCATGTTTCTCCTACTTCGGAGTACGGCCTATATTTTGGATTAAACACATAATGACCGTCAGTGTTGAATATTGAAATTTTACCGGACGTTACGTTGCCCTATGCAGAATATGAAATGCCACTTAAATGGGTTTTTATGCATGACAATGACCCAAAACATAGCAGTCGATTATGTAAACAATTTTTAGAAAAGAAAAAAATTAATGTATTAAATTGGCCAGCTCAAAGCCCGGATCTGAACCCGATAGAAAATCTGTGGGGCGATATTAAAGATAGCGTAGCACGTGAAAAACCTAAGAATCAAGACGAGCTCTGGGCTGTAATCAGAGATTCTTGGAAAAGCATTCCTGTTTTTAGCTGTCAAGATTTGGTTAACTCTATGCCGCGACGTTGTGAAGCTGTCATAGCCAATAACGGGTTTACAATTAAGTATTAGGTGTGTTTGATGCTCATAAAAGAAAAATATTGTTAATTAGTTGTACAGTTTTTTTTTAACAGTAATTTTAGTAAAACACTGCTATTATTTTGTCCACCATAATTTTTAGAAATTTGTCGTTTTTCTTTGATTTTTAAGAATTTACTTAATTAGCCTTATATTACTTTGATGCATCTTAGGTGGGCTTCAAAGTTACCATATTTATGTTTTAGTTGTTCTATTAAAAAAACTTAATAAATATGTTTGGATAAAAATTTAGTAAGCACTGCTATTATTTTGACCACAACTGTAGGTGTAAGTTTTTAAAGTTCTACTGTAAGAAAGGATTCTTTTTTGTAAAAAATTCCCAACTTCAATTTTTAGGTTCTAGATTACAAGGGCAAAAGATTGTTTTTTTTATCAAGGGCTTTTGCCCTTCGGTTGTCGTTTGACGGCCCCAACTCTATATAAGTAGCTCCAACTTTAGTTTTCTATTTTTTAAGAAGTTAAAGAAACGTATTTGTATCCATATACCCTCCTCCCCTCGGACTTGGCTACGCCACTGTGTATACTACCACTTAAATAACTTTCCAAGAATCTGAGAAATCTTCTAGATATGTATATAGTTACACTGGAATATTCTTAAAAAATACAACGAAGTTTTAGCTCTATTTTTATAACCTTGTGTCGTCACTAATTGCGTAACCAATTGTGTAACAACGGACGAACCGACTTTTCAACGATACCATCATCGATAATTATTATTTTAAAGTTACCGTCACTTAAAGAAAGTTATTTCATTTATTAATGTAAATATATTTTAATGATTACAGACCATATCAAAGAGAAACTTGAAGGCCAATGTTACGTAGATAATACAGTGGCGTATGTCTATGTATTAGTCAGTCAATAAGTTTTAAAAGCGGGAAAGAAACAAGATGAATTAATGAGTCGAAATACATTTATTCTTCAATATAATCTCCCTTAACCTCAATATATTTTTTCCAGCGATTTTCCAATTCATTTACCCTATCCCTGAAATGGTTTTCCGGAAGACCTGTATAATACCCATCTACGGATGCTATGGCCTCATCATTTGTTGAAAAACTCTTTCCACGTAGAAATATTTTGAGCTTTGGGAACAGATGAAAGTCAGACGGAGCCAGATCTGGCGAATAGGGTGGATGTTCCAACAATTCGTACTTTAATCCGACTAGTTTTGCTGTTGTTAAAGCACCTCTGTAAGCAGGTGCATTGTGATGATGAAAGATGATTTTTTCCTTTCCTCCCAAACTGGGCCTTTTCTCACGAGTTCTCTCATCCAGCTGGTCCAAAAGGTTGCAATAATACTCTCCTGTGATTATTTTACCGGTTTATAGGTAACCAATTAACAAAATTCCTTTGCCATAATTTTTTTGGACGACTTTGATCACTTTGGCTGCTTTTTTTTATGGTTCTAGCACACGTGCTACAGGGAAGTCCCTAAAGCTCTCCAGGAGCGGAAAAAGCGTAGCTTATCCAACAGTCCATCGTGCCAAACACGGTCGAATTACCTTGGATATCTCAAGAGCAACCGCTCGAGATTCTCCAAAGTGTTCAATTGCGTTGTTCCAAACATGTGTTACATAAGTCAGAAGATCTCCTGTTGATCTATGTTTATGAAAGCCATATTGGTGATCGCTAATAATGTCGAATCCTTCAAGATATTTTAGAAGATGTTGACCTATAACCTTTCCCATGACTTTCGATATTATTGAAAGCAGTGCGACTGGTCGGTAGTTATTTGGCAAGGTCTTCTTGTCTTTTTTTAGGTATCGGCTGAACTGCGGCACATTTCCAGCAGGAAGGAAATATTCCTTTTCTGTAGGATAGGTTGAAAAGTCTGAAAACTGATTTTCTCTAGCACAGTTTTTGAGAACTATGGCAGGTATTCCGTCAGCGCCAGAAGCCTTTTTGGCCTCATTTAGCTTCGTTAAAATACGCTTTATGATACGCTGTCTGAAGACAACATCGGGCATCCTTGACTGCAATATGAGAATAGTAGATGGTGTAGTGACGGTAGAATGTGAAGCAAAGAGTTCAGCCAACAAGTTCGCTTTCTCAACAGGTGTCGTTGCAATAGAATTATCTGCCCCTGTGAGTGGTGATATGGTGGATTTGGTAAAATTTTGACTAACTGTCTTAGCGACTGCTCAAAAGGACCTGGAATTGTTGGGACAAGCGATGTGTGCCTCCCTGGTTTCGTCGATAATTCCTTTGCATCTGTTCCGGCCACGAACAAAGGTGTTACGATTTATGGTGTTAGGATTTTCACGCCATTGTCGGTAGGCAAGATGTTTAAAAGCAACCGCTTCTTTGCATTTTCGGTCAAACCAAGGCTTGCCGTTCGAGGGGCATTTCTTCGAAAAAGGGATGTAAGCTTCCATACCAGCCAAAATAACATCGGAGACCTCCCTGACGCAGTCAGATGGGTTGTCGGATCGAAAACAAATGTCTATCCAAGGAAAAGTTCAAAAATGTTGCATGAGATCTTCCCATTTAGCAGATTTGTAGTGCCAAATCTTGCGGGGCTTAGAAGCCTCTCTGTCACTGATTGGTAGGATACACGATGTCGAAAGCAGTTTATGGTCAAAAGAACCTAACGGCGGATTTACGGTGATCGTGTAAATCTCCGGATTGGTGGTTAAAAATAGATCAAGAAGACTGGCGAACTCCCCGTCTCGATCAGGGATCCGTGTTGGTTCGTAAATAAGCTGAGTTAAGCTAGCTTTGGAGCTAAATAACCGAGTTCACGCCACTGTGCAGTTAGTTGTCGCAGTTGAGGATCATACTAGTAAACCCAAGCCTCATCCAGAGTTACAAATGGACGCACAAAATCAGTTTTACTCTTGGTGAAACGAGCCAAATGTTTTTAGAAAGTTTTTCTTGATTGCGTTTTTGCTCTGATGTTAGCAAATGTGGCACCAATCTTGTGAATAGCTTTTTGATACCCAAAACATTAGTTAAGATCTCATGTACTCATCCATGTGAGATGCTTATAGTCCCAGCTAAATCGTCAACGGTCTTCTATTACCATATCTTATACTTGCACCACAGTTTCTTCAGTTTTGCAGTTTTTGGACGTCCTGAACCTGGATCATCATTGACGCTTGTGCGACCATGTTTAAACTCTAAGAGTCCATCTATGAATAGTTGGAAATGAAGGAGCAGACTCCTTAAACACTTTCACTAACTTTGTATGGATTTGAGTTGCCGATAAACCTTCCAAAACAAAGAATTTTATTTCCATTTTTAAAAAACACTCAAACACGTCTACTTTAACCAGCTGATAAACAATGACTGACTTGATAGATCGACTTAAAATTCCGGGGGTGCTCATGTGACAGATGAAGCTTCAAAATGGTGTTCAATATTTGCTTTAAATGATGCTTCCTAGGTGTCGCTTTCAAAACTTATTGACTGACCTGAAAGTAAGCTTTCACGGTCTTGGTTAGATAAGAAATTGTAGTTCTTGACATTAAACCGTGTCAATTTGAAGTAACTTTCCCACATTTGACCTATCATTGCATGATAAATCTTCAGGAAACTTTACTCTTCGGGAACAGAACATTAAATTGGCTCGAAGAAGCACAAGTCAAGCATTTGTATTTGATGGGAGTTCACCGAATCGTGGCCCTGTGTAATGATCGTTTTCAACCTGCGATATAGAGACTAACCAGAGTCTTTATTAATGTTGTTAGGGTGTTTGTAAAATTGGAGTAACTGCCTAAACTTTTATTTACAGAAATTGAAGACAGAAGTAAGAACTTTGGCTCCTATTATATTGATAGTATGACCAGTACAATTTGTTTCTTTTCGATACATCTTTCATGTTCTTTAAGGGGATTTTAACCGCTCGGAGCCTCGTCTGTAAATGCCCGATTTCTTTCTCAACTCGATGGTGCGAAAACTATTTCATAGATAGTATTTTTAGTGTTCCGTACGGAACACTTATAAGATCACTTCGGTGTCTGTCTGTCTGTCTGTCTGTCACACCCGATTTTCTCCGAAACTATTTGACATAGAAAGATGAAATTTGGTAATAATATAGGAATTGATGGACTCATCAGAGCCATGTAGTTTTGAGAATTAAATTTTGACTTAAGGGGTTAGTTTTGGGGGGTGAAGTCGGAAGTGAAAAAAAAAAAATTTTTTACTGGGTCATCGAGTGTGGTGTCAAATGAAAGCTTGTGAAAACACGAGTAAAAAATATATATATAATATTATACTTGCGCGCACTTTTCTTTGTATTATTTTTAAAAATTCGCGAAAAATCGCTGTCCCGGGCCTTATCTCGAAAAGTACTTATCAAAAAATTTCGAAAAAATTCTGGAATATTCTCCACGGGGTGTAGATTGAACGAAAATTATCTCTAGTGCATTACCTTTAATAATTTATATGGTATATAAAAAAAAAAACAGAAATTTCAAGGTCATCAGATTTCAGTAAAGATTGGAAACAAACTTTGTTGAAAACTCATTTGGGATGTGTTTTGTGAAGTCTGATCATTTTATACCACCGTTACAAAAATTTTGACTTAAGGGTTTCGTTTTGAGGGGTGAAATCGGAAGTGAAAAAAAATTTTTTTACTAGGTCATCGAGTGTGGTGTCAAATGAAAGCTTGTGAAATCACGAGTAAAAAAATATATATATAATGTAATACTTGCGCACATTTTTCTTCGTATTACTTTTAAAAAATCGCTGTCCCCTACCTTATCTCGAAAAGTACTGATCAAAAAATTTTGAAAAAATTCTGGAATATTCTCCACGGGGTATAGATTGAAAGAAAATTATCACGAGTGCATTACCTTTCATAATTTATTTGGTATATATAAAAAAAAACAAATTTCAAGGTCACCAGTTTTCAGTAAAGATTGGAAACAAACTTTGTTGAAAACTCTTTTGGGGTGTGTTTTGTGAAGTCACTGATCATTTTATACCACCCTAACAAAAATTTTTATTTTAAAAACAATCAACGTACGGAACACTAATTGTGCAAGTTCAACTTGCACTTGACCGTTTTTTTTTTGTTTGAATCATGGTGTTTTAAGCTTTGATTTAATTTCACCCCCATCGAACAATTTTATTTTTTAAGCTAGTGGTAACCTGACACATGAGTGTGAAAGTGATGTGAAAATCTGTGTTTTTTTGCATATACAATTTATGTTCCTTTTCTTCAATTCTAATATTTGTTCAAATGTGCATCATTTTTCGAAAAAACGATTTTTTCAACTTTCCTTACGTTATCTACTATTTTTTGACATATATTAATAAAAATTGTTGTATTTTTTTGTTCTAGGTTGAACTCTACGGCAGCAATCGTTTCGTCCGTTTCAGGCCTCGCATAAAAAGTGCCTTGTCGTCTTGGATTCTGAAGTGACCAGTTTGATTTAAAAAGATAAAAAACATATTTTTGTACACTTAAAGATTTGTTTAATAAAGTACTTCAAATAAATTTTCGATTGCTTTTATTATATTCTTGAAAAAATTCCCGAAATTAGCCTTTCTTGCTGAGAGGTGGAGTGGTCTTATCCGTTAAGTCAATTTTTATTCTCAACTTATTTCGATCTATTAAATTATTTTGTCGATTGCAAATGAGGGGGACTAGAAATAAAGCAGAGTGTAGTGTTAGATTAAGACAATAAGTAAAAAATTTTGGATTTATGAGAATAATTTTGTGAAATTGTATGAAGCTAACGAAACGATAAGCGACGACCTTGATCATTTTACTGTTTATGGTGAAAAGAAAATTCGTTTGAAAATCGAATATATGAGGAACACACGTAAAGTTTTTATAACAGAAAGAACAATGGATAGCGATGATTATACCTCCGGAGACTCGAAAAGAGAAAGAGTCGAAGAAAAAGAAGGGATTATTCAAGAAGAGTAAAAAGCTTATAAGAACACCACCGAAAGAGAAAAACGAAAGAGTAGATAAGATAGACACTTTGATAGAAATGATCAGAGAGCTAATGTCAGATATAAAGGATATAAAAAGAGTTGAAGGAACTAAGAAAGGAGAATGAAGTATTGAAAGAGGAAAATAAGATAATTAGAGAAACATGAGAAGTATGGATTTGAAGATGAGTATACTGGAAAAAGACAACGTAAGGAAAAATATTGTAATATTGGGAATGAAATTTGAAGCGAATAGCCAACTAGATTTGAAAATTCAAAAGAAACTATACAGCAGAACATATAGCAGAAAACGAGAGAAAGAATGGAAAAAAGGTGAAAATAGAGTATCAAAAAATCGTAATCGAAGGAAGAGAATATAAAAGGGACATTGAGGAAGAAAAACTGAAAGAACAAATAAAGAATACTACTACCATCAAGTCAAAAAAACTGAGAAAAAGGAGAGAGATAGGTAGATTGACGACGACCCTGGCAAAGATAAAGAATACGGAAGAGAGGACCAGTAAAAAGAATACAAATAAGAAGATAATCAAAGAAATAAATAGGAAGAAAGAAATGGAAAATAATTATCGAGTTTTTAGATTGAGAACACGGAATAAAAGAGGTATAAACGGAAAAGAGGATGAACTGACAGAAGAACAACAAATGCACTATGTAGGAATCACTAAAACAGAAAGGGAAGGAAATGGATGCAAAAAATTAGAAGGAAAAGCATACAAAAATCAACATAGAGACATAATACCGGAACAAGATACAGAACTCATACAAACAGAAGAAACAAAAGAGGCAATCTGCAATTTAAACAGGATGGAAGGATATAGAAGGAAATATGGAAAAGACAGATATGGAGAAACTCAACTCCACGGGCCTTACACTCCTCAAGGGGTAGAAAGGTATAAGGATTATGTAAGTAAGTAAGCAAATAATGCTTGAATATAATGATTCTTTAGTGTGAGAAAGTCAAATTCGACATTCAGTTTAGAAGTGTGCCTTTGGAACAGAAGTACCAATTAAATTAATATGTCTCTTTCCTAGAAAAACATTTTTTCTAAAAATACCTTTTCCCAAACTATTCAGTATTTTTCACCGTTGTTATTTCAAAACATATCTTTCCTTATCAGGATTACACAACGCTGAAAAAGCTTTTAGCTGCATCGGATATGCTGCCGAAATGCATTATTCATCTTACAAATTTTCCGGACTTCCAAAGGAACATTTTTCGAGCGTAAATAACCTTCCTGAATAATAATATTTACCGGTTAAATATTGAATTTTCACGTGGGCATTTTCCAGAAACTTAAACTTTAAATTTTCTAGAAAAAAATTAAAAACTTTGAAATGGTGAACGCTTTCTTTAACAAGCTGTGTTCATATTGTAATTCCTTTTATACCGTGACTTGCAGTTAAGTTGTTCAAAGGTTAAATCTCATTACAGTAAAGAAATGGTAACTGTGTATGTCAGTCAATAGCTATCGGCCCAGAGAATGAAAATAGAGAACACGTCTACCCTTGCGTGAACGGTAGTAATGATTAACACGGGAATTTCCACCATTTTCAACCAATTTTAAAAAGATAATCCTAAATTATATTTTTCTATTAATGTCGGCTTCAAAGCGTCATTACCTCAAATTTCCGAAATAATCGACGAGATTTTATTTTCTATTAATTTCCTACGCTGCGTCCTGCGTAGGCGATAACTACGAGCGATCCGACTAATGCACAGTCAGAACAACACAACAATGAGATTTTTTCGCTAAAATCAGTTTTATTGATGACACATTTTAAGATGTTTTTTTTGACTTTAATCACGCCTGATTATACTGCAAGATCATCAGCATCATCATCATCATCGATGCAGTCCATCGTCAGATATAAGCCTCCCCTAAGTACGTCCATCTTCTTCCGTTTTGAGCCTTGTTTGATTTGAGCTAGTTGTATCGGACTAGTATTTTGATGCTGTCAGACCATTGGGTTTGCGGGCGTCCTCTACTTCTTTTCTTATTTCAGGGCCTCCACTTGATTGCTTTATGGGTCCATCGATTATCAGAGAGTCTTATGATATAATCCGCTCAGCTCCACTTCAACCTGTTTATCCTTTCAGCTACATCAGTTATCTTGGACCTTCCTCGAATTTCTTTATTAGTCAGCCTATCCCTCAACGATATTCCCAACATTCTTCTTTCCGTCGTTGAGCCTACAAGTAGTAGGCGATTTATAATTTGTTGAATCAAAGTCCACGTTTCCGTTCCGTATGTCAATACTGGCAACGCGCATTGATCAAATGTGCTTTTAGTGTATTTGGGACATTGGAAAGGAAGATATTTTACAATCTGCCAAACGCCAACCAAGCCAATGATATTCTCCTTGATAAATCCACTTTCAAATTTTCTTTGGATATTACTATTTTTTGTCCAAGATATACGTATAAATCCGTTCTTGTGATTTTAGAGTTTTCAATGTTTATTACTACTCAGTCGTCATTTGTTATGAACATGGTTTTGGCGATATTTATCTTCAGACCAATCTCTCTGGACTGTTTAAGTTCGTTCAGCATTTCTTTCAATTCTTCTTTGTTATTAGATATAAGCACAAATTTTTTTTCTCCTCTTATATTTATACTCTTACTTGTCCATGGAAGTTGTTTGAAAAGATCTTCTAAACAATTTCAGCGAGATGGTGTCCCCTTGACGTACCTCCTCTTTTCATTTCTATCTTATTGGTGTTTTTTTTCAATAATATCAGAAATGTTGCATAATCTGCGAGTATCTGCTGTCAATTCTACTTAGACTATCTAATTTGTTCAGATTTCAAGGGAGTCAAACGCTTTCTCGTAATCCACAAAGGCCACCCAAATCTTAAAATTATACTCGTTTGACGTTTCTATTAAGGTTCTTAATACTTGAAGGTGGTCCAATGTACTAAACCCTTTTCTGAATCAGGTTGGTTCTCTGGGTTGGTAAACGTCCAATTTCTTTGTGAATCTCTTAGTTATTATTTTCATAAATAACTTGTACATTACGGATAGTAGGCTGACTGGTCTATAGTTGGTTAATTTAGATTTATCTCTTTTTTTGAAGAACATGACCACCACAAAATTAATCCAGTCTCAAGGAACATCACACATATCCAAACACTTATACAATATATCTAGAATTCGTAATATGGGCTCTCCGCCCTATTGCAACATTTCGACAAATATGCCGTCTTCACTTGCTGCTCTTCCTCTTGCCATTTTATTTAAAGAATCTTGTAGATTACACACTACTTTTGGTATAATGATCTTTCTTGAATTATTCTTGAATTTTTTATCAGCCCAAATTCTGCAATTTTCTTTATTTGTCCAATGTAATGCAAATTTGCTTTGTGGCGTATGATTTTTCGAGAAAATAATGGATTATTTGATTTTTGTTCGAGCATCTAATCAGTAAAATTTCTTTGTTGCAATTGAATTTTTTCTCTCAGTTCTTGTGTGCAAATCTATCCAAAATTCCTAATATATTGCCATAAGAAATCCCTAATTGTTGAAAACGACGTTGAATCAATGTTGGTGGGTTAACAGTAACGTTTTTACGAACAGCAACAATGTTTTCATTCGAACGAGCACTGGTCTACTTGATGTAGATACATTATGAAGACAACCATCTTTTTTTTCTTAAATTTGACCACCAATTTTTGACTCATCGGTCCATTTGGTCGATTATGTTAACCTATAAACTTACGAATTTTGCGATGTTTTTTTACAGAATGTCCATTTTCACAATAAGATTGAATAACATTATGCATTTTTTTAAGAGTATAACATACGTGCTGCAGGGAAATCCCTAAATCGCTACAGGAACGAGGCGAGTGCGGAAAAAGTGATTTACATTTATCTTGGATCGCTGTAAATTTTACTCGGTAGGAAGCACAGTCCCTTGAAAAGAGTTGCCTGAGGAGTAACAAACTGAAACTCATACGGATGTGAAATATTAGCGCGACATGTATTCCTAACATCCACCACCCTGGGAGGAATTAAGCGTAGAATACGTGGAAAGAAGCGAGCTATAAATGTGAAATTAGTCCCTCTGTATATTAATTTGAAGTTTGGAATTACGAATATAGTTTAAAATGGCAAATTTTATAGTGGCAGGGAAAGACTATTTTGTAAAAATGGACGATATTAATATTGAATTGGTTTAATGTATTTTCAAAAACGCGAATAGCTGTTAATTTTAAGAAAAATATGTTTTTATTTAAATTCGTAATTTTCTTTATGGTAATAAGACACTGTTAACTGATAATAACGTTTTTTTTTGTGTTTACTTTTCACAGCAGCAACAGCAATCGCTTAAGATACGTTTGATTAGAATCGGTTGAATAATCTGTTAGTTATGATGAGTAAATTTTCGATCCGTTAAAACTTCTCCAGATATAAGATGGAACATTTGCGAACATATGTTTATCACTTTTTTTTTATAGTCTGATGCTTCATCACACCCCAAAAACTGACCCAACTCATTGTTACGATAGTAGCAAGAGCGGTCCATCATATACAGATAATATGATCTACGTAAAAAATCCTGGATGGTACGAGTACTTAACACGTAGGCTGAAAAGTTTTTGGTCTAACACACAGACGTCGCCCTTTTCAAAAAATCCATATGATTTTTAGGAAGTACCAACCTTTAAACGATACGTGTCAAAATTTCATGACATTTCGACGATTAGTTTATAAGTTACAGTGGTTTTAGTGACGCTACTTTTGATATTTTTAAAACAATGTGTTGATTAAACACTGAGTTTTGACGGGAAAAAAATATCGTTCAAGCAAAACAATGGCCTGATAAGTGTCACGGGGACTCCACCCCTGGAAAATCACTTCTTATTTACTGGTATACTGAATTTAAATGCGGTCATACAGACACAAATGATGTTGAACGCTCTGGACGACCAAAAGAGGTAGTTTACACCGGAAAACATCAGAAAATCCACAAAATTGTTTTGGATGACCGTAAAGTGAAATTGAGCTGAGATAGCTGACACCCTAAAAATATCAAAACAACGTGTTGATTATATTTTTTGCATGAACATTTGGGCATGAGGAAGCTCTATTCGAAATGGGTACTGCTTTTGCTCACAGTGGTCCAAAACCAACAACGTGTCGATGATTCTGAGCGCGGTTTGGACCTGTTTAAGCGAAATAAAAAGGATTTTTTCATGCAATATGTGACAATGGATGAAATATGGATTCACTACTACACACCGGAATCAAATCGGTATTCAGCTGAGTGGACAGCAGCCGGTGAAAGTTGAGCCTCCCGAAGCGACCAAAGACACAACAGTCGACTGAAAAGGTTTTGGGCTCTGGATTTTGGGAAGCGCATGGAATAATTTTCATCGACTATGCTGAGAAGGGAAAAACTATCAATAGCGAATATTATATAAAGTTACTGGTGCGTTTGAAGACAGAAATCGCAAAGAATCGACCCCAAATGAATAAGAAACAAGTGCTCTTTCATCAAAACAATGCACCGTGTCACAAGTCAATGGCCACGATGGCAAAATTGCATGAATTGAAGTTTGAATTGCTTCCTCATCCAAAGTATTCTCCAGTTTCCGCTCTCAGTGACTATTACACAGCCCCACAGAAAAAAGAAGTGGGGTATATTTTTGATGCGATATATCAGATCCGTAGTATTTTTGCCCGCTGATCACGAATCTGACATCAGAATATCGCCATCACATCTCAATTTTTTTCTAACCTCAAAAAATAGGTAAAAATTAGTAAAAATTAAGAAAAATATACTCCTAAAAAATTGATTCAAGCTTTTTCATGAATCCAAAGATGTATTAATATGTATTCGGACACGCTAAGCTAATATTCATCGGTTGAATTGAGCTATACAATTCTGTTTTCTTTCTAACCTCAATAAATCAGACAGATATAGTGCTTCTCGAATGCAAAAACGAATTCAAATTAAAATTCAACCGATCCTTACCAAATTTGGTACACGGGGATTTTTTGGGTCGCTGATCACGATTCTGAGGTTGGATTTGCAAAATTCAAGATGGCAGATGTTTTCGCGCCATTTTGAACGCCGAGAAAATTCATCGGTCGATTTTTATTCTTCTACCTGCATCCAGGGCACCTCCACGTGGTGACGGTGGGCAACGGTGTTACTCCACTAGCCGGTGTCCAGAGTCCCTGGATAACGGCTTAGATGCCGTCAGGGCAGGTAGAAGAAAGAGAATTACGATGCAGGGACTCGGAAACCCAGTATCGGCGATTGGTCAGGGTGGGAAAGCGGGCCCGCAGCCGTCGTCATCCAGCGACCGTAGCTCTTCATGTGTGGGTGACTTGGCTCATGTAGAGTATAATGCTACAAGAAAACGATCTCACGGTACAAGGACTTTTCATAAGTGCGATAAAAACAGTGATTCATTTTATTATATTTGCTGTCAACACGTATTGAGTAAAATGGGGTCACCGATAACGGATAAGATTAAAACCTTATATAAGGATTGTTTTTTTAACATTGAAATACAGCACCAGGATACAGATTGGGTTCCCCACATCATTTGAAGTTCTTGCAAAATAATGTTGTACATCAATAAGAAGGCGATTAAATATTCCAGACCAGCAATATGGAATAGACCATACAGTGAAAATGATTGCTACTTTTGTATGAATGTTGTATCTAGGCATAACCGAAAAAATAAAAACACTATTACTTATAACGATGTTTCGACAGTAACAAGACCAACTAAACTAATTCCGCCTCCTGAACCACTTGATGCTCATGTTATGAAAACAAATGATTTCACCTTATCAGTTCATGCCGAAAACATTGAGACTGTCGAAAAAGATTCAAACACTGTTACTAATGAATGTTCTAGTGACAACCTATCATATACTAGTGACACAGATAAAGAATTTCTACCATACAACCGTAAACCAGAACCAATACTCGTATCACAGTCAGAACTTAGTGATCTAGTCAGAGATTTAGGCTTATCCAAAGATGGTTCAGAGCATCTTGCTTCCTTTTTAAAGAAAATACATTTACTTAAGCCAGAAGCTACGATTTCTTATTATAGAAACAGAGATGAAGAATTTCGAAAATATTTCACAATGAACGAGGAATTGTCACTTTCATATTGTACCGATGTAAAAGGTCTAATGGATGAATTTCAAAATAAATCATACGATCCTGAAGAATGGAGACTGTTCATTGATTCTTCTAAACGGAGCATTAAGGCAGTTTTGCTGCATAATACCAACGTTTACGCTCCCATTCCGATTGCTCATTCCACAGTTATGGAAGAGCAATATGAAAAAATGAAGCAGCTTTTGATAAAAATAAAATATGTTGATCATAACTGGAAAATTTGTGGAGATCTGAGAATTGTAACAATATTGCTTGGCCAACAGTCAGGGTTTACACTTTATCCCTGTTATAAATGTCTGTGGAATAGCAGAGACAGGGAACGTCATTATAAGAAAAAAATTTGGCCAACAAGAGAATCGTTCACTTCTGGTGAAAATAATGTATTGTTTCCACCATTGGTAGATCCAGGAAAAGTTCTTATTCCCCCGCTTCACATTAAGCTTGGACTTATGAAGCAATTCACGAGAGCAATAGATACAAACGGCCATGTTTCAAATATTTGCATAAAAAAATTTCCGAAATTTTCTGAAGCTAAAATTAAGGCGGGCGTATTTGACGGGCCACAAATAAGAAAATTGTTTCAAGATTCATTATTTGTTACTAAAATGAATAAAGTTGAAAAAGCTGCTTGGCTTAGTTTTAAAGAAGTCGCAACAAACTTTTTGGGAAATAATAAAAGTCCTAAGTACAAAGAAATAGTCGAGAAAATGGTAAAAAATTTTCAAACATTAGGTTGCTTAATGAATCTAAAATTACATTTCCTGGACTCCCACATCGATGATTTCCCAGATAATCTTGGTGACTACAGTGAGGAGCAAGGGGAACGTTTTCACCAAGATCTGAAAATCATAGAAAATCGGTATCAAGGACGATGGGGTGACCATATGCTAGCGGACTATTGCTGGTCGCTAAAAAGAGAAACAAGTCCTCAAAAGCGTTTGGGCAGAAAGCCTTTGAATAGGTCATTCGCGGAAAAAAGAACAAGATACAGCCAAAAAAAGGAAAGTTAGGCGCGGGTCTAACCTTCGCAATTATAGGGCTTAAGGGTCTACTATTTGAGAGTATATGGTTTAAAAGTCCTGGTTTTGAGTTTTATTGGGTCTCATTTTTAAAGTTACAGGGTTATTGAGGTCTATTTTTTGAGGTTACAGGGTGTGGGAGTCTAAGGTTTCAAGGTTTAGGGTTTAAGAGTATCAGGTTTGAGGATTCCCCAACTGTATACCAAACTTGGTAGGAATCGGTTGGTTTTCAAAAATTTTGTCCGCCATCTTGGATCCGCCATTTTGAATTTTGCAAATCCAACCTCAGATTCATGATCAGCAATCCAAAAAACCCCCGTGTACCAAATTTGGTAAGAATCGGTTGAATTTTAATTTGAATTCGTTTTTTTTTTTGCGTTCGAGAAACACTATATCTGTCTCATTTATTGAGGTTAGAAAGCAAACAGAACTGTATGGCTTAATCCAACCGATGAATATTAGCTTAGCGTGTCCGAATACATATTAATACATCTTTGGATTCATGAAAAAGCTTGAATCAATTTTTTAGGAGTATATTTTTCTTAATTTTTATTAATTTTTACCTATTTTTTGAGGTTAGAGAAAAATAGAGATGTGATGGCGATATTCTGACGTCAGATTCGTGATCAGCGGGCAAAAATACTACGGATCTGATATATCGCATCAAAAGTATACCCCACTTTTTTTTTTTGTGGGGCTGTGTTATCTATTCGCAGACCTCAAAAAAATGCTCGCGGGAAAGAGATTTGGCTCCAATGAAGAAGTTATCGCCGAAATTGAGTCCTGCTTTGAAGGCAAAGTCAAGTCCTTCTACAAGAAAGGTATAGAAATGTTAAAAAAGTGGTGGATTAATTGTATCGCTGTTGAAGGAGACTATGTTGATGAGTAAAGTCAAATTTTGCAAAAAAAATGTGTTTTAAGTAGCTAGACCAAAAACTTTTCAGTCTATTTGCTACAAGTTCATTTCAATGAAACTTCTGCAATGCCATCACTTTTAACTTCTTTAAGAATATTGACTGTATTCTTTAAATTCCTTATAAGTATTCTTAAGGGTTTAATAGCGAAATTAAAGTTAAAACTGCAATACATTACTAACTCTACTCATTTTATTAAAATTTATTAAATAAATACTTGTCTATTAAAACTTTAGTTAAGAAAGCTTGGCATTCTGTCAAAATTAGAATGCACATTTATCCATTTTTATTCCCGAATATCTCTATTCTGTGTATTGATCGCCTATCATAGATGCCCCCTGAAAAGAACAAAAGAAATAAATAAATCAAATAGTTTATGGGTATTTCGTAGCTACTCTCTGTCAAGTAAGAACGTGTCCGCAATAATTCATTTTTGGTAAATGCGATTCTAGCGATTCAACAAAAAATCGGTGCAGGGAACCTTTGTTTTGTATCAGTCGAAATCACGTAAAATCCAAAATGAATCACTTGTTTGCGCGTCGGTTCGCTAAATATATTAAAAAGTCGGTGTCATTTGTGAAGAAGTGGGTAAATTATTTTAAAGAGACCACGAATGTCGACGACTTGCCAAAACGTTGCTCGGTAGGCAAAGTCACTTCGAAAGTCGAAAAACGAATCGTGTCTTTGTTTTCACGGGACCCGAAATTGACGGTGCGTCAAGGAGCGGCAAAATTAAGAAAAGTGGGTTTGAATGGTGCTCATGATGTAAAATTCTGAAGCACGTTGAAGAAATCTTTCATTATCATTATCATCATTAGCTTATTCTATCTATAGGAGTTGTCTCCAATGAGCTTTGTTGTTAGCTTTTGCATCCAACCGTGTCCTGCTAATCTTTTTATGACTTCCGTCCATCTTGTCTGTGGTCTACTTCTGCGTCTTTTGTGTTCTCTAGGCCTCCATTCAACTATACGGAGTGTGCATCTGTTCTTTTACCTTCTATTAATAGTTCCTGGTTGTTATCTTCACTTTCAAATATTTGGACCTACTTCTCGGGACTTGTTATTCAACTTCATCAGCATTTCTTGTAACTCTTCTTTTGTGTTGGCGATCAGAGTGATCTCATCTGCGAACCTTAAGTGATTTAATCGTCCGCCTATTAGTATTCCGTTATTTTCCCACTTTAGCAATTTGAATATGTCTTCTAGAGTCAAAGTGAACAGCTTTGGGGATATAGAGTCGCCTTGTCTAATTCCTCTTTTAATTTTGATTTTATTTGTTTTTTCTTCAAGCATTATTTGTTATGTGGTATTTTTATATATGTATTCAAGAAGAGTTGTGTACCTTTCATCGACTCTGCTGTTACGTATGGCATTAAGGGCTGCCCATATCTCTACCGAATCAAATGCTTTTTCATAGTCAACCATTGCTATCCACAAGGTGCCCTTATATTCATTTGCTTTCTACACTAGTAATCTAATTATTTGAAGATGGTCCAAAGTGCTGTATCCCCTTCTAAATCCCGCTTGTTCACGTGGTTGATAACTGTCTAATTTGTTCGTTAATCTATACGTTACGATTCTAGTGGGGATTTTGTACTGTACCGATAACAGGCTGATGGATCTGCAATTCTCCAGTTTAAATTTGTTTCCCTTTTTAAATATAAGCAGAATTAAGGCGTTTACCCAAGGTGTTGGTATTTTACTTTCTGTGAGGCACCTATTAAATAGAGCTTGAAGAGATTGTATTATCGATGCCCCTCTACACTTTATCATTTCTATAGTTATTTCATCGACCCCTGATTCTTTGTTGTTGTGCATATATTGTAGGGCGTTCATTATTTCATCCGTTGTTAGATCGAGAATTTCCTCAGATCCCATATTTCTTACTATCACTCTATTTCCTTCTTCTCTCCCGGGCGATGGTGATATTTTCGTATCATATAGCGTTTGATAATATTTCTTTGTAGCTTCCTTTATCTCTTTGATTTGTGCGATTTCTTGGTTATCGTTATTTATAAGTTTTATTATTTGATGTCTCCCTTCATTCATTTGTTTGTTTAGGTGTTTCAAACTTTTCCCCTCTTTCAAAGTTTCTTCTATTTTCGAGTTCCTATATTGTCTGACGTCTTCTTTGATCTTTTTCTTTATTTTTTTGTCTCTTTCTGCCAATTCTAATCTGCAGTTTGTAGGATTATTTCTTAATAGTCGTTTCATGAGATTTTGCGTCTCTTTACTTAATTTTTGTGTTTTTTCTTTTTTCGATGTTGCTATTTGTTTTGTAGTCATGAGTAGGTTGTTGGTTATTTGTGCGTTTAATTTATCAAGTTCTATTTGGTAGTTTATGTGCTTTATATGAGTTTCTAGTGCTTGTCGATATTCGTCTGTGTTTTGCTTTATTATTCCTGTTGGCGTCTTTATCTTTGTATGCGTTATTAATCTACGTCTCTCCTGCTCAGATTTATTCTTATTTTTGCTATGTTCATTTGATGGTCACTGCCAACGTTTATCGTGTTCAGGACTGTCATGTCAATTCAATATTCTTGTCATTTGACAACACATAATCTTTTCGTTTACAATATTTCTCCTCTGTTGATCCTCGTACCGAAAGTGACGCTCTTCTCATTTGTATTCTTTGGTTTCCCTATCTTGGCATTGAAGTCGCCGATATTATATCTTGTTTTATGATGTAGCAATGCTTTGTTTATCTTCGTAGAATTGGTCAGTTTCTTTTTCCTCGCTGTCTTATGTCGGTGCATATATCTGAATGATCCTACATTACAGAAGGAATTTTTGCTGGGAGAAAATTACGTCTCGAAGCGGCTTGCTTGAGTTCACGATAAGATACCAGCGTGGCTCTCACAATCGTCGGACGCCAACCTTATTAAAAACGTTTAGTCTCTTATAAAGAGAAAGTTCAGAGGAAAGACCCTAAGGACTTCGACTCAGTTGTCCCGCGAGATTCGAAGAATTTGCAGAGTATCCAGAAAATTCCGTCGACAGCATGCCTCGAACATACCAGGCGATTATTGATGCAGAAGGTGATTGGACAACTAACTCAGGTAATTCTGCCGAGAATACATTGATGGCAAAAAATGTTTTCGAAACACATTTTTTCAAAAATACGAGCGGTCACGTTCTAACTTGATAGACTGTAAGTGGCCGAAACGATTGTTCTTGTCGAGGGAAAGTAAAATAAAAGTCAGGTACCACGATGACGACTCAATTATTTTACTAATCCGTTCCGCTTGATTTAATGATACACCACTGATTATAAATGTACCAACTAACCAAGTGAAAGAGAAATGTTAAAAAACAACGAAAAGAATCAAGTAGATTTGAGATACTGGTCAATTTTTAGACTCGTACGAAAATTTCTCTCTCGATGTAATTTTACTCTCGATTGAACCACGCGCTAGAGGAGTCAAAATTTAATTGTTCAACAATCAGTGATCAACTTTTATAAGAGAAATCAGCAATATTAACCTTAATTGTCGCAAAATTGATTTAATCTCGATCTTTAAGGTGGTAGAGAGTCACGATAACGTATAAAAAAAATAAAAATACACTTGTGAAAACTCGTTTGAATATACATATACGGAAAAACTCTAAAAATATGCTAATTAACAATCATAAACAATGAAAAAGAATAATAAGTGAAATCCTATTAAAATTATCTATGCTCTAATTGTTATTATTATTTTTATTTAATTGAAAAATGCGTTTAGTGTGTGGCGCCGGTAAATTTTTAGTGGTAAAAAATGTGCGTTTAGTTTATGCTTTAATGATTTTACTTGGGTTTTTGGTGATTTGTGGAGAGAATAGGATTACCAACGAAATTAAAGGTAGGATTTTAATGAAAAATATTGTTTTCAGGATGCAATTATGTAATAATATATTATTATTATCATTGTTATATTAAGAGTATTGATAACTAGTTAGCCCATCGTCAAAAATTAAATCAGTTGCTATATATAGTAGTTAGACATTTGGTAAATACATACGCAAAGCTTGGTGGTTCAGATTATATTGTACGATTTACAGTGAACTTTTCAAGAAGGTACGACCGATAAAAATTGTGAATTTAGGAGAATCGAATATCGATCGATGATAAAGTAGCTGTTTTTATTAGGACATTTCTAAAGAAATTGACGATGTTATTATTACCAATACATTAAAAGAACAATGTTCTTCCAGCGCGACTATCAAAAATTGTGTTGTGAGTTTCAAGAAAGGAAGAATCGACATCAGTGATGAATACTGTGTTGGATGACCCATTCCTGTGTCTAACAGAGAGAATGTTGAGGCTGTGCATGAAATCATTTTAGAGAAAGGACCAATTGCGCTGAAACGTTAAGCAAATACTTCGAACATTTCATATAAATGTGTTTTTCTCAATGTCCATAGTTTTAGATATAAGAAAATATTTAGCTTAATAACCCTAAATGTCTAAACGTAGGTTTCATCTTTATGATCCAGAGGCAAAGGAATAGTTGAAAGGATAGAAACACGCTGGTTCACCTCGCTTTAAGAAGTTTTGCTTGCAGAAATTAGCAAGAAAAGTTTTATTTTCCGCTTTTTAAGACAAGGATGGGATATTTCTGACAGATTACCTGGAATAAAGCAAAACAGCGACTGGAGAATATTACTCTTCGTAAATAAATAAACTTCGCTAAAAACTTGTGGGAAAACGACAAAGAAAAATTTTTAAAGGGGTGCTGACTCTTACAAGACAATGTACTTGTATATAAATCGTTAGTTCTGCAAAAAAGTACACGAATAAGGCTTTAAAACTGATTGATTATTAACCATATTTCTTTAATTCAGCTTCTTCAGGCTATTATCTATTCTTAATACTGAAAAAAAAAAACATTTGAAAGGACATAAATTTTATTCGACTAAGAAATAAAAATTGTTGTCCAAGACTGGCTTACAAACCAAGATAAAGAATTTTTTTTAAAAGGTCCAGAAATACTTTATAATCGTTGCTTTAAGTGTTGAAAGTTGAAAGGAAGAAACAATGTTTTTTCTTAAAATTTGCTTATTTTTTCTATCGTAGGCTAGACATTTATCAATTCGCCCTCGTATTTTTATACATAAATTTTTTATGTTCCATATTCAAAACGGTAAATTCTTTTCGGGCGGCACCTGCCCTTATTTTCCTCTCTGTCTGTCACAGTCGTTTATAGCCCAGCCGCCAGGGGTTTTGAGCTCTCATTAAATGCTAACAGGCTGCATTTTGATACACAGCTAGTTTCTTGGACGTAGAATACGATAAAAAACAAGTTTGCTCAAGTTTGAAGTACGCTAAGCTCGCAAAATCCAAAATAAAATAAAAAATTCGTTTTTTCGGTAATATCTCGAAAAATAAAAAAGATACCGAAAAACTAATAGCATCACGTGAAAGAGCGGGAAATTTTACAAACAAAATAGTATAAGGATATTTTTCCAG
The DNA here is from genome assembly GCA_019049505.1 of Pachyrhynchus sulphureomaculatus. Classification (NCBI taxonomy): domain Eukaryota; kingdom Metazoa; phylum Arthropoda; class Insecta; order Coleoptera; family Curculionidae; genus Pachyrhynchus; species Pachyrhynchus sulphureomaculatus. Next base: position 232,690,157 of record CM032446.1, on the reverse strand, counting down.
ATTTTTTTTATTAGCGTGAGAATTAAAAATTCGGATAGGTGATACAAAAAGTGTAGCGCGCCAAACAGGTTAATTTGAAAGTATACGCGCACCGTTTTTAGAGTGTAAAAAAAAACTTAAGAGATAGCTTTTTAAAGAGGAGACTTTCAGCTTTCCGATGGTACTAATAGTTTTTTATTTTTGTTTTGTAAAACTTAAAACGAAATTTGTGTTTGCATGATTTTAACGGGCATACAGTAAATTAAGAATATTTAATAAAATATAGCATTGAAAAAAAATCCTTGTGCGTATATGATTATTATACCTTAAGTTTCCTTATAAGAATAATTAGAAATACCCACATTATGTGTCATTTAGAAATTGAGTTTTAAAATATGAAAATTTGCCTGCCGTAGTGCGCCGCCGCGCCGGCAATTTTACGTTCAAAGCAATACGAATGGTTAAAAAAAATTTCTTTAGTTACAGTTAAAAGTATACTTCATATCAGAAATTCGTTATAGACTTAAAAAAAACTTTCTCTATTTTTGTAATTTTGCTTTTAAAAAATAGTTCATGTATTTTTTTCTTATTATCTATAATATATATAAAATGCAACGTCTCTCTGTCTGTCTGTCTGTCTGTCCGTTCGTGAACTTATCCGATTTACGTACTTTTTTTTTTAAAACATACATATGTTCTCTGGTCAGGTTATAGGCTATATTTTATTACGATATGTAGCATAAGGAATCAGTGACGATAATAGTAAATGAAGTTGGAAAAAAGTTTTGCTGCTAGCGCATTCCCTTCCAATACACAGCCTAAACCATTAAATATCGAACAATATTATGTAGCAGAGAATATCTATAATCTATAATCTATAATATATATAAAATGCAATGTCTCTCTGCCTGTCTGTCTGTCCATTAGTGCGTTTATCACGCGAGAACCACTTATCCGATTTACGTGTCTTTTTTTAAATTCATACATATATTCTTTGGCTAGGTTATATAATAATAATAATAATTTATATCTATAATATGTATAAAATACAACGTCTCTCTGTCTGTCTGTCCGTTAGTGCGCTTATCACTTGAGAACCACTTATCCGATTTACGTGTTTTTATAAATTTATACATATGTTCAATATAATTCGATATAAGCCTAAATAATGGGAGATAAGGTGAGATAATGGGAGATAAGTATAAATAATTGGAGATAAGGAGAAATAATGGGAGATAAGCAGAGATAAGTCTAATGGGAGTTATGATGAAATAATGGGAGATAAGGAGAAATCATGGGAGATAAGGAGAAATATTGTGAGATAAGTCGAGATAAAATAATTGGAAATAAGGAGCAATAATGGGAGATAAGCAGAGATAAACCTAGATAATGGAAATTATGTAGAGATAATGGGAGATAAGGAGAAATAATGGGAGATAAGGGGAAATAATGGCAGATATTTTATTACGGTAACATAAGGAATAAGCAGTAACGATAGTAGTAAATCAAGTCCACGCGAGTAGAGCCGCGGGCACGGCTCGTTAATTATATAACTTAAACTGAAAAAAATATATATTTAAAGGTGGGAAATGAAAGATATGCTTTAAGTATAAAGTATTTATATTTCATTTAAACATCCAGCTACAAAGAAAACAGCTATTAATATATTTCTCAATTACTCGAAAAAATTTAATGAATTACGTACTCTCTGGCCCTCATATTGGACCTACCGGTTTGAATTTTTCAAATCGGATTCTTAATCAGTATCCCGAGCTGGCTTTAAAATCCAATTTCAAAATATTTAACGGTATACAGAAACGCTAATTTAATCATAAATAAGGTTGGAAGCCTGTTTCCCACTACAACTGAAGATGTTAAACCAGCCATTTTATTTTAAATATCTTTTTTTTAACTACGGTAATAATCTATATATTATTTTTTTGTAAAATTTCCTGTTCTTTCACTTAGCGCTATTAGCTTTTCGATATCTTTTTTTTCTTTTTAGACTTATTTGCCGACCGAATTTTTCATTTTATTTTCGTGTTTGTAGGTCTGGCGTACACTTTAAAGCATCAAACTTTATTTACTTTATCGTATTCTAAGTCCAAAAAACCACCTGTATGCTAAAATGCAGCTTGTAAACATTTAATGAGAGCTTTTCGCCAAAATTTGTCTCTGACTGGGCTATTAAGGAATCAGCTTGTAATATTTGTACAACTTGTAGGTACTCATGTAGCCTGAAGGTTAATAACTTGAAAACTTACATTATTTTCAATACCTTTGTAAGTCTGCTTGTACACTGGAAGTTGGTATCTTCAAAACACACGTATTTTTCAAGACAAAAGCACATTCTCTATTGCAAACTTAAACCTATATAGTACCTTATCGGATGAAGGCTGCCAGTAACTTATTTCCTGAATTATAAGTACGGGAAGTGCAAGATGATGTTTATCGATTACCACCTGATGTTTATCGATTACGAAATTAGGACATGTCATGTTTTGGATCATTTTGGAACTCGTCAGATAGCCTGGGCAAGAGTGACAAGGTCGGCATTAAAAATTTGGCAGGTTTACATCAGGTAACAGGCAGGTTTGTTGGCTACTACTCACTATTGAGATATTACTTTAAAATCCTTGCTGCTGTTGCGATTCTTTTGTGAGATGCTAAACCTTTCCATCTTCACCTCGGCTAGCTGATGAGCTTTAAAAGAAGTGACATGACAAGTTCGGTTACTGATAGGCCCAATAATATAATATTCCTAAATATTTTTCAGTAGTTTAATCGCTAATTTGTGAATACAATATTCTCGAGAATGAATTCGTCTAGTATTGACTGCATCGATTTATGTATAAAACCAAGTTTACTATGACATCTCTAACTACGTATTGCGTGTATATTTAATTTTAATTTAGCAATAAATAAGACAATACAATTTTGAATGAGTTTACATGTAACAGTACTTAGTGTATTATAAAAAAAAATGTTATGAAAACCATGGCAAATTTACCAAAAAGTGACAAAATGTTGTAAAAATTGTCGCATTGTTTCCAACGACCATATCGTAGACTTACTCTTCCTTTCTTGATGAAACTTTATACATTAATTTTTTTAGAACAATAGATTTACGAATAAAAATCTAACATTCCCCTTTATTGAAAACAATAATAATGTTTTCACTTTTAACGTGTTTTAGTTTTGTTACAAAATTAATTAGCGTATTTGAAAGTAATGGTTCGAGATGTTTAAATAAATCACTTAACGAGAACAATTTTCGAAAGATCTAACAATATAATATAATATAGTATATATAATAGGAATAAAGATGGTCGAGATTATAAAACGCGCTCAACCAACCAAGCAAAACTAGTAATCAGATGAAAAAAGTGCCTTAATAGAACCAAACAAGAACGAGTGAGTACTGGTTATTTTTACAGGTAGGAAAATATAACAAGAGTTATGAATAAAGACAGAACAGATAAATGAAGAGTAAATAGAAGCACCTACGGGATTATTCAGACCCCTCGAACTAGTATAACTGTCAGACGAATATAAATTTATACAATGTTTAAATCGGATAAAAACTCTCGAGACTTGAACAAAAAACAATTTTTTTGCCTAAAATAGATTTTATTCTTCAACATAGTTTCCTTCAAGAGCGTTTTTTTTCCCTGTCAAATTTGGAAAATAATAATTGCTGGCGGCCAGATCTGGTGCAAACAGCGCACATTAGGAAAAATAAGACATTTTTTGGACAAAAATCGAGACATTTTTACCAATTTGAATATTTTTTTTAAATACTCGTGGACATTTCTAGGTTACTCCCCAACTGCAGAATTTTAAATAAATTGACTTATTATGATTTTATCTGATCATATATCGGTTATATGAAAAATACATATTTACCCCATATTAGGAATAGTACAAAATTCGACTAAATTTGGTATTTTAACGTATATACTTAGATATGTTAACCTTCTCAGTTCGAATTCGAAGATAATTTTAAAAAAATATATATGATACTCTTACCTCAGAAAATATCTTCCAGGTGCAAACATTCTTAATCGTAAGAATGGAATAGTTGTTTTCTGCACAAATCTATCTGAATATGATAACTTTGTGCATTTTGATCCAGCTAATAAAGGACTGACATCAAAATTAAGTTATGTTAGGTTTAAAGCTTGTTGTGTATACCTTTCTGCTCTCTTATGTCTCTAACCATTAGGTTATGTTAGGTTTAAATCTCGTTATATCTGCTCGTCTATGATTCGAAGCATTAGGTTATGTTAGGTTCAAGGCTTGTAGTATATGCCTCTATGCTCACTTATGATTTGATACCTTAGGTTATGTTAGGTTTAAAGCTTGTACGAGGCTGGTTTGAAAAGTCCGTACAAAGTCCGAGAGATGGCACCACCGGCGCGTATCGAGGTCATGTTTAGTTAGTAGCATCTCTTGAATGAACGCACACCAAGTTTCAGCCATATTGGTCTATTTCTTTGTGTTTGGCATTCGTGTGAATCAAGGAAGTCGAGTGATTTTCAAGAAATGGACGAAAAAGAATTTCGTGTGGTGATTAAACATTACTTTATGAAAGGCAAAACGTCTCAGGAGACTAAAGAGAAGCTTGATAAACATTATGGTGACTCTGCGATTAGAATAGTTTATAAGTGGTTTCAAAATTTTCGGACTGGCCATATGGGCACAAGTGACGCTGAACGTTCTGGACGGCCTGTGGAAGTTACGACTCCAGAAATCATTGATCAAATCCATGATATGGTGATGGATGACAGAAGAGTTAAGGTGCATGAGATTGCTAGTGCTGTGGGCATCTCGACTGAACGGGTACATAATATTTTGCATAAACATTTGGACATGAGAAAGCTATCCGCAAGATGGGTGCCGCGATTGCTGACGCTTGACCAAAAACGGAATCGTGTGAAGTGTTGCAAGGATGGTTTGCAGCTGTTCCAGAAGAATCTGGAGGACTTTAAGCGTCGTTTCGTCACTGTGGATAAAACATGGATACATTACTATACTCCTGAGACCAAACAACAATCTAAACAATGGGTTACCAAGGGGAAATCTGCACCAAAAAAGGCGAAGACCGTTCCTTCGGCCGGAAAGGTTATGGCGACTGTCTTTTGGGATTCGCAAGGGATAATCCTCATCGACTATCTGGAAAAGGGTAAAACTATTACAGGTGAATATTATTCATCGTTATTGGACCGTTTGAAAACCGAGCTGCAAGAAAAAACGCCCGCGGTTGGCCCACAAGAAAGTCCTTTTCCATCACGACAACGCACCAGCACACACCTCAGCAGTTGTGGTCGCAAAATTAATGGAAATAGGATTCCAACTCGTTTCACATCCCCCCTATTCTCCAGACTTGGCTCCCTCGGACTACTATTTGTTCCCCAATTTGAAGAAATGGCTGGCGGGACAAAGATTTTATTCAAACGAGGAGGTGATTGCAGACACTAATGGATATTTTGCAGACTTGGACAAAGCCTATTATTCAGAAGGGATCAACAAACTAGAACATCGTTGGACGAAGTGTATAAGCCTAAAAGGAGACTATGTCGAAAAATAAAAAAGGTTTACCCCCAAACACATAAGTAGTTTTCATTTTTGCACGGACTTTTCAAACCAGCCTCGTAGTATATGCCTTTCTGCTCGTTCATGATTCAATCTATTAGGTTATGTTAGGTTTAAACTTACCATACGAGCTCACTCTATATATAAAAATCTGTTGTATTTTAGATACTTTTATGAACTATAAAAAACAAATGCCCTACTTATGACCAAGAATATTGACGTTTTTAAGCTTTTTTGAGGTTAGAAAGTTATTTACAGGGACAATTTTGAGGTCAATCCTTTATCAGCTGGATCATAATGCTCAAAGTTATTTTATTGTAAAATAGGTAGTATTTATTTTTTAAATTACTTTTTCATGTTTTATTTAACGATGACAAAATAGATGTTTATACTTTACTCTGTAGGTGACTTATTTAAAATCTTTCCAAACAAAGCGGCCAGCAAGGCTAACACTTAATTGCAGAAGCGCACCTTCCCGAGCTTCCCGCCCAAAGGCATAGATGGCGGAGATCCCAAAAGTATTTCTCTGTATTTGCTAGATCATCACAAGACGTGTTTCGCCGTATCACGGCTCATCAGTTTGGTTAAGTTCAGCAAATACAAAGAACACAATTTCAGTCCTTATCCAGGTACTAACGGAAAACCATGACAAAATAGATGCTTATACTGCACTCTGTCGGTGACTTACTTAAAGTCTTTCCAAACACAGCGGCCAGCTGGCACTTGATTACAGAAGCGTAGCTTCTCGAGCTTCCCTCCCGAAGGCATAGATGGCGTTGGTGAAGCAACCAAAGACGAATAGAAAGATCCGCACTTTAGAAGTTTCCAGAAGTGTTCTCTGTATTTGCTAGACCATTTCAAGACGCGTTTCGCCGTAGCTCGGCTCATCAGTTGGTCTAGATTCAGCAAATACAAAGAACACAATTTCAGTCTTTGTCTAGGTACTAACGGAAAACAGTGACAAAATAGATACTTATACTGCACTCTGTCGGTGACAAACAAAGTGGTCAGCAAGGCTAACACTTAATTGCAGAAGCGCACCTTCCCGAGCTTCCCGCCCGAAGGCATAGATGACGTTGGTGAAACAAAGAACACTTTAGAACTCCTGAAGTGCAGTTGGTTCTTCAACGTCATGCTATATTTAAGATAAAATATTGAATAGAAATAAAGGGAATGAACCAGACCTTTTTTTTTAGCAAAGGCGAAAAAAATTGAATTTGTCGTAACGAAAAAATTTAAAAACAAGATAAGTTTTTGTATATTCTTTATATTTCCTTCTAACCATCTTGAAGAGCATAAAATTTCGCGTATTTTTTAAAAAAGCTTAATAAAATTTGGAGTAAAATGCGAATTTGGCAAACTTTTTTGCTAATATAAAAATTATATTTTCCGATAATTTGCCGTAGTAAATACTTTTTTAGGTTATGTTCTTAATATTTTTTAATGCAATCTACGCAGTTTTTTAGGCAATTTTATGACGAGTAAAATGAATATTTTTCTGTCGCATAATAACGAACAGAAGCTAAGATATTTAAGAAAGAGTGAGTCGAAAGCGTTTTAAATGTGAAAAATGCACTAAAATTAAAAAAAAAGGGCGGTCAAAATTAGGCTGACAAAACTGGTTTACATATACTATTTTAAAGTAGTTAAATTGATATCCAAGCTGTACTCAAATATTTCCAAAAACCATGACAATTCTACGGCATTTGCCTCCACTAATAACACTTCTCACGCCTTACAATAACGAGTTCTTGTTCTGTTTTTTGATGTAGCTCAGATGATTTCATTTTAAACTATCTAGGAATATAACTGACATTACAATGCAAGTAAAAGATTGCATATGGTAAACTTTTTTTATTATTTTCAGATGAACCACTTAAGAATTTGAAAGGAAAACTGTACTATCCACCACCAAAAATGAGGTTTTTGATGAACTTGGACGTAAGTAAGGACCCTTTTATTTTTTTCTAATTCTAATTTTTTACTTTAAGTTCAAATTAAACATTAAAATCTTTTTATTGTTAATAAATCGGACATCGACAGCAAGAAAGTCAATTGAGTTTCGTTCATCTCCGGTAAGAACCATGTTAATTCGTAATTGACGTTAAAGTGGTATTTGCTTTTGATTACTATTAAACAGGGCTCTAAACATTAAAGTAGTTTTTTTTATTAATTGAGAGTTGAGTATAAAGCAAGAAGTCAGTTAATTTTTTTTTTGTTGCCCTTTTCAATAGATGTTGTTGTAACAGTGCAGTCTGTGTTTGTTTATCTAGGCACTATAAATAATTAAAAAAACCGGTCCAGTGCATGTCGGACTTGCGCAATTAGTGTTCCGTACGTTGATTGCTTTTAAAATAAAAAATGTTGTCACGGAGGTTCAAAATGATCAATGACTTCATAAAACACACCCCAAATGAGTTTCCAACAAAGTTTTTTTCAGATCTATACTGAAGAATTATTAAAGATAATGCACTCGTGATAATTTTCATCCAATCTACACGTTGTGGAGAATATTCTAGATTTTTTTTTTAATTTTTCGATTAGTACTTTTTGAGTTAAGGGGAATACAGCGATTATTGGAATTTTTTTTTAACAATAATACAACGATAAGTCTGCACAAGTATTATAATATATATATTTTTGAACTCGTATTTTCACAAGCTTTCATTTGACACTGACTCGATGAACTTTTCACTTCCCATTTCACCCACCAATACTAACCCTTTAAGTCAAAATTTAACTTTCAAAACTACTCGGCTCTGATGAGGCCATCAATTCCTATATTAGTGCCAAATTTCAATTTTCTATGTCAAATAGTTTCGGGGAAAATCGGGTGTGATAGATGGACATACACTGAAGTAATCTTATAAGTGTTCTGTACGGAATACCAAAAATGGTATAAATATATTTAAATTTTTCAGGTTCGGTTTTAAGAGTGGTCTTTCTGCCTTTGCTTATTGTCTGGTTAGCTAACCGATACTTACTAGAAGAAGTAAAATTCTACCGTTAACTGTAAAAACGGCAAATTGTAGTACTGTAATGTTTTTATGATTATTTTTTTAAATATCCGTGTTTTGTTATTTCAGAAAAAACTGATTTAAAATTGGTTCCAGTTGCGGCACTAATATTTTACGTGGTCGCTTCAACCATAGGGCTACTGCCCATACCCAATATCCTTATTGCAGAGTTGTTTCCTTTGGAAATCAGAGGAATAGGCTACTCGGTCAGCTACAGTTTGTGCTGTGTACTAATGTTCATAACTCTTCAGTATTACTAAGCTATGAGCGATTTCTTCGGGTGTGCTAGCAATCTCTAATGGTTCCTCGCTATTATATGTCTCGGGGGTGCTGTGTACTCCTATGAATTAATGCCAGAAACTTATGGTCTGAAACTAGCTGATATAACCGAGTGCTTTAAGGCAAGATTTTTTTAAGTTGACTGTGTTTCTGAGGAAAATGCTGAGCAAAATGATGCCGAGGGCAAGATGTCGGCGGATAGTGTAAATAACAATGACAAAACACGAGAGACTATACGAGGACAATTATTTTTGTTAAAATAGCCGTTTTTATAGTAGTATATGAAACGATTGTATTAGTTAACTGAGGGTTCCTTAAAAAAGTACTGAAAAATTGATAATTTGTTACAATTTTTTAATAAAACTATAAATGAAACATTTCGTGTCTCTATCTTTCTTTTTAACAGAACCTTGTATACATTATTAACAATCTTATTGATTACTCCGGGTATGTCAGCCATAAGATAGTTAGATTCTTAGAAAACCTAAATAATCGAGATGCACATTACAATGTCAGTAACTTAAAGCCTTAGTGTCTTAATGTCTTAGTGTCACAACACAATATCTTAACACTAAGTAAGAAATCAGTTAAAACATGAACGAAAGTAAAAAAAAATGAAATAAATGATGACGCACTATTTCAATTAAGCCACTTAATACATTGAAAATGTCTCGTAGTTTTTCGAGTTAGTACATAACCAAGAGTGAAAGTTCTCTAATCTGCAAAACATTGTATTCAGATTATTCGTTTATTGGTTTTAATTTGTTTTTTTTTTCAGCTTTCACTTTTACTTGGGCGTAGATAACATTTGCAAAAACAAATTACTTTGATTTTGACATTCAAAAGTTACTCAACCAATCGAGTTCCGTTTTTAATATTAATAATATGGTCAAAATATTGGTCAAGTACAAATAAAAGTATAATTATAGTCACCGGCTTGGACTGGTAATTAGAGTTTTTGAAGTTCGTCGTTTAAAAGAGAGAAGAAAGATTTTTTGCAACAGAACGGGACAAAATAGATTTAGCAACATTGTTTCCTTCTATCAAAAAAAAAAAAATTTTTGTGTGCGTCTTAAAAAACGACGTTACACTGGCGTTCGACTTATTATCTGAGGAAAATTTTTAGCTTCTGAAACTTCTTTTCAGATGTCTAAACCAAGAGAAGTTGCAGGATGCTAAATCAGAGTGATGAGATAGATGATGTAATTTTTCTTCGGTAATGGCTTGAAACGGGCGAGCTTTGTTGACCCAGCAGTTGTCGTGCAATAACAAAGATTTCCCCCGAAATTATTTGACATTGAAAGTTGAAATGTAACACATATAGAAATTGATACCCTAATCACAGCCGTGTAATTTTGAAAGTTAAATTTTTACTTAAGGAGTTAGTTTCGGGAGATGAAATCGGCAGTGAGAAAAAAGAGATCAGGTCATTAAGTGGGATGTCAAATGAAAGCTTGTAAAATTATATAAGATGTAATACTATTTTTTTAAAAAATTGCCAAAAATCGCTGTCCCCCCCTCTAAGAGTACTAATCAAAAATTTCGAAAAAATTCTGAAATATTCTCTGTAAAGTGTAGACTGAATGAAAATTATTTTATTAGACAATGTGTTTTGTAATTTTAGTATTGATACAGAAGTTCAAGTTGTAGAAAGTTATTTTAGCGATCACATACAAGTTTCTGTCCGAATACTAGATATTTTTTTCTTCTTCTTTCCTATGGTGTGCAATATAAGTAGGAATACTGCCTGTTTAATCCCCGTTAGGTCTCTTCCGATGTGGACATCCAGCATTTCCTCCACCTTTTCGGAGTTTATTGAGTTTAGCTCTTTTTACCAGTCTGTTGTCCTCTATCCGATCTACGTATTTATTCTATTGTTTTCTTCTAGTTCTGGTCCATTTGGATATTTCTTGGATCTGACTTAGTTTTTGTAAATCCTTGTTGCAGATTTTGTCGTAGATGGTTTTTCCATGTATGTCCTTTATTACCTTCATTTCTTTTGTCCTCATCATTTGTGCTATTTTACATGTATCAGCTCTTTTTTCTATAGCATATGTGAGGATCGGTCTCACTGTTGTCTTTTATATTCTTATTTTGCTTTCTACTCTGAGGTATTTATTTTTCTAGACTATATCCGTCAAGCAACCTGCTATTAGTGATGCCTTCATAGACTGTTGTTTTACTTCCTTGTTTAAGTGTCCGTAGCTTATTATCATTGTTCCCGGGTGCTTAAAATTATTAATCTGTTCAACAACACTTGGATCTCCAGCTTTCATCTTAATAATTATTTTAAAGCTATCTTATATTTTGGCTTGGTTGTGTTAATAATCATGTTTAGTTTTCTCGCTTCCAAATTGAAGGCATGAAAGATCTTCTGAAAGTTGTCCTCAGAATCGGAGATCTGCATAGCTGATTGTGTTAAAGTATGTGTTGCCCATTTTGTGTCCTCTAGTTTTTGAAAGAATCTCCACTATTCTGTTCGTGACGAGGTTGAAGATAAAGGGACTAAGTGAATGGCCTTGTCTTATTCCGGCGTTTATTTTTACTTCCTTGCTCAGTAGAGGTCCCACTTTTATATTTGTTTTGCATTCAGTGTTAATGCCATGTATGATTTTTATTAGCTTCTGGTTTGTCTGCTTTTCTTGTAATATTTTTATAATATCTGTTAATTGCACTCTATTGAAGGCTTGAGTCATGTTGACGAAAACATATATGCAGGTTTGTTAACTTCTTTTTTCCATTATCTGCCTCAGTGTAAATATGGCATCTATGGTCTATCGATTTTTGCGGAAACCCTGTTCCTATCTTATTTGAATATCCTTGCTCATTTTTTCCAGTTTGATTTTCGTTAATACTTTTAAGGTAGTAAGGTAGTTTGACCTTTTTTGAATATTGGGATTGTTACGCTAGTTTTCCAATCTGTAGGTATTTGTCCATTTTTTACTATTTTTTACTATGTTTTTGTCTAAAGGGCTGTGCTAGTTATTGATATAGGTTTTCTCGTCCATATTTTAGCATCTCATTTGTAATGTCGTCTGAGCCTGAGGTTTTTCTATTTTTAAGACTTCTTATAATTCTTTCTGCCTATTCTAAAGTTACTTTTAGATTTACTTCTTCCACTTCTTCAAGTATGACTTCATTATTTTCTTCTTCTTTATATAATTTGTCAAAGTATGTTTGCCATTGTTGATTTGTAATTTTATTAGTTAGTACCGTGCCTTTTATATCAAGTTTGTTCAGTCTTAACATTTTCCAGACTTCCCTTTGAGCGCCATACATATTACTTTCCATCCCTTTAGTATATGTCTCCCAATATTCTTCTTTAATTGGTTTTCTTCTTCTGTCCATTAAGTTTCTTTCTGCGATATGTGTGTTCCAGTTCTTTTGGGTTTTGTTGTGTATGTAATGTATATATGCTTCCTTTTTCTTCTTTGCAAGCTCCTTTATTTCTGGCGTGAACCAAGGTGTTTTATTTGTTTTCTTTATATTTACTCTCTGGCCTAAGGTTTCCTTTGCCGCGTTAATAATGTTTTGTTTTATGCATGTCCACTGTTGGTCTATGCTTTCTTGTTCGTTGGTTGGGTGTAGAATTATTTTTTGTCTCAAGTGGTTCTCATATAATTGTTTTGTGCTTTCGGTGTTGAAGGATTCGTTGTTATGTTATATTTTTAACGTATGCGGATTTCAGTTTTGGTGGGGTTTTATTTTAAGTCTAAGTTTACATGAGCAATTTGTGATCGCTACCTACATTAGACGAATTCAGCGTTCGTACATCCACTGTTGTTTCTGGCATAAATTTTCTGTTGGTTATAATATAATCTATTAGTGATTGTTGGCCTCTAAAGTTTCGCCAAGTATATTTGTATTTCATATCATGTTTGAAAAAAGTATTATTTATTTTTAAGGTGTTTAGAGCACAGAAGGATTTCAACATATAGCCATTATCATTTGTCTCTTCTTCGTTAAATCTTTGTGTTATGTTTGTCAGTTCTTCGTTGCCTATTTTGGCATTGAGATAGCCCATTATCATTAGTTTCTCCTGTTGGTTTATTGTATCAATGCGTGCTTGCAAGTCTGCGTAAAACTGTTCTCGCTCATGTCTATTTTTACTGATATATGGTGCGTATACACTTATCAAGTGTCAAATTTCGGATGGTTGTAGCTTCTACTTGATGGAAATTCATTATAAGTTTATAATAAAAGACTGTTTTTAGTCAATTTCCACTAATTTATTTTGTGATGAGGCGTTTTGCTGTTGATGCAACTTCTTGAGATCTATATTTTACATTGTCAAGTTAGGTTTAATGTTTACAATTTTATATAATTTCTTAATTATAATATTACACCTAATTAATATTAAAATAACAAATTGAGCAGACTAAAGGTACCATTCACGATAAAGATAAATTTAAATTGATAAATATGAATATCCAAATCCCACAACTTTATTCACTCATAAAACTACACAAACTTGACCACCCAATCAGACCAGTTGTTTCCATATGTCTGCTCCAGCATCCTTTTTAATTCATTTAAGCAAATATCATAGCAAATTTAAATCTAAATACAGTATCAAAAACTCATACGAACTCGTGGATAAAGTTAAAAATATAACAATACCAGATAGTTCTAAATTAATTTCTTTCGATGTCAAAAACTTATTTCCAAAACAATAATTTTAATAGAGAACCTATTAACAAAAAACAAAGTAAATGAAGTTATAAAAATGATCATAATTAATTTATTAAGAACCCAAAGACAAAATTATTTTTCATTTAACAATAAATTATGGGAAGTCTATTAAGCCTACTACTTGTCGAAATTTTCATGGACGGTATTGAAACAATAATATTTAATAACCATAATAACAATAGTAATAATTGTCTATACTGGTATCGATACGTAGACGATATAATTGTTTGCTTTACTCACTTTTTACAGTACATTAATTCTTTACATAGAAATATCAGTTTTACAATGGAAGAAGTTGAAGGGAAAATCAACTTCCTAGACTTAACAATCAGTAAAACCGATAACATCGTTAAGAAAAAACTTAGAAACAAGGCTATCTCAGAAATATACCCATGTTTCAAGGACAGAAAAACCATATTTAAATGCTTAACCCATTTCGGCAATCCAACAGAAAAACTGGGAAAATTTTTAAATCAAAAAAATATCAACATAGCTTACAAGACTAACAATACTATAGGGAAATATCTCAAAAACTACAAACCACAAATCAATAAAGATAATAAATCTGGGGTATATCAATTAACATGTGGGTCATGTCCTAAAACATACATAGGACAAACTGGACGTACATTTATACAAAGAATTACAGAAGACGAAAAAAGTTTCATCCATAGAAAGTCTAATTCAACATATGCTAATCATCTTTTAACAGTTTAAAACTAAACCTTTTAGAGACAATGCAAATAAATCGATTAAGGACTACAGGTACTTTACTCAACGACCAGGTAGATTTAAACAATTCACCATTATTGCATTTATTCTTCTAATTCCATGTCTGTGTGGGTTTTTCAATACTTTTCAATATAATTTAATTAGGCGTAATATTATAATTAAGAAATTATATAAAACTGTAAACATTAAACCTAACTTGACAGCGTAAAATGTAGATCTGAAGAAGCTGCATCGACAGCGAAACGCGTCATCACAAAATAAACTTGTGGAAATTGACTAAAAACAGTCTTTTATTATATACGAGTACTTATCAAGTGTATTTTTTCTTCATTTATATTTAATATCACTTGTAATATTCTAATATCCTATATATTGATTTTACAAATTTTGAAAACTCATTTGGGGTGTGTTTTGTAAAGTTACTGATCATTTTAGATTTCCGTAACAAACATACTTATTTTAAGAGCAATCGCGGTACGGAACACTAATTGCGACTTGGCCGGTTTTTATTATTCCTTGAGCATTTACTAGATTCGAATCAAGATATATCAATATATTAATGTTAATTAATATTTCTTGACTTTGTATGTTTACTGGAGAGCTTTTTGTTTCATTTGCCATCAGTTGCCTCTTATTGTGTGCACCTGTATTATTTGGATTTAGGAAAAACCAATTCTTTTTAAAATGGCTGTCAACCTCGTGGACTGCATCTCTTTAAATATAATCTGATTAACAACCTCTATGTAACGATTCATTATTTTCTCAGCACCTTCTGATATTGTCTCTTTTTTGATTTCGATGTGAGTCGATGTTATCAACAAATATATCTTAATAATAGCTAACAAATAAAATAAAATATTTCTCCGAATTCAGGTCTTGCAAGTGTCAGTAACACGTAGGCTGATAATAGTTGCTGGGGGCCAAATCTGGAGAATACCGTGGATGAGGAGGCAATTTGAACTTTAATTCATGCAATTTTGCCGTCGTAACCATTGACTTGTGACACCGCGCATAGTCTTGATGAAAGAGCACTTTTTTCTTGTTCATGTGGGGCCGTTTTTTTGCGATTTCTGACTTTAAACGCACCAATAACTTTACGTAATATTCACTATTGATGGTTTTTCCCTTCTCAGCATAGTTGATGAAAATTATTTCATGCACATCCCAAAATAGAGAGGCCAAGACCTTCCCAGCCGACTGTTGTGTCTTTGGTCGCTTCGGGCGGCTTTCAACGGCTGATGTCCACTCAGCTGACTGCCGATTTGATTCTGGTATGTAGTGGTGGATCCATATTTCATCCATTGTCACATATCGCATGAAAAAATCCTTTTTATTGCACTTAAACAGGTCCAAACAGCCCTCAGAATCACCAACACGTTATTGTTTTTGGTCCACTGTTAGCAAACGCGGTATCCATTTCGAACAGCCCTATATCATGCACAAATGTTCATAGAAAATATAACCGACAAGTTCTTTTGATATCTGTAGGTGTCAGCTATCTCACGCAATCTCACTTTACGGTCATTCAAAGCAATTTTGTGGATTCTTTTGATGTTTTCCGGTGTAACCATCTCATTTGGGCATCCAGAGCGTTCAACATCATTTGTGCCTGTAGGACGCGTTTAAATCAGCATACCAGTAAATGATGAATGATTTTCCAGGGCAGAGTCCCCGTAACGCTTAACAAGCCATTGCTTTGCTTGAACGATATTTTTTCTATCAAAAAACAATGTTTAATCAACACACGATATTCGATTTTTTTCATTGTTTTCAAAATATCAAAAGTAGCGTCACTAAAACTACTGTAACTTGTAAACTAATCGTCGAAATGTTATGAAATTTTGACACGTTTCGTTCGAAGGTTGGTACTTCATAAAAATCATATGGATTTTTTGAAAAGGGCGACATCTATGTGTCAGACCAAAAATTTTTAGCCTACGTGTTAAATATAACAAATCGGATTGGAACCGCTACCTGTCTAATGCACTGTCTACAATATTACTCAGTCAATTTTTAATATTTTTAAACTCATTTTTTTTTAAATTATAATTACTTTTTCCACTAAATTTTTTTGAAAAATAAGATCCTTTAAGAATTTTTAACTACTACATTATTTTACAAGATTAATTATTGATTGACAGATTGGATTGTTTTTTGTAAAGTTGTCCTGTAGACAAGGAGGCGCCATAGTTTTTATCAGTGGTTCATTTAACCCGATAAAAAATAATGTTAGTACAACAAGGTATTTTTGTCAGCAATAACGAATTGGTAAAAAATACATTAAACACATCAGATATAGGTGATGAACACATAACAATAATTCTATTTAAATAAACAATATCAATAAAACACTTTTTGTATTACCTATTTGCAATATGAAAAGAAATTATAGTTTTCACTATTAAACAAAACTTTTTATCGCCAAAGAGATTTGGAGGTTAGATTGTCGCTGACAGCAGTGTGTCACTTCCCTTCAACCCTCATTTAAGATTCACGCTCTCTCTCAGTCATGATTATCTTATCTGTAACAAGGACGAAGAAATGATTTAATTTACGTAGTTTACGTAGCTTGTAAATTTTCAATTATGTCCAGACTTATTAAAAATAAGTATTGGGTGTAACTCTAATTGACACCAGGAGTTGCCCATGTCAATATATTAAACAGTTTTTATAACACCCTGTATATTGTCACCTAGGACAACAGTTATAAGATATATGTGAGAATGATGTAGAATAGATTCGTACTAATCATGACCGATTCGATTGGAATGGTGAAATTTATGAAAGAAGATATAGTTTAATTTGTTTACAGTTAAATGGTCTTAAAGTGAAACATAGTTCATTTGGAGGTAATTTGCAAAAATACATTTAATAACATAACATAAACATTTTAAAAGGATTAGTAATCCTATATAAAAACAATCTTTAAGAACTCATTAACGAGTAGTTTTTACAAATACTATATTGTCAATTAGAGCAATTCTTTATACCATTCTTCAATTTCAATAGAATGTTAAGATTTCTTATAGTGCATGAGCAAATGTTTAAAGAAACAGTGAAATTCTACGTCTATATATATATATATATATATATATATATATATATATATATATATATATATATATATATATATATTTGGTCTGACACGTAGATGTCGACCTTTTCAAAAAAAAATCCATATGATTTTTAAGAAGTACCAACCTTAAAATAATATGTATCAAAATTTCATAACATTTCGACGATTAGTTTACAAGTTACAGTGATTTTAGTGACGCTACTTTTGATATTTTCAAAACAACGCAAAAAATCGAATTTCGTGTGTTCATTAAACACACCACAGCAAAGCAATGGCTCGATAAGTGTAAAGGGAACTCTGCCCTAGAAAAATCATTCATCATTTACTGGTATGTTGAATTTAAACGCAGGCGTACAGATGCAAATGATGCTGAACGCTCTGGACGCCCAAATGAGGTGGTTACACCGGAAAACATAAAAAAATCCACAAAATTCTTTTAGATGACTGTAAAGTAAAATTGCTTGAGATAGCTGACGCTCTAAATATATCAAAAGACCGTGTTGGTCATATTTTGCATGAACATTTGGGCATGACAAAGCTCTATTCGAAATGAGTACCGCGTTTGCTCACAGTGGACCAAAAACATCAACGTGTTAATGATTTTGAGCGCTGTTTGGACATGTTTAAGTGCAATAAAAGGTATTTTTTCATACGATATGTGACAATGTATGAAACATGGATCCACCATCATACACCGGAACCAAATCGGCAGTCAGCTGAGTGGACAGCAGCCGATGAAAGCCGCCCGAAGCGACCTAAGACAGAACAGTCGAGTCGGCTGGGAAGGTTTTGGCCTCTGTATTTTGGGATGCGCATGGAATAATTGTCATCGACTATACTGAGAAGGGAAAAACCATCAATAGCGAATATTATATAAAGCTATTGGTGCCTTTGAAGGCAGAAATCGCAAAGAAACGGCCCCAAATGAACAAGAAAAAGTGCTCTTTCATCAAGACAATGCATCGTGTCACAAATCAATGGTTACGATGGAAAAATTGCATGAATTGAAGTTGGAATTGCTTCCTCATCCACCGAATTGTTCAGATTTGGTTCCCAGTGACTAATATCTATTCGCAGATCTCCAAAAAATGCCTGCGGGAAAGAGATAGAAATGTTAGAACAGCGTTGGACTGACTGTATCGCTCTTGGAGGAGATTATATTGATGAATAAAGTCGAACTTTCCAAAAAAAAATGTGTTTTAAGTAGCTAGACCAAAAACTTTTCAGCCTACGTCATATATATAAATTTGGTAATCCGTTATTGACAGTACGTCAATTAGATGCGTGTAATTAACGAGTATCGACCTGGGCTGTAAATAAAACTCTTTGTCTCTTTGTGTCTATCGTTTGATAACTTCTTCAAGAGTAAATAGAATATTAGATTAGATTTATTAAAAAACAATGTTATTTTTTGTCTAGGTATTAAAATGCGGAAATATAAAACAAATAAATATAAACAAACGAATAAATGAACAAAACAATGTGCGAAAATACGAGTTAGTCCTCGAAAACAAAACTCAACACCCCGATTTTTTTTTTATTATGTTATATAATAAATATTTATTAAATAACTTAATAATCAATCTGATGAGTCATATGTTAAAAATACTTATTAACATCATCTAGACACGCATATTTAAAATAATTGACGAGAACATAAGCGATGCCCAGTTCGGCTTCAGGAAGGGATTTAGGACTAGAGACGCCCTACTCGTCATACGAGTCCTGATCCAGCGAGTATGCGACATCAATCCAGACGTCTTAACATGCTTTATAGACTTCAAAAACTCCAACACTGTAATTCATTTTAATCCTACGTGAATTATTAATCGACGACAGGGTCACAGGTTTGATATCATAATTGTATTTACTACAAAAAGCCAAGGTTCATATCAAAGACCAAACATCGGAGGACTTTGGTGTAAGAAGAGGCTTTCGCCAGGGCTATGTATAGTCGCTTCTATTGCTTAATGCGTACCCGGAACGACTATTTTGGCAGGCCTGGTAGTAAACGGTGAAGTAATAAATAACCTAAGATATACTGATGTGATATTTACAGGTTATGTTGCACCCCACGTCTCATCCAATCCACCAGTTTATGGTGTTTAGGCGACATCAATACGAGGATGCGAAATTGACCATGTATTGATAGCACGATTTCATCAATTTAAATACTTGGGAAGTACGATTATGGACAACATGGATATAGAGATAAAACGCAGAATTAAAGCAGCTCGTATTAGCTTTAGAAAAATAACCGCTCTTCTTTGCAATGACAATCTGAACATTCAGTGAAGACAGCGGATGTTCAAATCCTATATTTCGTTGGTGCTGCTGTATGGAGTAGAGTGCTGCCGCATAAAAATAAACAGATTGAATCAGCTAGAGCAGGGGTGCTCAAACTTGAACTGCTGGCGATCTACCTGAATATTGTTAGACTACGATCGATCGACTCTGAGAGGCTACAAGTAAGTGTGATGCAGGATTGTCGTCTAGGTAGGGTGTATCGTGGCATAGATATTAGTTTTCCGCACAATATGCATTTTTTTAGTCAAGGTAAGTGTAGGTCTGCTCTAAAATGTCAATGAAAAAACTCATAATTATTCAAAATTGCGAGTTTATTGGTTCTTACAAAACAAACGAGTTCTAGTGTCTAAACTTAACTAAAGAGTGACTTTGGATGTTGAAGCGTGGTACTGCATGTCCTCAGCATACTTTTCATAAGATGGTACGTAATTACCGAGTGCTAATCGCAAGCATGATGACATATGTTCGTCAGTTAGTCGATTGCGATATTTTGACTTAATTATCTTCATTTCAGAAAATGCAGACTCGCACAAGTAAGTTGACCCAAACATTGCCGTCAGTTGAAGGGCGATTTGCCTTAGATTCGGATATTTATCTTCAGATATAAAACACCAGAATTTTGTATCAGATGCTGTGGCTTTGAGATGTATATCTGATATAATCTGCACTAACTCATTTTCAACAGAACATGAGTCCATGTTAAACTGACTTGCTATTTCAGTAGCTAATTCCTCAATGTTTTTACACGAAAAAGGATAAGTCATAAATGATGACGGAAAATCTTTTTCATAGTTTTTATGAACCGTTTTATGATGCCTCTCTAAGTTCCCACGCTTAGGTATTGCAACTGACGCGCGGCAAATGAGACAAATGCACTTATCCTTTACCATACTTTGTATCGATGTATCGCCTTCAAGTTACAACTCAGACTAACTCCTATTCCTGCAGGCGCAACATTTATATCGGCGCGAACGAAGTCTCGAATGTTCCCGTCAAACACGCCGCCTGAAGTTTCTAGAAAAATCGGAGGGAATCAAAAACGCGGCTTTTCTTTCACAAGTACCGCGCGTTCCTTTGATAAAGCCGCCGTTTGCCGCTAGCAGGGGGCTATTACGATAAAAGAAAGTGATGAGGGGGTTATTCTGGCCTAATTGTGGATCGAATAAATTTTAGTAGTTTATTCATTACATTTTGTTTTAGTTACCTAAAACAAAATATGTGAATAGTCCTATATCGGAATTTTTTTCTCGAGATCGACTCAAAAAGCTCTCGCGACCGACTTGTCGATCGCGATCGACCGTTTGAGCACCCCTGTGCTAGAGGTATTGAAATGGAGATTCACCGCAGGATGCTTCGAATACCGTAGATTAACTTGCTGACGATTGAGGTAGTCTTAAGAAGAGCGAATTCTAAAAGATTACTGATCACTACTATAAAGTGACGCAAAATTGTTTATCTTAGTCATGCCCTGCGTGGAGAGAAATACTACCTTCTAGAAATAATTATAAAAGGAGAGACTGAAAGGAGGTGTGGAGTTAGTAGAAGACAGATGTTCTGGCTGAGAAATATCGGATCTCTTTAGACTAGCTAAATATAGAGAAACACTCTCCATAGTGATCGCCAACGTCTGGATGACCAGATATGGCACATGAAGAAGAAGAAGGTGATTTCAAGTGTACGTGGTTACTATCACTCTAAGGCAGAATTCTCCGCCTTATATATGTTAAGTTACATAACTTCCTATTGCCTTAACATATTTAGGTAAGCAGTTACTTTTTGAGAGCGCAAGGTGAATTAAAGAACATCAGCTAAACTATATATTGCAAGGTCTAGACTAAGTTAATTACGTTAAACATTACATAATATAAAGAAGATTGATAAAAAAACTTTAGATTGCATATTGCCACAGGAGAACAAAACTATGAAAAAAAAAGACAAACGCCCACTCGTTTGGCAACAGAGCTGCAGTTTACGATGAACTAAAATTACACTCATTAGTATGAAAAAAAAAGTTAGTAAGTAATTATTTTATGATTCATTCACTGAGGATTTTAATGCATCCATTAGCGCTTCTACTAAATCCAGCTACAAGTTCTCACATAAATACTCCGCTTTCACTTGCCGCCAACCACCGAACCATAACAAACGCCACTCGAATCGTCTTCATTTGTTTTGGTTTCCTATAGATACCGTCAAGGTACTCTCGGTGGAAAGTCTTCGACTTCTTCGGTAGCGTTTCCTTTTTTTCTTCAGTAGGGGAAGAAGTGGCGTAGTGAGACGTCAGTTATTCACCCGCAGGAAATCATGTAGTGTAGTGACTAGTTTATTCGGTGGGGGTGTTTTTTTAGTGTTGTCTAGTGATTTTTTTGGTAAACATATATATTTGCAACATTTTTTCCACTAATAAAAACGGATATGTTTTAATATAGTGTAACATTTTTGTGGTTTATGTATTGGACAAGAGGTACAAAAACAGTTTGGAAGTTTTAGAGAATTTGATCTTAATAAAGACGAAATCTTTATTTCTACAACTGTTTAATAATATACAATTTTTCAAAATTATTACAGTTAGCCAATATTTAAAAGCGTTCAGTAACAGTTTCTAGCCAAACATTTATCAGGATTTTCAAAATTAAAATACAACTCGATAAAAACGTCGCATTAAAAACAAAGAGCCCCTATCAAATATGTCATGTAAAAGTTCAACTATTAAGGGTAAATTTATCTTCTTTTTGTTACACGATGATTTTGGCGTTAGCTACTTTGGTCATTTAATCAAATCATCTTTAATAATAATAAAAAATAATAACAGATTTAAGACAATTTAATGTAAATATTATTATTACTAATGAGATTGATTGATTTTTTTACATTAATTCAGTAAATTAGCATAATTAATTCTAATATATACAAAACCATTTGATAAAGTATTCCAGTCTCAGCAAACTCTATTTTTGATAAAATATTACTATAAAGCGTCTTGAAAGATTTTACTTGATAGACCAAAGCATGGTATCCAGTCTTCCTTCAGATCGGAGTTCAGAGTTTTAAAATTTAAAATCACGTTATAGTGGTAATGTAATATTTTACAGCTCCTGATGAGATTTCCTTGAAGCCTCTCATGTTTTAAAATCAGTTCAGGTTATGCAGTTTCCAACTTTGTGATTTATCCTTGATTGATATTCTTAGGATTAAAATACTGATTCTAGAATTGGGCGAATATAAGTTATCATCTTCCATCATCCTATCATTAAATGCCCATAAATTTTATATGTTACTGAATTCGCTTTCTTTATAATATATCACATATGTAAAGTCCTAAATCTATTTTGAAAAAAATCCCTGTAACATTAAAACACTTCAGTTGATAAAGAATATTGTAATAGGAACATAGTCAAAATATCACAACTGAAATCTAAATATACGACATCCATTTGCCTCCGAGTATCTGAGAGTTCAAGAATTTACATATTCTTTTTTTTATGGGCGTAGCACATGTGTTGCAGGAAAATTCCTAAAGTCCTACAGGAGCGACGCGTGTGGGGAAAAAGCGATTCACGTTGGCCTTGAATCGCTGTTAATTGTATTCGGTGGGAAACAGCTCTGGACAAACTATTTCAAAGGGACAGGTTTTTCATATACAAGACTGCTGGAAATGTGTTGTACGAACGGTGACAAGCTGAACTTCAAATGGATGTGAAGTATTAGCGTCACGTGTATTCCTAGCATGCACCGTTTTTAGAGGAATTAAGCGGGCAGCATCCATAGAACACATTCCATGAAAATACTTGTAGAATAGACTCAAGCCGCCAACTGTTCTTCAATGTTCCAAGGAATCAAGATTGTTGGACAGATCTTGGTCTCCAGTCAGGCGAGCGGCGCTCTTTTGCTTGGAATCTAACAGATATAGTGTATGTTTGGGAGCACAGCTTCAAACATGTGAGCAGTATTCCATCATTGGTCGAATTTGAGTTTTGTACAATTGCAGTGGAGTAGAAAGCTTTCTAGTTTGGAATAATATTCTCAGCTTTTTAGTATGCTTGCAACATGTTCATGCCAAGACATATTTGCTCCCAAATTAATATTGGAAAGATTCGTTGGGAGTTGGGATCTTAGGTTTGAGATCGTGAGTCGGCCTGATACAAAAAATATTGAGTTTCAAAGAGGAGAATGTTATTCTAAAGGACGGTCAATTCCTCAGCTATCAGTTGTCTTAGTTTTTGGAATTGAATGTAATGTCTCTTTTATGTATAGATATTAAGATGGATGTTTCAATTGGTTTCAAAAATTTATCCGCATTTACCGAGAGGCCTTTATTACTGCCGTCAAAATTAGGTTAGTACTTCTCATAAAAATTGTGTTTGGTTTATTAGGTATTGGGCTACAATCGTTTTTTCATTTTTTCGAAGCTTATATGAGTTTTTCTTTTGTGACTTTGATTGATGTTTAAAAATTTTCTTTTCTGCGATATTATTCAAGAATAGATGCGATATTTACGAATTCCTCTTTATATATTTCTGGGAATCCTGTTGGAAAGACGTATATAACTATTTTTGGATCTGCGACCAATTGTTGAGTGTTTTCTGCTAGAACTGGAATGCTGACGACTCGTGAAGTCTTCTAGCGCACTTTACATAATACATATACCACAAAAATGTTACACAATGGAATCATTATTTGTTATTTTTTAGATTTTTTGAATTATTTTACTTATTATTTATTCTAATATTCATTTGAATACAAATTATAAACTTCATAGAATGAAAAAAAGTAAAAGAAAAAATAAGCTTGTAGCTATGTTACATCATTTTGATTCTGTTGAATTAAAATATTCTTCAATCTCCCGCTAATAAGTATATATTTTTCTTAGGGTAACAAAGATTCTGCGACTAGCACTTTACAGACTTTAAAAGAAACTTTAATCATGAAGCTCACATTAATAACGACTATTTCCCCTACAAACACAAGAAACGGTAACTTAACAAGTGTAGTGCATTTAGTACCCATAGTGATAGTGATACTTTTATCAGTGATTAGTAGTGTAAGAACGTTACCCAACCAGAAACAGGCTCAAGAATTGTTACTGTTGGATACTTTGGGAAAAAGAGCCGGTGGAATGGTGTCGACTGATCAAAATACTTTTTTGAATATGATTGGAAGAAGTAAGCATTTTTGTGTATTTGTATTAACAGTTTATCGATCATACCACATTTATTACTTTGCAAAATATCTCATAAAGTTCTTTGAAATTTTTGAAATCTGAACATTTTATTTTTGTTCTTTATAGTGTTATTTACTTTAGTATCATACTTCTTTTTAAAGTACCATATCCGATACGGATGTAGGCGACTCGCTCACCTTTGCCTGCGGTTAGTGTTTTTTTACTCTTCAACAGGCAAAGGGGACCTACAGTTTAATGTCGGTTTCGAACGGCCAAAGTGAGTGAGCTTGATACTATGGGTGGTTTATCATTGCCTTCCAGAGTTAGTATCATTTGTATAGTATTCATAGTATCATTTGTATAGTATTCATAGTATCATTTGTATATATATATATATATATATATATATATATATATATATATATATATATATATATATATATATATAGCATATATATATATCTTAATTCATTTTTGAACAAAATGAGGCTTTTTTTACTTTTTTTTTTAATAAATTGCTTAAATTCTTGAATTAACTAAAATTGTTCACTTGACAAAACTGTCAAAATAGTTTTTTTATGGACACACGTACAGACGCTGCAGGAAAATCACTAAATCGTCAAAAAAGCGACCCGTAAGACGCAGTAGCGATTACAAACTGAAATTTATATGGATCTGATGTATTAGCTCGCAGTATATTTATAGTATGCACCTCTAAGGATGAAATCAATCGGGTGACATCAACAGAACACTTTAGATGAATGCTTTCATAGAAGAGACTACTAACACTAACTTCTGTAATGTTCAAATTAAGGACAGAGAAGTTGATGATTTATGGTACGCTGACACGGAATAATCTCAAGAACTACGATGTCTAACCAAGACCGTGCAAGCAGCTGTTATATATATATATATATATATATATATATATATATATATATATATATATATATATATATATATATATATATATATATATATATATATATATATATATATATATATATATATATATATATATATATATATATATAAAGGCTGAAAAGTTTTTGGTCTATCTACTTAAAACATTTTTTTTGCAAAATTCATCAATATAGTCTCCTTCAAGAGCGATATAATCGGTCCAACGCTTTTCTAACATTTCTATACCTTTCTTGTAGAAGGATTTGTCTTTGCTTCAGTTTCGGCGATAACTTTTTCCTTGGAGCCAAATCTCTTTCCCGCGAACATTTTTTTTGAGGTCTACGAATAGATAATAGTCGCTGGAGGCCATATCTGGAGAATACAGTGGATGCGGAAGCAATTCGAACTTCAATTCATGCACATTTGCCATCGTAACCATTGACTTGTGACACGGTGCATTGCTTGATGAAAATTATTCCATGCGCATCCCAAAATACAGAGGATAAAACCATCCCAACCGACTGGTCGCTTCGGGCCGCTTTCACCGGGTGCTGTCCACTTAGCTAACTGCCGATTTCATTCCAAGGTATAGTGGTGGATCCATGTTTTCATATATGGTATGAAAAAATCCTTTTTGTTGCGCTTAAACAGGTCCAAACAGCGCTCAGAATCATCAATACGTTGTTGTTTTTGGTACTTTGTGAGCAAAAGCGGTACCTATTTCAAACAGAGCTTTCTCATGTCCAAATGTTCATGTAAAATATGACCAACACGTTCCTTTGATATCTTTAGGGTGTCAGCTATCTTACGCAATTTCACTTTACGGTCATCCAGAACAATTTTGTGGATTTTTTTTTAAATATTTTCCGTTGTAACTACTTCATTTGGGCATTCAGAGCGTTCAGCATCATTTGTATCTGTCCGACCGCGTTTAAAATCAGCATACCAGTAAATGATGAGTAATTTTCCAGGGTCAGAGTCCCCGTAACACTTATTAAGCTATTGCTTTGCTTGAACGGTATTTTTTCCCATCAAAAAACAACACACGAAATTCGATTTTTTCATTGTTTTGAAAATATCAAAAGTAGCGTCACTAAAACCACTGTAACTTGTAAACTAATTGTCGAAATGTCATGAAATTTTGACACGTGTCGTTTGAAGGTTAGTACTTCCTAAGAATCATATGGATTTTTTGAAATGGGCGATATCTATGTATCAGACTAAAAACTTTTCAGCCTACGTGTTATATATATACACACACACACACACATACATATATATATATATATATATATATATATATATATATATACGTATATATATATATATATATATATATATATATATATATATATATATATATATATATATATATATACACATATATATCGTCGTCAGTTACAGTAAATACCGTATAAATTCTCAAAATTTCACTCAGTAAAAGGGTTCTGTTTTGTGACAAATATCTACCCCTTGGTCACTGATTTTTAGTGTTCCGTACGGAACACTTATAAGATCACTTCGGTGTCTGTCCGTCTGTCTGTCCGTCTGTCCGTCTGTCACACCCGATTTTCTCCGAAACTATTTGTCCTAGAAAGTTGAAATTTGATAGTAATATAGGAATTGATGGCCTCATCAGAGCCGTGTAGTTTTGAAAGTTAAATTTTGACTTAAGGGGTTAGTTTTGGGGGGTGAAATCGGAAGTGAAAAAAAAAAATTTTTACTAGGTGATCGAGTGTGGTGTCAAAGGAAAGCTTGCGAAAACACGAGTAAAAAATATATATATAATGTAATACTTACGCGCACTTTTCTTTGTATTATTTTTAAAAAATCGCGAAAAATCGCTGTCCACCCGCCTTATCTCGGAAAGTACTTATCAAAAAATTTTGAAAAAATTCTGGAATATTCTCCACGGGGTGTAGATTGAACGAAAATTATCACGAGTGCGTTACCTGTAACAATTTATCTGGTATATGAAAAAAACAGAAATTTCAAGGTCATCAATTTTCAGTAAAGATTGGAAATAAACTTTGTTGAAACTTATTTGGGGTGTATTTTGTGAAGTCACTGATCATTTTATATCACCGTAACATAAATTTTGACTTAAGGGATTTGTTTTGTGGGGTGAAATCGGAAGTGAAAAAAAAAATTTTTTTACTAGATCATCGAGTATGGTGTCAAATGAAAGCTTGTGAAAACACGAGTTAAAAATATATATATAATGTAATACTTGCGCATACTTTTCTTCGTATTACTTTTAAAAAATCGTGAAAAATCGCTGTCCCCTACCTTATCTCGAAAAGTACTGATCAAAAAATTTTGAAAAAATCCTGGAATATTCTCCACGGCGTATAGATTGAACGAAAATTATCATTACCTTTAATAATTTATCTGGTATAGAAAAAAAACAAAATTTCAAGGTCACAAGTTTTCAGTAAAGATTGGAAATAAACTTTGTTGAAAACTTATTTGGGGTTTGTTTTGTGAAATCACTGATCATTTTATATCACCGTAACATAAATTTTGACTTAAGGAATTCGTTTTGAGGGGTGAAATCGGAAGTGAAAAAAACATTTTTAGTGTTCCGTACGGAACACTTATAAGATCACTTCGGTGTCTGTCCGTCTGTCTGTCCGTCTGTCCGTCTGTCACACCCGATTTTTTAATTTACTGTTATGGAAGTGTCTAGTTTTTAATGTTCCAGTAATAAAGGGCTTTTTTTCGATATAGGGGTTTGTCCTGCCGATTCACATCTGGCGTCTCCGGTTTGTCATTTTTTTTATGTGCATAGCACGCGTACTCTAGGGAAATTTCGGTAGCGCTACAGGAGCGACGCGTGTGCGGAAAAAGCGATTCACGTTAGTCTTGAATCCTTTTTTTTTATGGGTCTAGCACAAGTGCTGCAGGGAAGTCCCTAAAGCGCTCCAGGAGCGGCATGTGTGCGGAAAAAGCGATTCACGTTGTTCTTGAATCTCTGTAAATTGTACTCGGTGGGCAAATTATTCCAAAGGGATGATGTTCTCCAAATAAAAGACTGCTTGAAAAGCGTGGTACGAGGAGTAACTAGCTGAACCTCATACGGATGTGAAGCACCAGCGTGACGTGTGTTTCTAACATGCACCGCTTTGGGAGGAATTAAGCGGGCTACATCCTTCGAACACTTTCCATGAATCTCTATAAATTGAACTGGATGAGAAACATATTTATAGGCAAATTATTCCAAAGGGAACGATAATACCATCTCCTCAAGCTCTGTTTAACAGGTGCCTCATAGAAAGTATAATACCAACTGTTTGGGTAAACGCCTTGATTGTGCTTATATTTAAAAAGGGAAACAAATTTGATTTGGAGAATTGCAGACCCATCAACCTGTTATTGGTACGAAATAAAATCCTTACTAGAATAATAACATAGAGATTAACTAACAAATTAAACAGTTTTTAATCACGTTAACAAGCGGGATTTAAACAAGGAAGCAGCACTTTGGACCATCTTTGTACAATTAAATTATTAGTGGAAAAAGTAAATGAATATAAGGTCACCTTGTGGATAGCAATGGTCGACTACGAAAAAACATTTGATTCGTTAGAAATATGGGCAGTCCTTAACGCCTTAAGTAACAGCAGAGTCGATGAAAGATACACAATCTTCTGGATATGTATGCATCTTGAATACATATATAAAAATGTCACATCACAAATAATGCTTGAAGAAAAAACAAATAAAATCAAAATTAAATAAGGAATTAGACAAGGCGACTCGATATCACTAAAGCTGTTCAGGTTAACTCTAGAAGACATGTTCAAATCGTTTAAAATGAAAAAATAAAGGAATAATAATGGACGGGCAACCATTAAATCACTTAAGGTTCGCAGATGAAATCACAGAAAAGAAGAATTACAAGAAATTCTGATGGAATTAAATAACAAGTCTAAAAATAAATTTCACCAAAATAAAATATTTAAACAACGAAAGTGAAGATAACAGCCAGGAACTATTACTAGAAGGTGAAAGGATAGGAAAGGTACAAACTTTCATATATTTAGGACAAAAAGTCGAAATATCAAAAAATAATTTAAAGATTGACTTGTATAGAACAGTCTCGTTAGCTTGGTCTGCCATCGGAAGGTTACAATCTACATTTAAATTGGACATCCCAAATAAAATAAAAGCCAGATTATTCGATCAATATGTACTGCTGGTATTAACATATAGCGCAGAAACGTGGACTTTAAATAAAAGTATAATAAATAAACTCCAGGTAATTCAAAGAGCAATTGAAAGGAGAATGCTAAATATTAGATTCCAAGATCGTATTACTAACATCGAGATACGTAGAAGGTCAAAAGTGACAGATGTAATACAACGAATATGTATATTAATGTGGAATTGGGCGGGGCATGTCGCAGGGATGAATGATAACAGATAAACACGCCATATAGTTAAATGGAAGCCTACAGAACACAAAAGATGCAGAGGTAGACCACAAATAAGATGGACGGACGATATAAAAAGATTAGCGGGACACGATAAGATGCAAAAAGCTCATTGGAGGGAACTTAGGGAAGCTTATATTCGACTCTGGATGGAATAAGTATATGTATATGTATATATATATATATATATATATATATATATATATATATATATATATATATATATATATGTATATATATATATATATATATATATATATATATATATATATATATATATATATATATATAAATATATATATATATATATATATATATATATATATATATATATATATATATATATATATATGTATATAAATATATATATATATATATATATATATATATATATATATATATATATATGTATATAAATATATATATATATATATATATATATATATATATATATATATATATATATATATATATATATATATATATAGATACATATATATATATATATATATATATATATATATGTATATAAATATATATATATATATATATATATATATATATATATATATATATATATATATATATATATATATATATATATAGATACATATATATATATATATATATATATATATATATATATATATATATATATATATATATATATATATATATACAGCGGTGAACATAAGTATGGAAATATTTAAATTCCCATCTCTACTCTTAACATTTAAACGGTTTACAATTACAATATTTATTTATTAATCGTGTACATGCTAACAAACATTTTGAAGACTAAAACAGTCATTGTTTATTAGAAATGTGCTTAGTTTTTAACGTAACAAAATTATGCACAAACAAAAGTATGGAAACATTTTTGTTATACAATTAAAATTCCACTAAGACGACTAAGATTTAATATTCTGCCCATAGAGTCAATAAGCCTAGCACAAAAATCGGGTGGTTATTTTTTCCCACTCTTGTTTTAATGCGATCCAAATTTCGTCCCGGTTTTTTATATTTCTTTTCCTAATTTGTTTATCCAGATAGTGCCAAAGATTCTCCACCGGGTTCAAATGAGGTGATGGTGAAGGCCAGCGCATCACCCGAATCCTTTGTTCAGAAAACCAATTCTTGGCAAAGCGAGATGTGTGTTTTGGGTCATTGTCTTGTTGAAAAATCCATGACAGCGGCAAATCTTCTTCACAAGGAATCAAATTATTTGAGCATCCATTCTGCCATTTATCTTTGCCAATGGCCCCGTACCAGACTGTTGAAAACAACTCCATACCATGATATTTCCTCCGCCATGTTTGACAGTAGGTACAAAGTACTTTGGGTCATATCTTAGACCAGGGGTGCTCAAACGGTCGATTGCGATCAACTTGTCGAGTGCTTTTTGAGTCGATCTCGAGAAAAAAAATTCCGATATAGAACTATTCACAGATTTTGTTTTAGGTAACTAAAACAAAATGTAATGAATAAACTACTAAAATTTATTCGATCCACAATTAGGCCAGAATAACCTCCTCATCACTTTCTTTTATCGTAATAACCCCCTGCTAGCGGCAAAAGGCGGCTTTATCAAAGGAACGCGCGGTACTTGTCAAAGAAAAGCCGCGTTTTTGATTCCCGCCGATTTTTCTAGAAACTTCGGGCGGCGTGTTTGACGGGAACATTCGAGACTTCGTTCGCGCCGATGTAAATGTTGCGCCTGCAGGAATAGGAGTCAGTCTGAGTTGTAACTTGAAGGCGATACATCGATACAAAGTTTATTAATAAATAGTCCAAAATGAGTGCGGCGAAGAAAAGTAAAACTTATCATTTTAAGAACGATTGAGAGGAAGAATTTTTCTTTTGTATGGTAAAGGATAAGTGCATTTGTCTCATTTACCATGCGTCAGTTGCAATACCTAAGCGTGGGAACTTAGAGAGGCATCATAAAACGGTTCATAAAAACTATGAAAAGGATTTTCCGTCACAGAGTGAATTAAGAAAACAAAAAGTACGTGATTTGATAACTTGTTTGAAAAAAGAACAAACCATGTTCACAAGACCAGCCAAACAATCAAAAGCTGCAACGATCGCGTCATTTAAAATATTTCATATATTGGCGAAACACAAGAAACCATTTGATGATGGATTGGTTGTGAAGGAAGCATTTATTGAAGCGGGTGAGACTTAATTTGGAGATTTTAAAAATAAAACAGAGATTATGCCGGCTATTAGAGAACTTCAGTTATCTCGTCCGACTGTCACAAGGCGTGTTGAAGTCATGAGTCAGGACATGGCAGATAAACTAAAACATGATATCATGGAATGTACATACTTTTCTTTACAGTTCGACGAATCCACCGATATGACAGACACTGCCCAGCTGTGTATTTTTATTCGAATGGTATTCAATGACATGAGTTTTTGACAAAGATTCCTCTGAAAGGAAAGACCCGTGGCGAAGATATATATGACGTTTTCTTCAATTTTGTAACAAACTACAAGCTACCAATATATAAACTAGTGTGCATTACAACCGATGGAGCACCAGCAATGACTGGAAACGAAAACGGTTTTGTGGCATTCATTTTTCTCCTTCCATTGCATTATACATCAACAAGTTTTGTGTTCAAAAGTTCTAAACATGGAGGAGATTATGGGCATTGCAATAAAAATTGTGAATTCTATCCGTGCACGTAGCTTGCGACGACGGCTCTTTAAATTGCAGTTGGAAGATAGTGAGTCAGCTGAACACACTGATTTAGTTCTTCACACGGACGTCAGGTGGTTGAGTCGCGGAAAATTCCTAGAAAGGTCTCAAGAATTATTGCCCGAAATAACAGCTTTTCTGGACGAAAGAGGTGATGACACTCAGATGCTGAAAAACGGAAAATGGCTGACTGATTTGGCATTTTTGACAGACATCACAATGCATTTAAACACCATTATTGAGATGATTAGCGCAATAAACGCAGTCAAAAGTAAATTGTAACTTATGATAGTTCAACTGAAAAGAAAAGATCTGAAAAATTTTCGGTCTTTGAAAGCAAGGATTCCTCAGTTGAATTATGATATTTATCAGGCAGAGTTATCAAATATTTTGGGCCAATTCGAAATACGTTTTTATGATTTCAGTAAATTGGCAAATATCGCATCATTTATGAGTTATCCTTTTTTTCGTGTAGAAACATTGAGGAATTAGCTACTGAAATAGCAAGTCAGTTTAACATGGACTCATGTTCTGTTGAAAATGAGTTAGTGCAGATTATATCAGATATACATCTCAAAGTCACAGCATCTGATACAAAATTCTGGTGTTTTATATCAGAAGATAAATATCCGAATCTAAGGCAAATCGCCCTTCAACTGACGACAATGTTTGGGTCAACTTACTTGTGCGAGTCTGCATTTTCTGAAATGAAGATAATTAAGTCAAAATATCGCAATCGACTAACTGACGAACATATGTCATCATGCTTGCGATTAGCACTCAGTAATTACGTACCATCTTATGAAAAGTATGCTGAGGACATGCAGTGCCACGCTTCAACATCCAAAGTAACTCTTAAGTTAAGTTTAGACACTAGAACTCGTTTGTTTTGTAAGAACCAATAAACTCGCAATTTTGAATAATTATGAGTTTTTTCATTGACATTTTAGAGCAGATTAAAAAAAAAAAATTTACCTTGATTAAAAAATGCATATTGTGAGGAAAATTAATATCTATGCCACGATATACCCTACCTAGACGACAATCCTGCATCACACTTACTTGCAGCCTCTCAGAGTCGATCGATCGTAGTCTAACAATATTGAGGTAGATCGCCAGCAGTTCAAGTTTGAGCACCCCTGTCTTAGACCAACTGGTATTCTTACATAACCAGTAGAATCACTTCCAAAGAGACTGAACCTACTTTCGTTACTAAAGATTACTAGAGACCACTAATTTTGAGTCCAGTCTTGATGTTTCTTCTTCTTTCTTCAATCTCTATTTTTTGTGACGCTTTGGTGGCTGGTGGTGGTTAAGTGGCTTTTTAACAGCA
The DNA here is from genome assembly GCA_019049505.1 of Pachyrhynchus sulphureomaculatus. Taxonomy (NCBI): domain Eukaryota; kingdom Metazoa; phylum Arthropoda; class Insecta; order Coleoptera; family Curculionidae; genus Pachyrhynchus; species Pachyrhynchus sulphureomaculatus. The sequence continues at coordinate 232,655,940 of CM032446.1, read as the reverse complement.
CGCCTACCATGAAGATTTTCAGATAACAGACGACGCCTAATAGTCATGTCTGACACCAATACACCCTGATATTCCTGCCGTAGTTTCTTATTAATATCAACAGCAGTTTTCTTGGGATCATTTTTCGCTTTTCGAATTATAATTTTGTCTACTCTCTTACTTGTTTTTCGAGGTCTACCAGTTTTAAATGCCGGATCAACAGTGCCCCTTCTTGAAAACTTCTTAACAATTTTGCTGACAGTGCCCCTATGCATGTTTAAAGATTTTGCTATTTCAATTTGCTTTTTTCACTTTGATACAGAGAAATAATTTTATGTTTCAGATCTGAACTGTAATATTTGCACTTTGCCATTTTAGCATAAACCGCACTCTTAAACAATGCTACTAAATTACTTCCTATCAACAATAACGTACTTTTAAACCAGAATGATAAAATTATTTCAATGCTTTCGATAAGGACAATATGCGTTTCTTAAAAACCTTATCTATCAGAAAAGGTAAACAAAGTTTTTATAGTCAATAATAAAATTCTATAAAGAAATAGTCAACAAAACAAGACTAGTTTTTTTATTCCTAAAGGATAGAATTTTATATTTTTGATTAAGAAAATGTTCCCATACTTTTGTTCACCACTGTATATATATATATATATATATATATATATATATATATATATACTTTTTGATAAGAAAATAATAATGTGATGGTGTTATGTAGAAATTACAACATGTGTAAAAAAATCCCGAGCCAGCCAATTAAACTATATATTAAGAAAAATGTCAGTTAAAACAAATGAAAACATTCTCACTGATCAAATAAAATTTTTGAGTTAAAGGTTCTCAATGGTGAAGTTAAATCTAAGAAAAAGTCTTTTTTCTATTTGTTTTACCTGTTATTTTTTTCAATTTTCTTTGATAATAGAGATTCTTTACAAGGCTTATTTTTCACATGCCTTTGTCCTTATCGTTATCTTAAGCATGCGCAGTATTAACGCAAAGGAATTGCAATGTCAGGTTAGTATTCATCTTCTATAAACATTTTTTTAATTCATTTGAAGGTTAAGCACACCGGTTGTTAGTGTGATGGGTTAACACAAGTTTTTAAATAAAAGTTGTGTCTAGCGGGTTTCTATCACTGCCTTCAATATTTCCAAGGTAATACAAATGTGCGATGAATAAAATTTCATTTGAAATTAGCACTACACTAAAAATTGCAATATTCCACACTGAGCACTAATTAACTGTTGTGGCTGTTACTGGCAATAAAAGATTATAATTTCAATTTTACTGTTGTTTAGTGGTTTGCATACCTAAGTAGGAAAAAAAAACCTGCCCTACCATAATAGCGGTAAGAATAACAAACTTCGAATAACCTTTCTTATAAGTTCCTAAATAAGGGAAATCGTTATCCTTAATAAAAGTTTCTCTTATTTTGTTTCAATACTGCGCAAGCTCCGCATGGTGGGCGCATACTTCATATTAAATTTCATAATTCGTAAAGACAGTGGTCTACCAAACTAAACCTTGCAAAATTGACATAGCATTTTTTAAGACAGAGATATGGTCAATTTTATTTCTGACACCCTGTACAGATAGTGTTAAATATATATATATATATATATATATATATATATATATATATATATATATATATATATATATATATATATATTTCAAATTGTATTATCCTCGTATAAGGTAAATTATTGTTGTGATTAAGAATTAACAGCATTTCATTCACCATGAAATCTATTACACTTTCTTATTATTATTTACGAATGAAAGTTTACAAACTGATAGAAAATACCTAGTTGTGCAAGGTCTAGGTCACTAGCGTTTTTAAATAAGCAATTTTTGTTTTAAAAACATTATCTATTTAATTGTACTTTCTATAGATTTAATCTAGGTATGTACTATAATACCTACATATATATAACTGTAGTCTGTCAAGTAAGAACGTGACCGCTCGTATTCTTGAAAAAAGTGTGTTTCGAGAACATTTTTTGCTATCAATGTATTCTTTGGTGTGATAACAACGGCGCAATTACGTTAGTAAGTTCTCCAATCGCCACCTGCATCAATAATTGTCTGGCATCTTCGACGCAAGCTGTCGACGAGATTTTCTGCATACTCTGTAAATTTTTCGAATCTCGCGAGACAACCGGGTCAAAGTCCTTAAAGTTTTTCCTCTGAGTTTTCTTTTTACAAGGGACCAAACGTTTTTAATAGGATTGATGTCCAGCGATTGTAAGGGCCACTCTAGTATCTTATCGTGGGCCCAAGCAAGCGCTTCGAGTCGTGATTTTGCCTGGCAAAGGTTACTTCAACGTGCTTCAGGATTTGGCATATATATAACAACAATTTTGGATCCTGTGAAAACAAGGACACGATTCATTTTTCAACTTCTGGGGTGGCTTTGCTTACCGAGCCACGTTTTAGCAAGTCATCGACATTTTTCGTTTCGTTAAAATAATTTACCCACTTCTTCACAAACGATACCGACTTTTTAATATATTTAGTGGCCACGGATCCTGTCATTTTATGCCCTTTGGTTGAGGACAAAAAAACACTGCCTCGAACCGATGCACAAACAAGTGATTCATTTTAGATTTTACGTGATTTCGCCGAAAGTTTGGAATCGACTGATACTTTTATTAAAATGCGTTATAGATAAAGGTTTCTTCTATCGATTTTTTATTGAATCGCTAGAATCGCATTATGAATTATCGCGGACACGTTCTTACTTGATAGATTGTAACAGAGTCAAAAATATCTAATAAAGTTTATGTAAAATTACATAGAAAAATATTTACGCAATTTTACATAAACATTGTTGTAAAATTTTACATAACATTGTTTATAGAATTTTAAATTTTTTTACTTCGCGCTGCTAAAATTGAAATTTAACATTGGGTTAAAAATTCCGATACTTGAAGAAAATATAATTTTTGCCAAAAATCGATTTCGTTCTTCGACGTAGTTGATCGTATAAGTAAATAACTTAATTATTTTGCGTATCACAATAAAAAAAGTTTCAAATATTTTCTACTTACCGAGTATTTCTCATAATTATATTTTTCATTTTGGTCGCGTACATCGCACTCGTCCAACCTGATTGCATTTACCATCGCGGATACGTTCTTACTTGATATATATATATATATATATATATATATATATATATATATATATATATATATATATATATATATATATATATATTTATATACTTAGTTTTTGAATTTTCTTGCGAATTTTTTAAGGTTCATAAATGAGAAAAGTACTCCTTGAGATTACATTTATTATAATACTTTTCATTCAAATTATCTTGGTCTTCATCAGTTGTATTTATAACTAAAATAATATATGTATACATGGAACACTACAGAAATTAATAAAAATTATGGATTTACCCAAAAAGCATTTTTCATTAATCATGAAACAAGTATCGAAAATTCTATTATTATACGGGCACTAATATATTAAGCGTCATATGAAACATTAATATCACAACTATTTAAATATACTGTTAATATAAAATAAAATAAAAATTCTTTCCACGTTTCACTGTAACAGATAGAACAACAGGCATTCTCCGTGAAGGTGTGAGTCGCTTTATTTTTTATTTTGTTCTTTTTCTAATTTTGATTAGAGTTAGTTTTTACTTTGTTTACATTTAATGCTGTTATTATCGATTAGCTGTTCGAAATGTAAGTTAAATTCCATTTTAAGGGGGTTTTATAGGGAAATACAGCTGTACATGGCAAATACAATATGATGGATTTAAATAATCCATCAACCTGCTAAGATTTTTTATGTCAGTTATTTCGTTTATTACGTTGTTATTTTTTTTATTTATATTTCTAGAAATTCTCTTTTTTTTTTTTTTGTTTTTTTTCCGTTGTTAGTATTTTTGTTTCTTCAAAATTAAATATGTGTGTGTTTCGTGTTTTGTTAGTGCTGTTTTGTTTTTTTATCATAGAGGTGACCATTTAAACGATGTTAGAGAAGTTGTAAAGTTTGCCTTATATAAACTTTGCTGCAGTTTTTACATGGTATTTCATAAACTATATGTGTTTTTTGATTTTTGGGTGTTTTGCTTTTTAGGCTGCTAAAACTGTTTTTCAATAAATTATAAGTTTTGTGACAAACATTGTTGTCATGTCATTTGAAATATGCTCGGGTTCCCGTGTATGGCATAGATAAAAATTTATTGGGATTTTTAGTGACCTTTGGTTGTTGAGTGTTATATGTAGTTTTATTTTTGCGTGAATGGAGTAGAGAGTTAATTAGTTTTAAAGGGTAACTACTAAGTGTCTTTTACTTTTTGAATAGCCCTATTATGGTATTGCTTATCGCTCAATAGTATAGCTCTATCTATTAGACCTAAAATTACGGGTTTTTTTGGGACATTGGGTGTTGCGAGTGAAAATTTAGATATCTTCCCGACCAAGTTTGCTTTGTATACCATTCGGTTACTATTTTCATATATCATTTGATTTTGATTGTTAATGGCACTGCTGCTGAGGCAATTTGCCAGCTCAAGATCTGTCTCGCGCTTAGGCAGGGCACCGGCGACCTTCGGCGATGCTTTACACGTTCCCGAGTTTGGATCTCCCCTTTTCGGGTCCCGATGGAAATCCAGCATTGACGAGCTTCAGCGCTCTACCAGATCTCCTAATTGTTCAAAAATTTCATCTATTGTAAAGGTATTGATAAAGGAACTCCTCAGGAAACTGCTACTGGTTTTGGATATAACCTTTTCTGTCAGCCCGCCCGTCCGATTACGTAGTTCACAGTTCAGTACACAAAAAACACGGCCACACGTGTTCACCAACTGTATCAGTCACATAACCTAAACCGACGTTTTAGGAATCACTCCTCACAGCGCTTAGTAACCCTATATGATTCGCACCTCTAACAAGCAATATTGACCACCGATCCACAATCCGGAGCCCCAAAACGCCCGAATTTCGCCTTCAGAAGCCCCAACCAGGTAAATGCGTCCGCTTGCTACGAACTGTCGACCGGAAGTGTTCATATATCATTCATACTATTTTTTTTGTGGTGTAAGGTTAAATCTAGAAAATTGATAGTTCGATTATTTTCATATTCTATGGTGAATTGTAGTTTTTAAATTTATTTATTTATTTATTTATTTTTTATGGGTGTAGCACACGTGATGCAGGGAAGTCCCTAAAGCTCTATAGGAGCGACACGTGTGCGGAAACAACGATTCACGTTGTTCTTGAATCGCTGTAAATTGTATTCGGTGGGAAATAGGCTCAAGTCAGTTCCGGGTCTCCAATCAGAGGAACAGCTCTTCTCTGAATAGAATCCAACAAATGCAATGTATATTTGGGAGCGGAGCCCCAAATATGGGAGCAGTATTCCATAGCTGGTCGAATTTGAGCTTTGTAAAGAATTAACAGTTGTTGTGGAGTGTAAAGCTTTCTGGTTTGAAATAATATTCCCAACTTTTGAGAAGCTCTCCTTGCTATGCCCGCGACATGTTCATGCCAGGACATATTTGCTCCCAAATTAACGCCCGACAAATTGAGTGACGATGTTAGAGGAATGGAGTTCTCCGCCATAACTATGTCGGGTTCAGCAACGTTAAATTGTTTAAAAGAAACTGCCGTCTGGGTTTTTGTAGCGTTAAATTCCACTTGGTTACTGTCACCAAGATAGAATTTCTTCCAGGTTTTTGTTAAGTTGAACGACTTCCCGCTCTCTGCGGATATTCGTCTGAGCTGTAAATTGAGTTTTCGGTCTTTTTCAGCAGATTGTTAATGTAAATGAGAGTAGAGGATAGTTTGGAACCTTGGGGCACACCGGCGTTGATAGTGAAGGTGTTAGAAAGAAATCTGTCGACTACCACTCTTAACGAACGTAACGCTCTCTGAGGAAACATGAGAGCCACAAACAGAATTTTTCAGACATACCATAAGAGCGTAGCTTAGCCAATAGTCCGTTGTGCCAAACCCGGTCGAACGCCTTGGATATGTCAAGAGCAACCGCTCGAGATTCTCCAAAGTGTTCAGTTGCATTGTTCCAAATATGTATTATAATACATAAGTCAGAAGATCTCCTGTTGATCTATGTTTACGAAAGCCATATTGGTGATAGTCAGTAATGTTGAATCCTTCAAGGCATTTTAGAAGATGCTGATTGATAGCATTTTCCATGACTTTCGATATTATTGAAAGCAATGCGACTGGTCATTGGTTATTTAGCAAGGTCTTCTTGCCTTTTTTAGGTATCGACTGAACTGTGGCATATTTCCAGCAGGGAGGAAATATTTCCTTTCTGTAAGATAGGTTGAAAAGTCTATAGAAAACTGGCGTTAGTTCCCTCGCACAGTTTTTGAGAACTATGGCAGGTATTCTGTCAGCGCCAGAACCTTTTTTGGTGTCTAGCTTCATTAAAATACGTTTAATGATACGCACTATGGGAATAGTAGGTGGTGTTTTTCCTTGGAAATCGACAGTAGAATCTGAAGCAAAGAGTTCAGCCAATAAGTTCGCTTTTTCAACAGGTGTCGTTGCAATAGAATTATCTAGCCGTGTGAGTCGTGGTATGGTGAATTTTGTGAAATTTTGACTAACTACCTTAGCGATTGACCAAAAGGACCTTAGATAGAATTTCCTCACCTTTGTCTTTCGGGATTGCTGTAATGCAGTCATCCACATATCTAAAAAAGAAGGGAACCCCATCACCTAACTTAGGTATGATAGTATCCTCCAAGCTTTCTAGTACCATTTGAGCAATGACGCTGGAAATCGAGGAGCCCATTGCACACTCTTCAATTTGTTTGTAGAAATTACCATTATAAAGGAAATATGTGGATTTTAGAGTAATTTCAGTTGCTGTTAAAAATTCATTTAGAGGGATGTCAGTGTGTTTCTTTATGTCAAACACAGATACCATGTAAAAACTGCAACAAACTTTATAGAGGGCAAACTTCACAACCTATGATAAACAAAAAAAACAGCACTAACAAAACACGAAATATTATTAAATCACAAATTTAATTTTGAAGAAACAAAAATACTAACAGAAAAAAAAACAAAAAAAAAAGAGAATTTCTAGAAACGATATACATAAAAAAACGACAACATAATAAACCAAAAAATTGACATACAAAGTCTTAGCAGGTTTTTTTTTATGGGTCTAGCACACGTGCTACAGGGAAGTCCCTAAAGCGCTACAGGAGCGACACGTGTGCGGAGAAAGCGATTCACGTTGTTCTTGAATCGCTGTAGATTGTACTCGATGGGAAACACAGTCCTGGGCAAACTATTCCAAAGGTATGATGTTCTCCATATAAAAGACTGCTTGAAAAGCGTTGTACGAGGAGTAACAAGCTGAACCTCATACGGATGTGAAGTATTAGCGCGACGTGTACTTCTAACATGCACCGCTCTGGGAGGAATTAAGCGGGGCACATCCTTCGAACATTTTCCATGAAAGTACTTGTAGAATAGGCTCAAGTCGCCAACCGTTCTTCGATGTTCCAGCGAATCAAGGCCGTCGGTCAGTTCCGGGTGTCCAATCAGACGAACAGCTCTTCTCTGGATAGAATCCAACAAATGCAGTGTATGTTTGGGAGCGGAGCACCAAACATGGGAGCAGTATTCCATAGTTGGTCGAATTTGAGCTTTGTAAAGAATTAATAGTTGTTGTGGAGTGTAAAGCTTTCTGGTTCGAAACAATATTCCCAACTTTTGAGAAGCTCTCCTTGCTATGCCTGCAACATGTTCATGCCAGGACATATTTGCTCCCAAATTAACGCCTAACAGATTGAGTGACGATGTTAGAGGGATGGAGTGCCCCGACATAACTATGTCGGGTTCTGCAACGTTAACTTTTTTAGAAAAAAACTGCCGCCTGGGTTTTTGCAGCGTTAAATTCCACTTGGTTACTGTCACCCCAAGATAACATTTCTTCCAGGTCTTTGTTAAGTTGAATGACTTCCTGCGGTCTGCGGATATTCGTCTGAGTAGTCGATGTCTGAGCGTTCAAAGTGAATGAAGAGATAAGTGTACTGTCATCTGCAAAGCTGTAGATTGGATTCTCGGTCTTTTCCAGCAGATCGTTAATATAAATGAGGAAGAGAGTAGGAGACAGTATGGAACCTTGGGGCACACCGGCGTTGATAGTGAAGGTGTTAGAAAGAAATCCATCGACTGCCACTCGTAAAGAACGCTCTCTGAGGAAACATGAGAGCCACAAACAGAACTTTTCAGACATACCATAAGAACGTAGCTTAGCCAACAGCCCATCGTGCCAAACACGGTCGAATGCCTTGGATATGTCAAGAGCAACCGCTCGAGATTCTCCAAAGTGTTCAATTGCGTTGTTCCAAACATGTTGTGTTACATAAGTCAGAAGATCTCCTGTTGATCTATTTTTACGAAAGTCATATTGGTGATCACTAACAATGTTGAATCCTTCAAGATATTTTAGAAGATGCTGATTGTTAGACTTTTCCATGACTTTCGATATTATTGAGAGTAGTGCGATTGGTCGGTAGTTATTTGGCAAGGTCTTCTTGCCTTTTTTAGGTCTCGGCTGAACTGTGGCACATTTCCAGCAGGAAGGAAATATTCCCTTTCCGTAGGATAAGTTGAAAAGTCTACAGAAAACTGGTGTTAGTTCCCTCGCACAGTTCTTGAGAACTATGGCAGGTATTCCGTCAGCGCCAGAAGCCTTTTTGGTGTCTAGCTTCATCAAAATACGTTTTGGGCGCCTCTCTGTCACTGATTGGTAGAATACTCGATGTCGAAAGTAGTTTATGGTCGGAAGAACCTAACGGCGAATTTACGCTGACCTTGTAAATCTCCGGATTGGTGGTTAAAAACAGATCAAGAAGACTGGCGAACTCTCCGTCTCGATCAGGGATCCGTGTTGGTTCATCAATAAGCTGAGTCAAGCCACAACTGATTGAAAATGATTCGGCTTCACGACCTTGTTCGTTGGTAGTATTTGAATATATAAGCCAGTTGATGTTGTGGACATTAAAGTCGCCCAGGATGGCAATTTCGGCATTTGGATAGTTAATCTGTAAATGATCGATGGTGTCTGCAAGAGAAGCGAAAAGTGTTCTAAACTTAGTATCACTTGGTGGTCGATAGATGATACAGACGAACCTTGTGGTTGGTTGAGTCGTTATTTTTTAACCACATAACATCAAAGTTTGGGGGCTCCAGAGCCTCTTCTCGTTGGCAAGAGAGGTTGCTTCTGACATAAAGACAGATTCCAAAGTTACGCCTAAATCGGGAATAGAAATCGTACCCAGGATAAAGATAGTTTACTGTGCTGGTCGATGAACTGCCTTAGTTTCACAGAGAGCGTGTACATGAAGTTTATTTGATTGCAGGTGTTGGTGCACTGAATTTATGTTCGAATTTAAACCTCGTATGTTGCAAAAATCCATTTTGAAATTCTGTTCTCTGCATGTCGACGCCCCTGAACCAGCCCCCACCCGGAGATCCGAACGGGGGGCTATTTTACCTCCGGAATTTTTTGTATCCAGGTGCCTCATCATGCTATTTGGTCCCACAGTCCGGGACATCGGCACAGTCACGAAACGTTAAGCAACTTCACGCAGCCTAAGCCGATGCGATGGTATCACACCGGGCGATGCTGGTGGGATCTGGGCATCTACCATCTAGGAGTTGTACAATAACATTGTACAATAACATTATTTAAATCCATCATATTTTATTTACCATGTACAGCTGTATTTCAGCATAAAACCCCCTTAAAATTGAATTTAACTTACATACGATAATAATACTATTAAATGTAAACAAAATAAAAACTAACTCTCGCCAAAGTTAGAAAAAAAAAACAAAGTAAAAAATAAAGCCAATCACACCTTACGGAGATATGTCGAATGCGTGTTGTTCTGTCAACAGTGAAATGTGGAAATAATTTTTATTCTATTTTATATTAACAGTAACATATATTTAAATAGTTGTGATATTAATGTTTTATTATTTCATATGTTAGTACCCGTATAATAATAGAATTTTCGATACTTCTTTGATGAATACTGAAAAATTCTTTTTTGGTGAGTCCATAATTATTATTAATTTCGGTCGTAAGTATATATATATATATTATGTGTATAATATATATATAAAATGCAACGTCTCTCTGTCTGTCCGTTAGTGCGCTTATCACTGGATAACCCCTTATCCGATTTGCTTGTTTTTTTTTTAAACATACATATGTTCTCTGGCCAGGTTATAGGCTATATTTTATTACGTTAGGTAACACAAGAATTAAGCAGTGACAATAATAGTGACTCAAGTCGGAAAAAAGTTTGTTGCTAGCTCGTTCTCTTGCAATACACTTCCTAGACCATTAAATATGGAACAATATCATGGAGCAAAGAATATCTATAATATATATTAAACGCAACGTCTCTCTGTCTGTGTGTCCGTTAGTGCGCTTATCATTGGAGAACCACTTATCCGATTTACGTACTTTTTTTTTTAAAACATACATATGTTCTCTGGCCAGGTTATCTATAATATATATAAAATGCAACTCTCTGTATGTTTGTCTGTCTGTAAGTGCTCTTACTACTGTAGAACCACTTATCGGATTTACGTGTTATTTTTTTTAATTCACACATTTGTACTCTGGCCAGGTTATCTTTAATCTTCTATAATATATATAAAACTAGCCGTGCCCGCGGCTCCGCTCACGGGGACTTGATTCATTACTATCGTCACTGCTTATTCCTTATGTTACCTAACGTAATAAAATATCTGCCATTGTTTCCCCTTATCTCCCATTATTTCTCCTTACCTCCCATTATCTCTACATAATTTCCATTATCTAAGCTTATCTCTGCTCATCTCCCATTATTTCTCCTTATCTCCCATTATTTCTCCTTATCTCTCATTATCTCACCTTATCTCCCATTATCTAGACTCATCTCGACTTATCTCGCAATATTTCTCCTTATCTCCCATTATTTTTCCTTATCTCCCATTATCTCACCATAACTCCCATTACTTAGACTTATCTCTGCTTATCTCCCATTATTTCTCCTTATTTCCCATTATCTCTACATAATTTCCATTATCTAGGCTTATCTCTGCTCATCTCCCATTATTTCTCCTTATCTCACATTATTTCTCTTTATCTCCCATTATCTCACCATAACTTCCATTACCTAGACTTATCTCTGCTTATCTCCCATTATTTATACTTATCTCCCATTATCTCACCTTATCTCCCATTATCTAGGCTTATCTCGATTTATCTCGCAATATTTTTCCTTATCTCCCATTATTTCTCCTTGTCTTCCATTATTTATACTTATCTCCCATTATCTCACCTTATCTCCCATTATCTAGGCTTATATGGAATTATATAGACATATATATATATATATATATATATATATATATATATATATATATATATATATATATATATATAAATTTATAAAAACACGTAAATCGGATAAGTGGTTCTCAAGTGATAAGCGCACTAACGGACAGACAGTTAGAGAGCCGTTGCATTTTATATATATTACATTCTTTGCAACATGATATTGTTCCATATTTAATGGTTTAGGCATTATATTGCAAGAGCACGCGCTAACGGTAGCCTTTTTTCCGACTTGATTCACTATTATCGTCACTGCTTATTCTTTATGTTACCTAACGCAATAAAATATATCCTATAACGTGGCCAAAGAACATACGTATGTTTTAAAAAAAAGTACGTAACGCACTAACGGACAGACAGACAGACAGAGAGACGTTGCATTTTATATATATTATAGATAGATAACCTGGCCAGAGTTTTAAAAAAAAGCACGTAAATCGGATAAGTGGTTCTCCTGTGATAAGCGCACTAACGGACAGACAGACAGACACACAGACAGACACACAGACAGACAGACAGACAGACAGAGAGACGTTGCATTTTATATATATTATAGATGCAACGTCTTTCTATCTGTCTGCCTCTCTCTGTCCGTTAGTGCGGTTATTACTGGAGAATCACTTATCCGATTTATGTGCTTTTTTTTTTAAAACATACGTTCTCTGGCCAGGTTATCTATAATACATATAAAATGCAACGTCGTCCTGGATGTCGGTCGGTCCGTTAGTGCGCTTATCACTGGAGAACTGCTTATACGATTTAGGCGCTTTTTTTTTTTAAACATACATATGTTCTTTGGCCAGGTTATCTATAATATATATAGAATGCAACGTCTGTCTGTATATCTGTCTGTCCGTTAGTGCACTTATCACTGGAGAACCACTTATCCGATTTAGGTGTTTCTTTTTTTAAAAAACATACATATGTTCTCTGGCCAGATAATCTATAATATATATAAAATGCAACGTCTCTCTGTATATCTATATGTCCGTTAGTGCGCTTATCTCTGGAGCCCCACTTATCTCATTTACATGTTTTTTTTTTAATTCACACATTTGTTCTCTGGCTAGGTTATCTATAATCTTCTATAATATATATATATAAAATGCAACATCTCTCTGTCTGTCTGTCTGTTAGTGCGCTTATCACTGGAGGACCATTTATCCGATTTACGTGCTTTTTCTTTTAAAACATACATATGTTCTCTGGTCAGGTTATAGGATATATTTTATTACGTTAGGTAACATAAGGAATAAGCAGTGACGATAATAGTGGATCAAGTCGGAAAAAAGTTTGCCGCTAGCGCGTTCTCTTCCAATACACTTCCTTAAACCATTAAATATGGAACAATATTATGTAGCAAAGATTATAATATATATAAAATGCTAGGTCTCTCTGTCTGCCTGTCTGTCCGTTAGTACGCTTATTACTCGCGAACTACTTTTCCGATTTAAATGTTTTTTTTTTTTAAATTCATATATATATATATATATATATATATATATATATATATATATATATATATATATATATATATATATATTTTATGGGGTCATAGGATGTACTTTATTACGTTAGGTAATAAGGAATGAACAGTGACGGTAACAGCGAATGAAGTCCACGCGGAGCCTCAGACACAGCTAGTTTATTTATAAGTACAACTGATGAACACCAAGATAATTTGGTTGAAATAAATGGTACTTTTCTAATTTACGAATCTTAAAACAATTCACAAGAAAATTCAAAAACTTATATATATATATATATATATATATATATATATTTATTTTCTAAAAAAGTCGAATAAACAAATTGATAATGCTTTTAATAAAAATCTTTCTCTTGTTCCAGTGATCCCTCAGTCATGTCGCTACCGAGGAGTCAAATACGATTGTGGCCTTAGCATATCCTGTGTTCTGATAGGAGGAAGACCTCTAGATCTCTGTTCGGGAGGTATGATTTGGGCCTGCTGCGTCGACAGGGATCCTTCGGATTCATCTGATTCAACACCTACTCTCCATTCTGACGTAGGTGTCCTACATAATGCTAGTAAGTTTTAGATAGAAAAAGCACAACTTTTAAAATTTCTTTTCTAATTTAAAATATATCGGGTATGAAAAAGGGTGAACTGAAATGCACGGTTGTAATTGTTAATACAAAAAAAAAGTTTGGGGTCAGGACTAATGCCTTATAGTTATCATATTTCAACTGTGACCAAACTGTAAATAGTGCAGTAAAAAAAGCATTTGAAATTGCACAGTCTAGGTACAGCAATATTATGATTTTATCCTCTTTGGGGTATCATCAGGAGTATTGTCCTGAGTTTTGAACTTTGAAAAACTTATACTCTTGTTTATAAACAATTTAAGTTTTCAAAACGCGTTTTTTGAGCTTAAAATGTGAATAATTCCGGTATAAGTTGGATCGAGATAAAACAAAAACAGACTCTTCGTAGTGAAATTTCTAACAAATTTTCGTTGCCCAAGGGTGTACATAACCTGCAAAATTAAAAAAACTAGCAAGAAACTGTTTTTTTTTTTTTGCATTTTGTTGTACAGGTCGACTAAGACAACTAAGATCGGCTTGAAATTTTCAGAAAATATGCGTTTTGTTATAGCAAAAATACCCTGAAATTTTAGTACAAACATATTGAATCCAGTGGGCACAATTTAATTTGTTATTTAAAATTTGAATTGCCCGCCATTTTATGCCATTTGGTCCAAAATGGATCTTTTTTCTTTCAAAATTTAGGTTTCGACGCCAGCTTTCCGATGCTATTAAAAAATTTTTTGGAGTCATTTTAGCCTGTCTGTTTTTTTCCTTTGTTTATTAATCAAATAACAACAAATTTTTTTTATCACAAAAATACCTTATAATCAGCCGCATTTTATCAAGCTATCTATTGCTCACTAAACTGAAAACAAATGAATAATTTTCGGCCATACTTTATAATCTGTCACTTGTTGCTAGTAATTTTACAGTGGGTTTTCAAAGTAGTATTAAAAATGAGCAAGAGAAATTGTGAAATTCCATTTTAAGTTCAAAAGATCATAATTGATTTGTGGAAAGATGGAAAATCGTACAGAAATATAGGAAAAATTGTTAAAAAGTCGCATGCTACTGTTCAGTACATTGTAAACCAGTATAAATCAACGGGTTCCTATAAAATTTGTTAGACAAATAATTATAGATCCCAAGAAAGCTGCACCAAAATTAAAAGAAGTACGGGAATTATTTTCGAAAAATGTTTGTTCACAAACAGTGAGAAATTGTTTACTCAGGGCAGGCTATAAGGGGTGTGCAGCCAGGAAGGAGCCGTTAATTTCGAAAGCTAATCGCAAAAACCCAGATGGTGTGGTGTTTATACTGTTCTTCCCCCCTAATACCATCGACTTTTACTAAGTACCCCACTCCAGCCAAAGAGAGGCAACTTACTCTAAAAGAGCGCCACCTCCATTCTTGACAGTCGGGACAATATAGTCTTGTATCATTTTTTCAGCCTTAGACCGAAGCACATGTATGTTTTAAAAAAAAAGTACGTCAATTTTAAATTTTTTATCACCTCTGGTAGAGAATCACGAAACCTTTATTAAAAGAAATAATATTCTTTAACAATTATTTTTTTAAAAATTTTGTAGGTTATGTACGCACTTTTTTTTGTTTGTTTTGTGGCTCGGTTCAAGCTGGATCATTAGCCAGTCGTATTCTGACTGGAAGCCGACTGACTCGCAGTCATGCGACTATCCCAGTACTTTTTTATATACATATGCAATCAACTTATTAAGGATGAAACACAAATACCCAAGCAGACCGGCGGAATCGAACGTAAGCACTTGAGTGATTTAAAACCAACAAGGGTTTGTTAGAAATTTCATTACGAAGAGTTTGTTTTTTTTTGTCTCGATCCGACGGAGTTATTCACATTTTAAGTTCAAAAAACGCGTTTTGAAAACTTAAATTGTTTATAAACAAAAGAGCAGAAGTTTTTCGAGGTCTAAAACTCAGTTGATACCTCAGAGAGGATAAAATCATAATTCCTGCTGTATCTAAACTATGCCCATCTCATCATTATTTTGACTTTTTTTTACTGCATTAAAAATGCTTGTACAATAAATATAATAACAAGTAAATAAAATGTTCATTTTTTTTACAGTTCGCCTGTGGTACGATACATTAATGTATTATTAAGTTTTATTATTATTACTATTATATATTTATAATTTAAAATCGCTGCAAAATATTGTTTGATATCTTTCAGGCGACCTTTTGTATTATAAAATCAGGTAACATCCTTTATTTTAGTAACATTACATCCACCTACACAGAAAAGTGTCTTTTGCTTATGTAATCGGTTTTTTCCAGATCACTTAAATGAATATCGTACAGGATACCTTCCCACATCAATTATATTACCTATGTAACCTTTGTGAAATATCTATTTTTAATAATTAATATACAAAAGAACTTTCTTACAGGTTTGTTTTGTTAAAAAACATTTGTTTCGGTTCTATAATCAGAATAAAAACATACATATTAAAACAAATTATAGTCCAGTCGCCAGGAGTTTTGAGCTCTCATTAAATGGGGCTGCATTTTGGCATACCGGTACTGTTTTCGACATAAATTACGAATAAAAAAAATTGCTAAGCCCACAAAATCTAAAATAAAATCAAAAATTTAGTTTTTTGGTGATTTCTCGAAAAATAAAAAATATATCAAATAACTAATTTCACCAAATAAAAGAGCGGGAAATTGTACAAAATAATTTATGGATTTTTGTCCAGATTTTTTTTTAACGTAAGAATTTATTAAAAATTTGGATAGGTGAATCAAAACGTGTAGCGCGCCCAAAAAAGTTAATTTGAAAGTGTACGCGCACCGCTCGAAGGTTCGCGTCACGTTCAAAGCAGTACGAAATGGTTAAAAAAAGTCGGACAGTTTTCTTAGTTACGGCTACAAGTATAATAAAAACTTAAAAAACTTTCTTTTTTTTGTAATTTTGCTCTTAAAAAAGTGTTCATGATAAACTTATTTTTTTGCTTATTATTAATCATATAACTACAACGTAAAACAAAAAAAAAATATTTGTTGGGAAATGAAGGAGAAAAGTCTAAGCTTAAGTATAAAGTATTTATATTTCATTTAAACATCCAGTTATTGAAAACACAAAAATCCTAAATTACTCGAAGAAATTAAATGATTTACGTACCCTCTGACCGTCATATTGGATCCGCCATTTTGAATTTTGAAAATCTGTCATCGGATTCTTAATCAGCACCCCGAGAAACCCCGTAATAGCCAATTCAAAAAGATTTAGCGGTTTACAGAAGCATGATTCCCATTACAACTGAAGGGGTTAAACAAGTCATATTATTGTAAATAATTTTTTTTTTAAATTACGGTAAAATTTTAAAATATCTGTATACTATTTTCTTTTGTAGAATTTCTCGTCCTTTTACATTGTGCTATTAGTTTTTCGATATCTTTTTTATTTTTCCAGATATTTTCAAAAAACCGAATTTTTCATTTTATTTTCGATTTTGTAGGCTTAGCGTAAAGCAATAAACTTTTTGTTTATTGTATTCTACGTCCAAAAAACTACTTGTATGCCAAAATTCAGCCAGTTAATATTTAATGAGAGCTTTTCGTCAGATTTTGTCTCTGACGACTGGGCTAATTATGCCTTCACAATCAATATACGGTGAAAGATCGCTAGACTTCTAAGGAAATAACCATGTTTTTGCCAAAAATCGATTTTAGGCTTCAACGTAACTTCGTTTATCTATTCAAGCCATCTTCCAACATTTGGATACTTTTCATAGAGTACGATTTCTCAAGCTTTCTAAAATAAGCCTCAGTTTCCAATTCGACTTCTTCATTTGAGCCAAGTCTCTTTCCCTGGAGCTAACACGTAGGCTGAAAAGTTTTTGATCTAGCTACTTAAAACACATTTTTTTTTGCAAAATTCGACTTTATCCATAAACATAGTCTCCTTCAAGAGCGATACAATCAATCCAACGCTTTTCTAACATTTTTTATACCTTTCTTGTAGAAGGACTTGTCTTTGCCTTCAAAATAGACCTCAATTTCGGCGACAACTTCTTCACTGGAGCCCAGTCTCTTTCCAACGAGCACTTTTTTGAGGTCTGCGAATAGATAATAGTCGCTGGGGGCCAAATTTGGACAATATGGTGGATGAGGAAGCAATTCGAATTTCAATTCATGCAATTTTGCCATCGTAACCATTGTCTTGATGAAAGAGCACTTTTTTCTTGTTCATTTGGGACCTTTCTTTGCGATTTCTGCCTTCAAACGCTCTAATAACTCTATATAATATTCGCTATTGATGGTTTTTTTCACTTTTCAGCATAGAGGTCAAAACCTTCCCAGCTGACTGTTGTGTCTTTGGTCGCTTTGGGCGGCTTTCACCGATTGCTGTCCACTCAGCTGATTGCCAATTTGATTCCGGTGTCACATATTGCATGAAAAAAAATCCTTTTATTGCGCTTAAACAGGTCTAAACAGCGCTCAGATTTATCAACACGTTGGTGTTTTTGGTCCACTGTGAGCAAACGCGGTACTTATTTCGAACAGAGCTTTCTAATGCCCAAATGTTCATGTAAAATATGAGTAACAAGTTCTTTTGATATCTTTAGGGTATCAGCTATCTCACGCAATTTCACTTTACGGTCATCCAAAACAATTTTGTGGATTTTTAAATGTTTTCCGGTGTAACAACCTCATTTGGGCGTCCAGAGCGTTCAGCATCATTTGTGTCTGTACGACCGCGTTTAAATTCAGTATACCACTATATGATAAGTGACTTTTCAGGGGCAGAGTACCCGTAAGTCATTGCTTTGCTTGAGCGGTATTTTTTCCCATCAAAAAACCGTGTTTAATTGACACACAAAATTTGATTTTTTCCATCGTTTTGAAAATATCAAAAATAGCGTAAAACCACTGTAACTTGTAAACTAATCGTCGAAATGTCATGAAATTTTGACACGTATCGTTTGAAAATTGGTACTTCTTAAAAATCATATAGATTTTTTGAAAAGGGCGACATCTATGTGTCAGATCAAAAACTTTTCAGCCTACGTGTTACCTCTTCAAATTTGGAAAGAGATAATAATCGCTGAGGCCAGATCTGGTGAATATGGCGGATGAGGAAG
The DNA here is from genome assembly GCA_019049505.1 of Pachyrhynchus sulphureomaculatus. NCBI lineage: Eukaryota > Metazoa > Arthropoda > Insecta > Coleoptera > Curculionidae > Pachyrhynchus > Pachyrhynchus sulphureomaculatus. The sequence goes on along the minus strand of CM032446.1, from coordinate 232,637,354 downwards.
AAATTTATAGCCCAGTTATTCCAATTTCATCAACGATTTTATGGATTTGCGAGCTGATGCATTATCTGGGTGAAACAAGTCCTTTTTTGGCTAAATGTGGTCTTTTTTTTTGTTGATTTCACCATTAAACGGTTCAATAAGCCTACGTTATAGTCTCCGGTGATTATTTGGCACTAGTGAAGGCGGATGAGTATTATTCCACGGGCGTTCTAAAAAATACTTGCCAAAACCTTTCCCGCTGATGTTTGTATTTTTGGACGCTTCGGTCGGCTTTCATGCGGTCCCAGCTACTCTACGGAGTGACCGTTCGATTTAGGCGAGTAGTGGTGGATCCATGTTTCGTCCATTGTTACCAATCGCTTAGAAACCTACGTATATGTGACAGCTATAACTGCTATCTCTATAAAAAGATTATCTTTTTTGAACCATAAACATTAACCTCGCTACGATTCTGCTTGTGGTAAAAATAGCAAAACTGCCTTTCATTTTCTATCAGTTTAATCAATCTTTCTAATTCAACGGATAATTCTCTGCATGTATAAAGTAGTTACTTACTTTGCATTTCAAATATGCTAACTAAGTAAATTTTCGTACGTAAGAGACTTACGTTACGCAGAGGGCATGAATAATGCAGTTTCAAATTAATTTTACAGCGTGGGAGTACGTGTTGTTAGTCAAATTGCTCTTCTTGCATTGTAGTTTCGGGCTCTCTATTGTACCTAAAATTAATACGAGAGCTGTATGTACAAAAGATGTTTTAAAACAATAGGAACTCTATATAAAAGCAACAAGGTTAAACAGTAATGCAAACAATACAACAAACTGTTTACAATATCTAAGAGTATCAAGTTTTAAGAAGGGTAAATAGTATATCTTACGAGAGTTGTTCGATAGTACCTGGTCCTAACAAGAAAAAACATTTTTATGTGTAAAATTTATTTTATTTTTTAATATAGTCTCATTTTAGCTCGATATACTTAGTCACGCGTTTTTTCTATTTTTTGTATTCCATCTAAAAATATGATCGTTTAACCCAAATTTTTTTTTCGCTGAGCCATTTTTTCATATTCGGAAATAGGAAATAATCGCTAGGGACTATGGTGGATGCGGAAGCAATTCGTATTCTAACTCATAGAATTTTGCCATGGCGATGATACAAGTGTGCACACGTGCATTGTCTTCAAAGAGAATTTTTTTCTTCGCGAAATGCGAACATTTTTCTTTCACAGGATGGTTGAAACAATCCAGTAAGTTAACATAATCACATTATCATTATGAGTCTAATTCTATCCAATGCTGGATGTACGCCTTCCTCCTAAATTTCCATCTCAATCTATTTGAAGCTGTTGTCATCCATCCAATGCCCGCAACCCTCTCTATATGATCTTGCTTTGGGATGTCCTACGCTCCTTTTCTGTTCTCGTGGTCTCCATTCTAATGTTAAGACCATAATTTAACTCATTTATCATTTCTTGTAACTCATGTGGATTACTACTGATAACTACAATATCGTCGGCAAACCTTAAATGACTCAAATACCCACCATCTATCTTTAGGCCTTTCGTTGTCCAATCTGGTTGACGGAACACGTCTTCTAGAGCTGGAAAAAACAGCTTAGGACAGATAGTGTCTCCCTGTCTTACGCCTCTTCCTATACGTATTTTTTCTGTACTAGGTTTTATCTAAATCTTTGCGTTTTCATATATATCTTTGAGTAGGGTAGTGTATCTAGAATCAATTCTACAATTGTTAAAGCCGTTGATGATTGCCCACATTTCGACAGAATCAAAAGCCTTCTCAGAGTCTATGAAGGTTATGTAAAGTTCGAAATTCTATTCATTACTCTTCTCTAGGATATTTCTCATTGTCTGTAACTGGTCGCATGTGCTTTAGCCGGATCTAAAATCAGCGTGTTCGCATGACTGGTAGGAATCTAACTTACTTTTTAATCTATTGGAGATGATTTTAGTCAAAAGTTTATAAATATGAGAGAGAAAGGTAATTGTCCAACTTTCTGATGTCTCCCTTTTTGTGTAGAAGTATTACTTCTGATGTATGCCACAATGTTGGTATTTTGCCAGTTTCTAGACACATGTTGAAAACTTTGACCAGTTCTTGTTTTAAGTCCTCTCCGGCCTCCAATAGCATTTCCGATAAAATATCCTCAGGGCCTGCTGCTTTGTTACGCTTCACTTCCTTCAGTGCCTTATTGACCTCCACTACAGAATCTCTGGCAGTTCTTCCGAAGCTATACTTCGTATTTTCTTTTCAGTCGGTTTTCTGTGTTCTTCACTGGGTGTTGTTTTGGACCTGTAGAGTGCATTATAGTCGGTGTTTATTTCTGAGTTTACTTTGACCCTATTCGTTATTACTTGTCTCTCACTATTTTGCCTTACTAATCTCTTTTATTCCGTTATTCAGTTTCTTGTTTATTACCTTCGGGCCTTTATTTCCTACAATGGTTTCCAAAATCACTTTGTGCAAGTTGACATAATACTTTCCATTAACAGACGTGGATTATGCCGCGTCTATCCCAAAACACTGTGGCCATGACTTTGTTGGCCGATAAAGTCGCCTTGCCCTTATTTGGCGCTGGTTCGCCGCGGAAAGACAACTGTTTGGACTGTTTTTTGATCTCTGGTGCGCTGTGATGAATCCACGTTTCGCCAACAGTTATGAATCGACGCTAAAAATCATTTCTATTGCACTTAAACATCGCCAGTCTTTTGAAGTTGACACACGTGCGTGTTTTGTCAGTTGTGAGCATTCGAGGCATGCATCTTGCGGAAAGCTTTTTCATATCTAAATGAGTTATTAAAATGTTCTGCACCACTTCAATTGAGATGCCCACAGTCTCAGCAATCCCACACACGTTTACTCTCCGATCATTTATCACTATATCGTGGATTTTTTAATCATTTTTGATGTGGTGACCTCATTTGGACGACTTAGACGTTTTTCATCAAAAATGTTCGTACGGCCGAGTTTAAATACAACTGTCCAATATTTTATGGACAATAACGAAGGTGCGAATTTTTTCTATTGTTGGAAAACTACAAAAGTCATTCTATTTAAATGGCTGTCACAAACTAAATCACACACTAAATGGAAATTGGGTTTCGGTGAAATGACTCTAAATTTTACACAGAGGTAGATCTTGTGCTACTCAGTATATATCACCACTACACCAAACACTTTATTTTTGCACTCGACGCTCGTTTCGCTAACCATGTTAGCTTCATCAGGAGCGATGAGTCAATCATCGCTCCTGATGAAGCTAACATGGTTAGCGAAACGCGCGTCGAGTGCAAAAATAAAGTGTTTGGTGTAGTGGTGATATATACTAAGTAGTATCATTGTGCCAAAGATTCCACATTCCCAACTTAGTAGATCTTGTGGTCCTAACCAAAAGTCTCAATGGGAACAACTCGCGAAAATGCTTCCTACCCCCGCTATTCACCGAGTCAACCCCAATCGAGTCCAAGCGAATCTAATCGGTCATTTACTGACCAAACAAAACTATTTACTGATACTTAAAATAGGATAATAATCTCAGGTAAAATTGGATGCTCTTTCAGATTACGCTATCAGTTTTTTGTTAGAACTCCTAGAAACCTCGAAAAACGGGGTCGTAAAGGAATGAAATATTAAAATTCATGTATAAGATCTTATATATTTATGTGTAAGGCGCTTTTTACCCAAACAGAGGGCCATAGATGTTTTAAGGTGAGCCGAGTTCAATTTTTTAGACATTGAGGATATTATTTAGGCCTTACCACCCCTCCAAAGGGTTGTAATAAGAGTTGTAAAGGGGTTAAATTCTAAAATTCATATATAAGCATTTCTTAATCAGATATGCTTGTAGATTCATCGGGTTTTCGCGTACCTTGAATTTGATTTTTCTGATACATTTAGAGCCTTTTCATCCTTCTGAAGGGGGTCAAAAAGAGGATCGTAAAGGGATGAAATATTAAGTCATAAATATTACATTATAATATATTATATTTTCCACTATTAGCATTAACCAGGATAAACGACGAGAACGTTGCACATACTTATCTCACTTTTTTTTGATTTTTTCATCTTTTTATAATTTTTTTTTGGGTTTTCTCATTTTTATTTTTTTTTTATGTTTTGTAACTTTATATATTTTTTAACTTTTTAGTTTTTCATTATTTTTTCAACTTTCTATTTTTTTTTTTTTTTTTAATCGCATCAACTGATTATTTCAGGTATTTCATCTCTTGGGTGATATCTATGACCAGCATCTGAAACATTATTTAAAAGTTCATAGATGAACATTTAACGTTCTGTTCATAATGGGCATATCCAAAGAACCAACAAAGTATTGCAATGTGGCTGCATGATCCTAAAGTTCTTAAACCAGATTTATAAGTACAATAGTAATCTAATAAGGCCTAAATATTACCCTTAATGTTTAAAAAATTGAACTCGGCTCACCCGAAAACTCCATGGCCCCCCAGTTTGGGTAAAAAGAGTCTTACACATGAATGTATGAGATCTTATACATGAATTTTAATATTTCATCCCTTTACGATTCCGTTTTTCGAGGTTTGTAGGGGTTTGGCGAAAAACTGATATGAAAGAGCATTCAATTTTACCTACTGGGTGAGATTATTATCCTGTTTTGAGCACTGGAACATAGTTTTTTTTCAATTGTCAGTAAATGATCGATTGGATTCTCTTGGGCTCGATTGTGGTTGATTCGGTAAATAGCGGTAGTAGGAAGCATTTCCGTGAGTTGTGCCCATTGTGACTTTTTATTCAGGAGCATAAGATCTACCTCTGTACCAAATTTGGAGTCATTTCACCAAAACCCAATTTCCATTCAAAGTGTACGTGATCTTTTGACAGGATTCTTATGAAAGGTTATGTTTATGAAAAATATAATTTTTTAAATAGTAGTAGCGTCATCTCTATCCGAGTCAGGTACTTATTATACAACCCTCGTAACTATTATGGATTAATTTAATTTTGTCTAAAAAATATTATTAATAAATGGGAGGTATTAGTGCAATAAATTATAATATTTTTAACAACGCACATGCATCTTAAATGTAGATTTTAATAGTTATTTACGTGCCAAGTCTAAGTGGTATTTTACGAAATAATTAAAACAAGTTTTAGAAAGCGGTAAGAGGAATCCTGCTTAGTGGTGGATAAAATCAACAAATTTTAATAATCTCAGGATTTAGATAGATATACGTTTGATAAGCTGCTTACATCATTTAGGTCTCTTAAGGGCCTTTTGTGACCATACCTTTTTCCTCCTCCAAGCACAATCTATAATTTGGATCATTTTTGAGCTGAATACGAGTTGAGTGCTATTTAGGTGGCCTGAAAGGATTCCTATCACCGTCTTCAAGTCTTCTTTGTTTAATTTCAGTGAAGATCTGGTAAGCTCAGGTTTAGGTTGCCTTATGGAATTTTTAGATGTGTAATCTTTGGGGTTTTGTTACTGTCTAACACGAATTTATCGTTCAGTGGATCTATCATAGCGTCCCATATTTCATGGGATGATCAAAAAGCGTTCAGATCCCGTGGGTTCCGCTAGAGTTTCTTTTTTATACAGTGTATCATTTAATGAGGTATCCAAAGGAGAAGCTTGTTGTTTCTCTCAGCCAAATTACCCAGCAAGCAGTTGTAAGCTTGCCTGGGCTATTGTAGGAACACCAGAACGACTCTACTGTTCCCCCTTCCTCTAAAGCGATATCGCTCAAATTCATTCCCATTTCAAATAATATACAGGTATGTGTACTAAATTTAAGCTCGATATCTTATTTCATTCGAGAGTTATCGTGCCACAGACCGATAGACCGATGGAAATGGGAGACTATGTTGTTCGCGATATAGGGATCACAAAATGTAAAGAAATGTAAAAATCTGTATGGTGATTTCTTACGAATTTTTAGCAAGGGAAATAATTAATTAAAGTTCAATTAATCTTTTTTTTGAGGTAGGTATGTGATTAAATAATACAACTGAGATTTATTATTTCCTACTACTCTAACTATTCATTCATGACACATCCACGCACTATAGAAAATTATATTTTCTCTATTGGTAATGTGGTATTTTTGAGCCGTATTCACAGTCGCCTCTTGAAGTCGTCCCCTATTTTCTAACAGCAGATTAGGGTTTTAAAGGCTCACTTCAAGTAACGACTATAGATACGGCCCTTTATCCTGTAGTAAGTTAACTGAATAAACAATATGAATTTTGAATCAGTGTGATAGTTCGAACCAGTACCTAGTTCGTGGGCTAAATACTCAGATTTTAATAACAATTACTTTACCGTTTGCTCGACTATGGTGTGATTTTCATAAGTAATTTTATAAAAAAAATTAACTTTTTAGCAGAACCAAAATTGAAATTTTTAAATAGAAAATTAATTCTGAAACGGGTATTTAATTTACATCCCAACGAATTTTGAAAGACCGGTTACTGTGAATAGGCAATTAAATGATTAATCACCGGTCTGTCAAAATTTGATAGAACTTCTGTAGCAGCAGTAACTTTCCTTGTGTAAAAACTCCATTTTTAGGACATAAGTATCTTCAAAACATATTATTGTATAAAATTTGTTACATATATACATTTTTTTTGATATTATTAATTTTTTACTAACATTGTTGTCATCTTTTAAAAAACTCAGCCATCAACTAACCTTAATTTTTGTCCATCTAAACTACTATTAACAACAAAGATTCCGACGTTTATCATCTAGTTAGCGTCTACCCTCCCAATGACAGTTTGGAGGATCATCATCCAGAGTCCAACAACATAGACAGGCCTCCGTTTTCCAACAGCCATCAAGACAGGTATGATAAAATAAGAATAGAAGAAGAATATTTCAGCATTAGATACATATGACTACTTACGTAAATAAAAAAAATGTACAAGTTAATGTAGAAGTTAAAAACTAATAAAGTTAAGAATAACTTAAGACTACGCAATATGACTGAAACTACAGTCTTCTTCTTCTTCAGAAGCCATCTCCGCTGTGGAGTTTGGCTGCCATCATTGCCATTCGTATTTTTGAAGCTGCTGCTCTAAACAATTTAGTAGATGTAAACCCAAACCATGCTCTTAGGTTACGAAGCCAAGAGTGCCGGTGTCCAACACTTCTTCTACACTAAACCTTCCCTTGCTTGATCAGCTGCAACAGGTGGTATTTTTGCCCTCTCACATGACCCAGATATTCGGTTTTTCACCGTTTAATGGTAATTAGAATTTCTCGATCTTTGTTCATTCATTGCAACCCTTCAACGTTCGCGACTTTATCGACCTACGGCATTCTGAGTAGCGCCTCTAGTCCGTAAGCAGAACCGAGAAAACGTAGCATCTAATTAAGCTCATTTTTAAGTCTAAGTTTATATCGTGGCTTGAAAAGAACTTTTCATCTTCACAACCGTAGCTCCTGCTTTCCCAATTCTCGTTCGAATTTCTTCTGAGATGTCAATATTGTTATTGACACTTGTTCTCAAATAATCATATTTACTCGTATGTACCCGTTCAATGGGATCATTATGAATGAGAAGTCTTCCAGTTACTCTCTGATTTTTTGATTATATCATAAATTTTATTTTCTTTATATTGTTAATCCTCTGTCTTCACTGGCTTCAACTACCCTGTCGAAAACACTCCGCAAATCCTCCAGAGTTTCTGCCATTACGGCAGTGTCATCTGCGTATCTAATATTGTCGATTCTCTTGATCTCTTGCTCTTGTAGGGCTTTCTTCATGATTTCCTCCGAATATAGTTTAAACGGCAGGGGTGATAGTATGCATCCCTGCCTTAAATCTCTCTTGATTCGGATTTCGTTTTTTAATGCTATTTTCGACACGTACCACTACTCTTTAGTCGCCATAGAGGCTGGTTATTATTCTTATCACGGGTATCTAATTGTTTTGCCTTTAGTATCTCTGCGAGTTGGTAGTGTTTAACTTTGTCCGAGGTCTTATTGTAATCCACAAAACAGGTATGTTGAAGTCAAACGATGCTTCGCGGTTTCCAAGACCATGTCGGAATCCAAACTGTTTCAACTATTTCTGGTTCTAATTTCCTACAGATTCTGTTATGGATTATTTCGAGAAATATTTTTAACGTACGACATATCAAGCTCATTGTGCGATGTTCATTGCATTGCTTTGTATCTGCCTTTTTGGGAAGAGGGACAAACGTGGAAACTATCCGGTCTTGTGGGATAATACCGACTAGCAAATAAATTTGCTCCTCGTTTATCAGTGTTGTGACTATAGTGTACAACTGTAATTAACGGTGAAAATTGAAAACAGGACAACAAAGATATCTAGACATTTACACGACACAGATTTTACAAAAGACAAAAATACTCTAGACCAACAACCAAACTTAAATTCAAAAACTTGGTGAAGCAATAAATATGAGTGCATTGTTCGCTAAAAGAATCCTCCTTGTATATCTTGGAAATGCCTATTGCTGTGCATAAGTACATTCTGTAATAAATGTACTCGGTATTCTTAATTTAAAAGCACCACAATGAAGGTATTGAAAAGATTCGTGTGTAACTTCAGGCAGGGTTTGGATACAATCTGTCAATCAGTTTAGTTAGAGAAGCTATTTACGCTACTGTGTCGTCATTTTTAGTGTTCCGTACGGAACACTTACAAGATAACTTCGGTGTCTGTCTGTCTGTCCGTCTTCCGCCACACATAGAAAGTTAAAATATGGCACTAATATAGGAATTGATGGCCTCATCAGAACCGTGTAGTTTTGAAAGTTAAATTTTGACCTAAGGGGTTAGTTTTGGAGGTTGAAATCGGAAGTGAAAAAAATTTTTTTTACCAGGTCATCGAGTGGGATATCAAATGAAAACTTGGAACAACACGCGTTCAAAAATATATATAAAATGTAATACTTGTGCAGAAAATTGCTGTCTCCCTCCCCTTATCTCGAAACGTACTGATGAAAAACGAATGAATTAACGAAAATTATCAAGAGTATAATTTATCTGGTATATTAAAAAACCCAAAATTTCAAGGTCATAAATTTTCATTAAAGATCGAAAAAAAAGTTTGTTGAAAACCCATTTAGGGTGTGTTTTGTGAAGTCATTGATCATTTTATACATCGTAACAAAATTTTTTATTTTAAAAGCAATCAACGTACGGAACACTAATTGTGAAAGTCCGACTTGCACTTGGCCGGTTATGTTATTTTTTATTATTATTATTTTTTTAATTTCTAATCAATACTTAGGTATTTGACCAAGTTTTCATTTAAAGTATGACACATTACATCACTAATACTCTTGTTCCAATACAGCAAACCACCTTCAAATGGCCACCATCATCCCGAATCAGATTATACTCCCGGGTTGGGTTATCCAAAACCTAACCCAAATGGTATCAATTACCCAATAAGCGTATATCAAAGACCAACGACTCATAACAGTGATAATTTTGACCAAGAAGAAGATGATTATCATAATGATCAGGGATCAGGCGTCGGGTTTATTGAACCCTATGGGAATATTGGTAACTAACATTTTTGTGTTTGGTGAGGTTTTCACGATAATCTCTTTTCTGCACTTATATACTATACTTACAAAACTATTGGGTATCACTTCTCTTGAGCTATGATTCCTACGCATCACTGGTGTCTCAAAAACTGAGCAGTATTTTTTGTGAATATTTGTATTTCGATTGGCTAACAGCCTCAATATTCTAATAGGTATCTATGTAGTAAATGACTAGACTCTGGTATCAATTACAATTAAAGAGAGTTCACGTAAATAATATTATTTAAATTGTTAAAGTAATTTGAAATGTGAAAAAAACGTATTTAAAATAATAGTCAATGTTTAATTTATGTTATTTGAGCATAACGAAATTAATAAAATGAAGAAAAAAATTAGTATTTTATTGATGTTATCGTTCTTCCTCTGTATTATAGTTGTATCGGGTCTTGTTTCAGATGTGTAAGTCTTTACTGGTCGTATTACGTTCTTGTATACTCTTGTTTTGGTCTCCACGGACAGGAATTTATTTCTAAATATGGTATCATTGAGTCATCCCGCTATCCTCTTGTTAACTTGATGTTTTACTTCTTCCTCGATCTTTCCGATACTATATATTCTGATTCCTAGATAATCGACCTCAATCATCTGTTCTATTGGTTTATCTTCCACCACAAGGTTGCACCTAATCGGCTCTTTTGCTATTACTATTCTCTTGGTTTTCTCAATTAAGATTGACATATTGTTTTGCTGCTATGTAGAATTCGTATAAAATTAGAAATGCCTTAACAAAAAAACTAAATATTAATGTAGCATTTAAAACAAATAATACCCTAAACAAATATATAAAAAATAATAAATCAAAAACAGATAAAGAGCAAAAATCAGGTGTTTATAAACTTAATTGTGAAAATTGCGATTGTACTTATATTGGTCAAACAGGAAGAAATTTTAAAAAAAGAATAAGAGAACATTTTACATCTTTTATAACTAGAAAATCAGACTCAAATTACGCTAACCATTTAATAGAATCGGAACATCAGTTTAATAAAAACTTTGAAATTTTACATGTTGAAAATAAAGGGTATAAATTAAATTTGCTTGAATCTCTGGAAACCAATAAACTTAAAAATACTAAGTATTTGTTAAACGACCAATTAGAATTAAATAATTCACCTCTTTTAAATATATTGCAATAACACCGTACTTAATTAATTTGTTACCTATAATATAAAGTCTTTATAATAATATAATTAGGGATTTCCAACATTATTGTATTTTTATCTGTAGGGATCTTATATATATATATATATATATATATATATATATATATATATATATATATATATATATAACAAATTTTCCATCTTGTTCTTTTAATCTTGATAAAGCTACAGTGATGGCGAAACATGTTGATATGTTAAAATAAATGTGGAGTTTACCAGTAAACGGGGGAAAAAAAATGTTTTACTGTTCACTTAACTTAAAAATATAATTTTAAGTTCTCTGTTAGCCATTCTATATCCCTTCTTTCTTTTGACGTTCTTTATAACTTCATCCATGACAATATTAAATAGAAGAGGACTTAAAGAGTCTCCCTGCCTGATTCCAGATTCATAGTTGTTTGGTTTGTCATTCCTTCTGCTAATCTTGCGACTACTTTATTTTCTTTATATATACATCCTTGATAGTTTTAATTAGATCTAATGGGATGTTCCTGTTATATAATAGATGAACAACGTCTTCTATTTGCACATTGTCGAAAGCTTTTTTAAAGTCTATCGGGCACAAGTATGCTGTAATGTATTCTATGGATTTTTCTTTTACCTGTCTCACAATGAATACAGCATCGGTGCATGAGCGCACACTTCTGAATCCTTGCTGTTCTTCTTACAGTTGTATTCTCGCGTTTACTTTTGTTGTAATAATCTTTGTTTTCATTTCAGTGTACAGTTTAGTAGATTAATGCCTCTACAGTTATTTGGATCTTCTTTTTCTCCCTTTTTGTGCATTAATATAACTGTCGCTGTTCTCATTCATCCGGGATTCTATTCGATCTTATAATCCTCTGTATAAGTATCTGAAGTTGCTTAACCAGCAAGTGTCCCCCATATTTAGTAATTCATTAGCTATTTGGTCTTTGCCTGAGAGATTTACGGTTTTTTAATTTTTCCAGTGCTTCTATTACGTCTTCTTCCGTTATATATGTTTTTCGTTTTCGTTATCTGATGTTTGTGGCAGTGTGATACTCTGTTCTCTTTTATATGATTGTGTAAGATATATTACCTATGTTCCTTTCTTCACGTGTGTATACTCCATTAGTTCTTTTATCTCAGTTCTCTGCTGTCTTATGAATCTCCAGATTTATTTTTGTTGACCATAGAAGTCTGATTATAATTTTCTTGTGTATCTCTCCCAGTATTTCGTTTTTGTTCTTCTACTAATTCGTGGGTTTCTGTTCGTATTCTTTTATATCTTTGGTAGGCTTGATCTGTCCTGATTGGCCTGTACTTTAGATAGCTTTCTTTTTTTTCACGGCATTTCTCTTTGATTTCTGCACTGGACCATAGTATTTTTGTTCTCCATTTTTTATTTTTTCGACAGCTTTAGTCTAATACCTTATGCAGCTTCTAATACATTTGTTTTTATTTTTAACCAACCATCATTAATGTTATCATGGTCATTTGTTTGATTAATTATGAATTTTTCTTTCAGTCTTCTCTGGTACAGGTCTCTCGTTGATTCTTCTTGTAGATTTTCTATTCTTATCTTTGTTTCCAATTCCTTATTTTGGTGTTGCTTTGTCTTTCTTATGTTCCACTTAATTTACACATAACTAAATTATAATCACTTCCTACGTTTGGTAATGTCAAGTTTGTTTACGTCTAATATATGTCGTGGATGTATTTCTCTGTTTGTTAGGACATAATCTATCATTGTTCTGGTTACCTCTAGTCTTCTTAAATGTATATTTATATTGCTTCTTATGGTCAAAGTATGTATTATTTATTCTCAACTTGTTTGTAGTGCGCAAAAATTTATTATAAGCTCCCGTTGTCTTTTTTATATTTTCATTAAATCTCTATTTAACTCATGCTATTACCTCACTTCCAACTCTTACATTATAGTATTATTATTATTGTTTCGTTGATTGGTATCTCATCTATCATTTTCTGGAGTTCTTCAAAGAATTGCTCCCTGTCTTTTTCTAGTTTACAATTTTCAAGTGCATAAATTCCTACTACATTTGTATTTTGTTGTTTATCCAGGGCTACTCCTTTCTTTGCCGCTAGTCTTCCGCCACACCACTGCAAAGCAGGATATATTCTTCAGTATCATTTGTCCTTTATCTTTTTTGTTTTTGTAAGGCACATAGTTTCCCCTTCTTTTTTGTTTCCACTTCCTGGTCTCTTCCATTTATAGATTTTATATTCCAAATTCCGAGTCTCATTACATCCCGTTCTTTACATTTCTTAACCTTCTCCTGCATGTGTGGTCATCTTTAAATACGTCCTATTCCGAGGCAGGGCTCTCATTCTGTGAGCGTTCTTGGTTTTTTTCATCCCAGGTAGGTTGCTAGCCTGATATGGGAACCCTCTTTACCCGTACCCCTTATCAAAGTTAAGTGAGAATAATTTTCTGTTGCAGTTACTTTGGTAAAATAGGTTTGTAGAGGTTAGTAGTTCTGAATTTAGGGTCAATCAAGGTTGCGGCGATTATTTTAGAATAAGGAATTGAGTTAATGTTATGTTATGTTATTAACGAGGAGCGCTATTTATCAATATTTTCCTACAATTGCTTTTGGTATCAGTTTAAACGTATTAATCGTTTTTCATAGCACCCTGTACACTACTTTACTATCGTATTTAATAATTAAATTATTCTGTTTGCAATACCTGAAGAGTGAAATAATTTTTTGTAAAGCTGAACAAGATTAGTGGCTACGATAATACAAGATGCAGCGTCCGTGAATAGAAATTCTTCTGCGCGCTAACGTTTATTCTGCGCCAGCTTCTGTAGGACTTTTATTTAACAAAGGAGCTTAAAAATAGATTAATAATTATTTGTTTAACATACGACTGAATTCTCACATTAAATGTAACTAAGTGCTAACTTTGTCCAGTAGTTTAATTACATTTAAATACTAATCGTATATACATGATCAAAGACTTACTATTAGAAACTACATTAATTTTAATTGAGGAGATTAATTGGATAAACTTTCAGTACTGTAACTCGATCTTGAATATCTGGTCGGAAGTTTCAGAGTTTCCACACAATTTCCGTTTTAACTAATGAAAGGATGGCGAACTTTGCTTAGCTGTTCGTGATTTAAAATTACCGGCAATAAATCATCGTTTAATTATTATTGAAGAGTTTGAATCCTTGATAATGCATGAATTCAGGTTTTGATTGGCTACAAGTAACAAACTGCATTGTTCGTATTAATAAAATAAAAATCGGTTTCCGAACTTAATACAAGATATCTCTCGGTAAGACACAACAAATCGTATCTCTGGCGTGTGAAAACCTAAAATTTAAAATCATTTCCCCTCAGTCGGGGGGCTATTTAATGCCACAAACCAACAAAGGAATTGTTACTAACAATACTGTCACGCAGCTCAATCTTTAGGTTTCTAACCCAGTAATAAAAGTTTACATTAACTACTAAAAATGAACAAAGTCGATATTTTAGCAGTGTTCGCTCAGCTCGGGACGCGTTTCGCCATGTCTCCTGGCACATCAGCTGAGTTAGGATCAACATACGAGAAAACGAAGCTCGAAGTACCTATTGCCGTTCCAGTGTGAGATCACAGGACAGTTTAATACGTTGGAGAATCTCGAGCGATTGCATTTGATGTATCAAAAGCATTCGATCATGTTTGGCACTATGGATTGTTGGCTAAGCTACGCTCTTAGCGTATGTCTGAAAAGTTCTGTTTATGGCTCTCGTGTATTCTCAGCAAGCGTTCTTTAAGAGCGGCTGTCGACGGACTTCTTTCTAGTAACTTCACTATCAACGCCGGTGTACCTCAAGGCTCGATACTATCATCTACTCTCTTTCTCATTTAAATTAAGAATCTGCCGGAAAGGACCACCGATCCAATCTACAGCTTTACAGTTCAGAGTACGTTTATTTCTTCATTCACTTTGAACGCTCGAACATCGGCTACCCATGCAAATATTCATAGACAGCATGAAGGCGTTCAACTTAACAAAGGCCTGGAAGACATTCTATATTAGAGTGTAGAATTTAACGCTACAAATCTCGGGCAGTTTTTCCTAAAAAAGACACATTTATATCAGGGCACGTCACTAAAATTCTTCTTCTTTTTCTCATGCCTTCTCCTCATGGAAGTTGATTACCACTTCTCTAAATGCTTCTCTGTTCCTCGTATCATGAAACAACTCCCCCACATTCACGCCGGTCCATTCTCTGATGTTTCTCAGTCAAGACTTTTTCTTCCGACACTCTTTCTACCGTCAAGTCTTCCCTATATAATAGCTTGCAATAGTAAATATTTGTCGTTTCTGAGTATATGACCTAAGTAGGATGTTTTTCGTACTTTTATGATTGTCAAGAGTTTTCTGCTTTGGCCTATCCTTCATAGAACTTCTTTATTAGGGAACCTGGCTGTCCATGGGATTTTTAATATTCTTCGATAGAGCCACCTTTCAAATGCTTCTAGCTTCTCCATACAAAAGTTTAGTACCACACGTAGCATTCCAGGAAACGAAATCTTAGAACGAGGGATAAATTTCTGTTGCAGAACATCGTCCTGAATTTTAAAAATGATTTTCTTGCAACCTCTATTCTGGTTTTAATTTCAGTGTCTTGGTCAATGTCGAATGTGATATAGGTGCCTAAACGTTCTATTGTTTCCCTACGAGGAATAATTGGCAATTGTTGGTTTGATGTTTAGAAACGGTCGTAAATTTTATTTTTTCCGAGTTTATCGTCAGACCCATTTCGATACTTTCGCTATTCACGTTGTCAACTAATGCTTGCAAGTCCTCTAATGTTTATGCTAAGATCACGGTGTCGTCGGCAAAACGAATGGTGTTTATGACTTCACCCCCTATCCTGATTCCTTCACTGCTCGCTGAATGGGAATTTCTTCTGTTACTATTTCATTCACTTGAACTACAGCAGTCTGATTCCAATAAATGTATTTTATAGTTTCTATAACTTTCTAGTCAAGTTGGATGTTCTTTAATTCTTCCATCAGTTTGATGTGCTGTACTTTATCAAACGCTTTTTGATCACTAAATTTACTGGGCGTTAATTTGAAAGCTAAATTTGCATTTAGCTATTGTAAGACACGACCTGATTGAACTTCCAGTTACTTCCACAATTTTATTTGTCGCTGGAAGTAAAGTAATACTACACCACTGAGAATGTTTAATCAGCAGTGTGCATGACTGAAGTTTATCCCAAAGGGCGATAAAAGGATTTATTTAAGATAGAGAATTGTCTAAAAACATTTTTGAAATGTACCGAGAGGGAAGGTAGTAAAACTTACAATATTCCTAGCTGACTACTGTTTTTACTTTTTTAAATCTTATTCAAGGTATTACTAGTACTTACCTGTTTATCATATCTAGACGTAAATATTATTTTTCTTATAAAGTGTCACTTTACAGCACATTTTCGTATTTCACGAATACACAATCACACTGTAAATGCATTTTTACACCCACTTTTCTTGTAGGTTCATCGGCGGTTTCAATAATGTAGTAACCTTTTTTTTTAACAATGTGTTTCTGTTCCAGGTTGTGGAGAACTTCACACCAGATCTAACAGGATAGTAGGTGGTCATTCCACTGGATTCGGGTCACATCCGTGGCAAGTAGCGCTCATCAAAACTGGCTTTCTAACGAAGAAATTAGCTTGTGGTGGGGCATTGCTTAATGAGAGGTGGATTATTACTGCGGCGCATTGTGTTGCCACGTAAGTTAAAATTTTTGCTTCAGAATACCTCACACTGTATAAAAACGGCAAATATAGAGTATTCAAGCAGAAATGCATAATTTTAATTGTGCACATTTTCCATTCTATGTGTGAAAATCTCCTCGCGCTCGTTTTTGATTTGCCTGACTAATGATGTGGTCGCCTGACTGAATCGATGTTAAATTTCTATGCAGACTGTGCAAGTTTTAATTTAGTGTCGACATTGATTTTTATTTTAATTTCCGCCAATGGTAAGAGGTTATCCCTGAATACATTAGCCACGTTTACAATTCTCAGGTATATTACTTGTAGAGCATCCATAATAAATAATGGGATTCAGCTTTTAATTAAATCAAATTTAAGTTTGTTGAACCGATAACTTTGACACTTTGTTTATCAGCCATTACCAAAAAGACCACGAAAGTCCCAAATACACATTTGTGAATACAAACAAAGATAAAGTTAGGTACTTAGTTCGGGCCAATCTACTTCTGCCGACCTTTTGAAAACTCAATTTTCATTGAATTTTCCGAAGAAAGTTTTCTTACAAATCTAAAGCTAAGCTTAAATTGGATTTTCTTTGCTGTATTTTTAGCACTGCGAACGGGAACATCCGGATCAGGTTGGGCGAGTGGGATGTACGCGACCAAAATGAAAAATATAATTATGAGGAATACTCGGTAAGTAGAAAATATTTGAAACTGTTTTTTTATAGGGATACACAAAATAATTAGTAAAGTAATTTACTAATACAATAAACTATGTTGAAGAACGAAATCGATTTTTGACAAAAATTGTTTTTTCTTCAAGTATCGGGATTTTTAACCCTATATTAAATTTTAGCAGCACGAAGTAAAAACTCTGAATTTAATATTAAAAATAATACAAAATTTAAAATTCTACAGACAATGTTATGTAAAATTATACAACAATGTTTATGTAAAATTGCATAAATATTTTTCTATGTAATTTTACATAAACATTGTTTGTGTAATTTTAGGTATTTTTAACTCTTTTACAGTCTGCCAAGTAAGAACCTGTCTGCAATAATTCATATTTGGTAGATGCGTTTCTAGCGATTGAACAAAAAATCGGTAGAGGAAACTTTTGTCTACGACGCATTTTAGTAAAAGTATCAGTTGATTCCGAACTTTTGTCGAAATCACGTAAAATTCAAAATGAGTCACTTGTTTGCGCGTCGGTTCGAGGCAATCTTTCTTTGTTCCCATCCAAAGGGGCCTAAAATGACACATCCAATTTCAATAAAATTTATATTGGACCATTTCGTATAGGTACTCTCTCGAATAAAAAAAAATCATCCAAATTATATATTTGCCAGAGTTAATGGTCTTTACTGCAAAAATTTAAGTTTTTCAGGATTCTTTCAGAAACTACATAACTAATTTCAATAAAATTTATATGAGACAATCCCAAATCTTTCGAATAAACAGGGAATCATCCAAATCGGTACGTATTTGCCATGGTTATCCGGGAACGTACATTAAAAAAAATACATGCGTGTCGAATTAAGAACCTACCCCTTTTTGAAGTTGGTTAAAAAGCTATATATAAATATTTCAGATTGAAAGGAAAGAAGTGCATCCTTCTTACTCACCATCAGATTTTAAGAACGACGTAGCTCTTGTGAAACTGGATAGAAAAGTAAGATTTAAGCAGCATATTGTGCCTGTTTGTCTTCCATCTCCAACGGTAAGTTCATACATACTTATATTGTATATATCCTATTTAACGACATGTGTAATGTCATGTCAGTAATCTCTATAGTGAAGTGATGACTGCTAGATCCAAATAGAAGTAATTTCAACTTATTGCCGTTAAGCAACAGACCATGACGTCGAGACATTTCTAAGATAATTTTCAAACCTTTATTTATTTCACCCGCTATCTAAGCTATATTTTCGGTTGAAAAATAAGTTCAAAAAGAATTTTTCTTTTCTGCTATGCCTACAAAGAAACTTTCGTTTTCTTTGTGAATTGAAATTAAACCGAGTTATATAAAAATATTCCATTTTAGTAGAAAGTAAAACAACGCATCGAGCGGAAACAGTTTCCTAAAGAGAAGTAAGCAATTTTAATAGAACATTGTCTGTTTGGTTGCAGTGACACAAAATAATAAAGGAAGTGAAATATCACAATAGGTGCTTAATCATGTCTTCGCCGCTCTTACGGTATACTACATAAATATGAGTTTATATTCATAATAACAGATACGTCAAATAAGCCCATACCCGTAAAAATCTATCAAGTGCATCGGTTTTACTTTCCTTGGTACAGAAAACTTTAGTATTCGTGAAAAAATCACATTCCGAGATTTTTGCAATTCTTTATTTCGTCAGTCTGTCTGTTTGTCGGTCTGATGGCACGATAACTCTCGAAGGAAATGAGTTGTCAATTTCAAACTTGTTATATATATTATGGATTTCTGGGATGAAAATATGACCATTTGACCCAACTTGCTTTAGTCCAAAAATTCGTAATTTGTGAAATACAGAGTGTCAAAAGTTATACTTTTATTTTAGTTTTTCTTAAGTAGCTTTCTTAATAATTGTACTATTTATACAAGATTAAGTGCTAAGGGGTTTTCTGAGATGAGAAATAGAAATCAGCTCACAGTTGTTGTAAATTGTAGGAGGCGCCACTTATTGCACTGTGTATACTTTTAAATTGTCGTAACTTTTTTATACCACTCTGTATGATATACCCTTTCTCCCTCTTCTCCTGTCCAAAAAAGTTCTTTTGGTAAATCTTGCTGCGAGCACCAGTTTCTGAGATAATAGGATGTTTGTTTCCATTTTTTAATTCCATCAATACTTCATCCAGGCTTAGGACAGGTCCAAAAAAAAACAGTCTTTGAAATTTGGAGCATACTTAAATACAAACAGGGTAAAAACAATACTAAACAACAACAGTAAGAATGTAAAAACCAATTGGCTTAAGCCATAAAAGATTACCCACAAACTGATAAATTTGTAATCAATAAATAAAAACATCTCACTATCTCAGAAACAGTTGCTCGGAGCAACATTTACCAAGAGAGCTTTTTTTAGACAGAAGAAGGCAGAAAATATGAATATTTAGTTAAAAATATCACATACAGTGGTATAAAAAAGTGATGACAATTTAAAAGTATACGCAGTGTAATAACTACAATTTATAAAAAAAACTATAAGCTGATTTCGATTTCTCATCTCAAAAAACCCTATTTGTTGAGTTAAATGGTCCTATTTTCATCCCAGAAATCCACAGTAACTCTATGTATACGGAATACTGGACACCCTGTATGTACATATATATATATATATATATATATATATATATATATATATATATATATATATATATATATATATATATATATATATATATATATATATATATATATATATATATATATATATATATATATATATATATATATATATATATATATATATATATATATATATATATATATATATATATATATACGAGGCTGGTTTGAAAAGTCCGTGCAAAGTCCGAGAGATGGCACCACCGGCGCGTACCGAGGTCATGTTTAGTTAGTAGCATCTCCTGAATGAACGCACACCAAGTTTCAGCCATATTGGTCTATTTCTTTGTGTTTGGCATTCGTGTGAATCAAGGAAGTCGAGTGATTTTCAAGAAATGGACGAAAAAGAATTTCGTGTGGTGATTAAACATTACTTTATGAAATGCAAAACGCCTCAGGAGACTAAAGAGAAGCTTGATAAACATTATGGTGACTCTGCACCTTCGATTAGAACAGTTTATAAGTGGTTTCAAAATTTTCGGACTGGCCATATGGGCACAAGTGACGCTGAACGTTCTGGACGGCCTGTGGAGGTTATGACTCCAGAAATCATTGATCAAATCCATGATAGGGTGATGGATGACAGAAGAGTTAAGGTGCGTGAGATTGCTAGTGCTGTGGGCATCTCGACTGAACGGGTACATAATATTTTGCATATACATTTGGACATGAGAAAACTATACGCAAGATGGGTGCCGCGATTGCTCACGTTGACCAAAAACGGAATCGTGTGAAGTGTTGCAAGGATGGTTTGCAGCTGTTCCAGAAGAATCCGGAGGACTTTAAGCGTCGTTTCGTCACTGTGGATGAAACGTGGATACATTACTATACTCCTGAGACCAAACAACAATCCAAACAATGGGTTACCAAGGGGGAATCTGCACCAAAAAAGGCGAAGACCGTTCCTTCGGCCGGAAAGGTTATGGCGACTGTCTTTTGGGATTCGCAAGGGATAATCCTCATCGACTATCTGGAAAAGGGTAAAACTATTACAGGTGAATATTATTCATCGTTATTGGACCGTTTGAAAACCGAGCTGCAAGAAAAACGCCCGCGATTGGCCCACAAGAAAGTCCTTTTCCATCACGACAACGCATCAGCACACACCTCAGCAGTTGTGGTAGCAAAATTAATGGAAATAGGATTCCAACTCGTTTCGCATCCCCCCTATTCTCCAGACTTGGCTCCCTCGGACTACTATTTGTTCCCCAATTTGAAGAAATGGCTGGCGGGACAAAGATTTTATTCAAACGAGGAGGTGATTGCAGACACTAATGGATATTTTGCAGACTTGGGCAAATCCTATTATTCGGAAGGGATCAACAAACTAGAACATCGTTGAACGAAGTGTATAAGCCTAAAAGGAGACTATGTCGAAAAATAAAAAAGGTTTACTCCAAACACATAAGTAGTTTTTATTTTTGCACGGACTTTTCAAACCAGCCTCGTATATATATATATATATATATATATATATATATATATATATATATATATATATATATATATATATATATATATATATATATATATATATATATATATATATATATGTTTTGAGGGATATTTTCATGAGTGTAATATGATAACTGTTGTCTCGCGTTTCCCGTGTAGGCTGGATATCCTGAGAAGGATTGTTTAACAGCTGACGTTTGAAATCTTACGTGATGGAATCTCGAAGTAGACAGTCTACTTCGAGATTCCATCACGTAAGCTTTGAAAAAGATGGGTGAGATCCCATTGAAAGGTCAGCTGTTAAACAATCCTTCTCAGGATATCCAGCCTACACCGGAAACCCGAGACACACAGTTATCATATATATATATATATATATATATATATATATATATATATATATATATATATATATATATATAGAATACTTAATGAGAGGATAAAGTTTAGACTTTCACAATTTTTCAAAAACCTCAATCATTCTCAAATTATTTAAAAAGCATTGAATATACTTCTATTTGAATACTGTTCTATTTTAAAACTTTTAATTTTGTCTTTTTTAGTTGAAACTACCTGGCAAAATGGCTACAGTAGCTGGTTGGGGACGAACCAGACATGGACAAGCTACCGTACCATCAGTCCTACAAGAGGTCGACGTAGAGGTGATAACGAATGACAGATGTCAAAAGTGGTTTAGAGCTGCTGGAAGAAGAGAGACAATACATGATGTATTTTTGTGTGCCGGTTACAAAGAGGTAATTAGTTGCATGACAGTCGGGCGTGAATAAGAGTGTATGTTCAAATTTTCCAAAGACAGGTTATATAGTACAGTAGCCGGGCCCGTGGCTCCACTCGCGTGAACTTGGTTCACTATTGTTGTCACAGCTTATTCCTTATATTACCTATCGCAATAAAATATACCCTATAACGTGGCCAGAGAACATAACTATAAATTAAAAAAAAAACAAGTAAATCGGCTAAGTGGTTCTTGAGTGATAAGCGCACTAACGGACACACAGGCAGACAGAGAGATGTTGCATTTTATATATCTTTGCTACATGATATTGTTCCAAATTTAACGGTTTAGGTAGCGTATTACAAAAGAGCGTGCTACCGGTAAACTTTTTTTCGACTCGATTCACTATTATTGTCATTGGTTATTCCTTATGTTACCTAACATAATAAAATATATTCTATGACCTGGCCAGAGAATATATGTATGAATTAAAAAAAAAAAACATGTAAATCGGATAAGGGGTTCTTGAATGATAAACGCACTACCGGACAGACAGACAGACAGAGAGACGTTGCATTTTATATATACAAGTTGTCCCAGTATTCCGTGTACATACTGTGAATTTCTGGGATGAAAATATGACCATTTAACCCAACTTACCTTAGTCCAAAAATTCGTAATTTTTGAGATACAGGGTGTCAAAATTATGCTTTTATTTTAGTTTTTCTTAAGTAGCTTTCTTAATAATTGTACTATTTGTACAAGATTCGGTGCTAAGGGGTTTTTTGAGATGAGAAATGGAAATCAGCTCACAGTCTTGTTGTAATTGGTATCGCTCTGGATGATATTTTAAATTAAATATTTTCCGCCTTCTCCTGTCTAAAAAAGCTCTCTTGTTAAATGTTGCTCCGGGCAACAGTTTCTGAGATAGTGGGATGTTTTTATTTATTGACTACAAATTTATCAATTTGTGGGTAAACTTTTATGCCCTTAGCTAGTTGGTTTTTACATTCTTACTGTTGTTGACCCGTTGGTCTTTAAATTTATTATTATTGTTAGCCTGTTTGCCTTTAAGCATACTCCAAATTTCAAAGACTATTCTTTTGGACTTGTCCTACGCCCGGATGTGTGGATGGAATTAAACAATGGAAACAAACATCCCATTATCTGAGAAACTGTTACTTGGAGCAACATTTACCAAGAAGCTTTCTTAGACAGGGGAAGGCGGAAAATACGAATATTTAATTAAAAATATCATACAGAAAGGTATAAAAAAGTTATGATTTAAAAGTAACACAGTGCAATAAGTGCTGCCCCCTACAATTTACAACAAAACTGTGAGCTGATTTTGATTTCTCGTCTCAGAAAACCCCTTAGCACCGAATCTTGTACAAATAGTGCAATCATTAAGAAAGCTACTTAAGAAAAATCAAATTGTACTCTGCCACTTAAAATCGGAAGCTCAAAGATGAGTCCGAATCGTTTCATACGATATATTTGTTGTTCCTTGGCGCACAGTTACTTGACCATTTGGGAAAAACACGTAAATAATCATTTTTTTGTTATTGTCTGATACTTTTTCTCTCCAACCACGTTCTGATAGATCATCAATATTTTTTAACTAAAAGAATCTCTTTCCACAAAGTACAGTTTACAGGTGTGCCAACAATAACCTCAAAAAAAAAACAAGTTGTAGTCGACACGTTTTTACTTGACCAACCCTAAATTATCTATCTAGTTATGAAAATGACGTGATGTCAAATTATTGTCGCTGTGTGTAATTTGACGAAATTTTGTACGTTGAGTTGAGTTCGTTGCATTTTGTAGTTCTTAAGATATTTTACTTTCGAAAATGAGTTAATGTAATCTGGAGCGTCGCGCAGTAGTAAAGTTTCTCGCTAAAGAGGAACATGTCGCAGCGTATCTTTTTTTTAAGTAAAATTTGTGTCCATATACTTGCGATGGGACAAGATCTACTTCAGGATGACCGATAGAAGCAATAACTAAGAGAAATCATCAGGCTTGTTGAAAATTTGCCGCGTTCAGAACAACGAATGAATCTTCCAGTGTTTGCTAAAGAACCTCGCGTAGCTAAAACTACAATTTTAGGATTGTGCATGAAGAGGATAACAAAAGTTTCTGTAGGATGGATCACCAAATTCCAGAGGTAAAACTGACGAGATAACAAATTTCTTATGAACATTTGGCAGCTCTAGAGCATGGTTAGGGTTATTTTCTGTAAATTGCCACAGATGACGAGGCTTGAGATTCTGCCACGATGCAATGGATTCATAAGAACCTTCGAAAGAAGCCAAGCGCAAAGTTCTGGGTCTGTGAAGCAATTTTACTTATTGAATATATGGAAAAATGGTTCACAAAAAATAAAGAAGTTTACAAGAGGACGATAAAAAATCTAAAGGAAGTCTTTAGAGAAAAACGTTGGAATGTATGAAAAACCAGAACTTTGGGACAACCCGACAACTGCAAGCTACACAAGGTTAGCAAAGTTCAAGCTGTTACCGAGAGCTGCGGTTTGACCGAGATACAGTATCCACCCTAAAATCCTAAATTAGCGCCGTACGACTTTGTCATTTAAATATCGTTTTTTGAGACTCACTCAACAAAATAAGTTTTCTTTTGGATGGAATATAACAACTCAAGAAATGCTGAACTAAATGTAGTAGTGTAATTATATACAAAAAATATTTTTCTTTCAAGTATTCCTTTTTGGCCAGGTAGATAACTTAAATGATACAAAAACAAAAGTTTGAACTATTTAAAATATGGACGCAGAAAAAGAAATTAACGTTAGGTACCTTAAAATTGAAAAATCCTGTTTCCCCCAAGATTTTTTGTTATTCTTGATAAAATGGTGAAAGTAAATTTTAATTATACAGTTTGCGTGAAAGAAGTACTATATTCTAATATGGGATTGGATACTGGATGCTCGTCAGTACGTACACCGCACTATGAGAGCTTTCTATTAAGTTTTTACAAACAACCATTAGATGACGCCATTGAGATGTGACAAAGCATTGTTGTAAAATTGGACATTTGTTATTGTTAAAAAAGTGGCAGCTGAAAAATTGGCCAAGTAGTTTGTCTACAGTGAGTCGTAAAAAAAACACTTTTGTGAAGAAATGAAAATTTCACGTGAAGGTTTTCGTCGGATGATTTTTTACGATTTTAATAAAAACTCAACAACAATGCCTCGAATTGCTTCGTTCAACTTTTAGTAATGCATCCCTATCAAAAAAACTATTTAAAATTGGTTTGCAGAATTTCGTCATGGTCATACTTCGGTCAGCGATGAATTTCGTGAAGGTTGACCAAAAAACATCGATACTGTGACTTACCGTGAGATAGAGGCATCCTTAGACATATCAAGGACAGCAATACATTCAATTTCGCATGAACATTTAGCTGTGAAAAAGATATGGTCTCGATGGATTCCGCATAATTTGACCGAAACAGGCTCGTGGCAATTAGTGTAAGGAAGTGCTGAAGAAATTCGAGGACATGCAATATCCGTATACAATATCGTAACCTGAGACGAAAATTGGATATTTACGAGCCGGAAACTAAGCAACAATCAACTGTACGGGTGTTCTAAGATGAACCGAATCCAACAAAAGTGGTTCGTTCGCGAAGCACATCCAAGAAAATGAACGCTTGTTTCTTTGGTTATACTGCACCATTGCTTTAGAGGATTGAAGAACAGTTAATGCTAAATGGTATACAACAATTTGCTTGACGTGTTGTGTGAATATTTGCTATGTGAATATTTGACGGAGAAAAACATCGAGTCAATGTCTCACTGCCCGTATTCACCTGATCTATCGCCTAATGATTTCTTTTTATTCCCGAATTTCAAAAAAAATGCGTAGACAGCGATGTTCATCACCTCAAGCAGCGTTTGAATCCTTCCAAACTATGTTTTTGAGATACCAACTTCAGAGTGGGAAAAATGTTTTGAGAATTGGTTAGAACGCATGCAAGTGTATAAATCTTAAAGGCGAATATTTTGAGAAACGATAAAATGATTTGTAAAAAATTTCTTTCATTGTTTTTGTAAAAACTTAAAAGGTGGCCCTAGTATTATGCGTGATTTTGGCTCTCTCCTCTTTCGATCCTAGCTCGGGTGGTAATGCGACTAAATGCGCTTTCTTCTTCTTCTTTATATTAGGCATTCCTGCCTGTTTTTCTTTAATGTATCGTCGCTACAGGTCATCGTTCCATCTTTTTCGTGGACGTCCTATATTCCTTCGGCCCACCGGTGATTTATCTAGAACTATTTTCACCAATCGTCGTTCGGACATTCTATTTATGTGTTGATTCCATTCTTGTTTTCTTTTTCTTATCCATGTGTTAATATTTATTTTTACAAATAGTTTCTTTTAAGCATCCTGCTATTCTATTGGCTTTTACTTCTTCTTGTTTTATGATAATTTAATTCCTAAATATTTAATTGTGATCTAACGCTCTATAATCTGATTATGGATTTTTAGCTTGCACCTAATTGGTTCTTTGGAGATAACTACTGATTGGGTTTTTTAGAACCGATATTTTCATATTATATTTCTTTGCTGTTGTATTAAACTGATGTAACAATTTCTGCAAGTCATCTTCATTCTCAGCGACCAGGACAGTATCGTCGGCGTAACGCTATATTTGTATATCCTTATTGCCCATTTTATAACCTTTTTTTTTGGTTTTACCTGTTTAATTATTTCATCTAATATAACATTAAACAGTAGTTGTCCAATACCAGATGTTACCTCTATGGGTTTAGTTAACTCCGAATTTATTCTCGCTTCTATTTTATTTCTTTGTAAATGTTCTCAGTTAGTTTTATTATATCCAATGGAATATTCTTGTCATAAAGTGTGTGCACTACGTCTTGCAGCTGTACTCTATTAAATGCTTTTACCAAATCTATAAAGCATAAGAACGCTGATGTACTCAATTGATTTTTCAGTAATTTGTCTCATTACAAATACTGCGCCGTTACGGGATCTTTCGCTCCTGAATCCTTGTTGTTCTTCGAAAAGCTGTATAAATGGAGCTATTTTATTGGTAACAATTTTGGTGGTTAGTTTTAAAGTTGTGCACAAGGTTCGGTTTTTTCTTCTTTTTAAAAAAGTGGTATCATTATGCTTGCTCTCCATTCTTCTGGTATTCGCGATCCCTGTATTATTTTGTTTATGAGCTTTGTCAATTCTTTAGTCAGTTTCACTCCTCCGCACTTTAATAGTTCATTTTGTATTTCGTCAAATTTTCTGTTGTATTATACAATTGGTTTATATAATTTGTCCATGTATCTTTTTAGATGTATCTTACTTTTATTAACTCTTTCATTTCCTTTCGCTGTCCATCAAATCTCCTTTTGCATGCCGTAAAAGTCATGTTCCATTTCTATAGAGAATTTTTCCCAGTGTTCCATTTTCCTTTTCTCACTAGTACGTTTGTTTCATTGCAGACTGTCTTATATTCTTCACTAGCCGTGCCCGCGGCTCCGCTCGCGTGGACTTGATTCACTACTATCGTCACTGCTTATTCCTTATGTTACCTAACGTAATAAAATATCTGCCATTGTTTCCCCTTATCTCCCATTATTTCTCCTTATCTCCCATTATCTCTACATAATTTCCATTATCTAGACTTATCTCTGCTCATCTCCCATTATTTCTCCTTATCTCCCATTATTTCTCCTTATCTCCCATTATTTCTCCTTATCTCCCATTATCTCACCATAACTCCCATTACCTAGACTTATCTCTGCTTATATCCCATTATTTCTCCTTATCTCCCATTATTTATACTTATCTCCCATTATCTTACCTTATCTCCCATTATCTAGGCTTATCTCTGCTTATCTCCCATTATTTCTCCTTATCTCCAATTATTTATACTTATTTCCCATTATCTCACCTTATCTCCCATTATCTAGGCTTATATCGAATTATATAGAACATATCATATGTATAAATTTATAAAAACACGTAAATCGGACAGACAGACAGACAGAGAGACGTTGCATTTTATATATATACGAGTATTATATTCTTTACAACATGATATTGTTCCATATTTAATGGTTTAGGCAGTGTATTGCAAGAGAACGCGCTAACGCTTTTTTCCGACTTGATTCACTGTTATCGTCACTGTTTATTCTTTATGTTACCTAAAGCAATAAAATATATCCTATAACCTGGACAGAGAACACATGTATGTTTTTAAAAAAAAGTACGTAACGCACTAACGGACAGACAGACAGACAGAGAGACGTTGCATTTTATATATATTATAGATAGATAACCTGGCCAGAGAACATATGTATGTTTTAAAAAAAAACACGTAAATCGGATAAGTGGTTCTCCAGTAATAAGCGTATTAACGGACAGACAGAGGACAGACAGAGATACGTTGCATTTTATATATATTATAGATGTAATAAAATATATATCTAAAACCTGGTCAGAGAATATATGTATGAATTTAAAAAAAGACACGTAAATTGGATAAGTGGTTCTCGCGTGATAAACGCACTAATGGACAGACAGACAGACAGAGAGACATTGCATTTTATATATGTTATAGATTATAGTTATTCTCTACTATATAATATTGTTCCATATTTAATGGTTTAGGCTGTGTATTGCAAGGGAACGCGCTAGCGGCTAACTTTTTTCCGACTTCATTCACTATTATCGTCACTACTCATTCCTTATGCTACCTATCGTAATAAAATATAGCCTATAACCTGGCCAAAGAACATATGTATGTTTTTAAAAAAAAGTACGTAAATCGGATAAGTGGTTCTCCAGTGATAAGCGCACTAACGGACAGACAGACGGACAGACAGAGAGACGTTGCATTTTTATATATATTATAGATGTAATAAACTATATATCTATAACCTGGTCAAAGAACATATGTATGAATTTAAAAAATCACGTAAATCGGATAAGTGGTTCTCGAGTGATAAGCGCACTAATAGACAGACAGACAGACAGAGAGACGTTGCATTTTATATATATTATAGATATAGATTATTATTATTATTTATTACAAAAAGTTCTTCTTTCTCACATTTGATCAATGTGGTTCCATGTTTGGCTGACGGGCCAAAACCAAGTCAGCACATACGCTATTACCATTCCGTATTAAGGAATGACCTGACAATGTTACATGTTTTCAAAATCACTGACTTCTGAATGTTTCTGTGTATGTGCGTGTTGAGTCCCAATTGCACTAAATGTGGTGTGAATGTTATTGGTGTAAGGCCTGTGGCTGATATAATGAGGGGGACAATGATGACTTTTTCCTGTCTCCATAGCCTTTTTATTTCCGTTGCAAGGTCTGTGTATTTGGAAATTTTTTCTGTGTATTTCGCTTGGATGTTTGTGTCGTTGGGGACAGCTATGTCAATCAGATAGGTGACTTTTCCTTTTTTGCACTGAAAAGTAATATCGGGTCTATTGGCGGAGACTGTTTTATCTGTATGGATACCGATATCCCAGTAGAGCTTGTAATCTTCATTTTCAAGTATGGATGTTGGCGTGTATTTGTAGTAGGGATCTGTGTTTTCTATGAGTCTGTATGTTGTGGCTAGTGCTTGGTGAACCACTTTGGCAGCTGAATCATGCCTGGCTGTGTACTCCGTTCCGGCCAATATTTTACATCCGCTCGTTATGTGTTCGATCGTTTCTTTCTGCTGGTGGCATTTCCTACATCTGTCCTCTGCAATAGTCGGGTCTTTGATGATATGCTTTTGGTAGTTTCTGGTTAATATGACTTTATCCTGGATGGCAAGTAAGAAGCCTTCAGTCTCAGGGAATAGCTGCCCATCCCGTAACCAGGTGTATGATTGTTTTTTATTTACGTGGTCTTGTTCTATGTGGTATCTGTGTTTTCCGTGGAGTGTTTTCTCTGACCACGTTTTCATCTTTTCCTGTTGTAATTGGGTGTGACTGTGTGTGTCTGCTGAGTGGTCTGCCCGGGCTAAGTCGAGAGGTGTGTAGTTTTTGTCTGCTTTCACTGTCGCTGTGTGGAGGCTGGTTTGCTTGCTGTGAAAGAATTTCCTAAGTGTTTGTATTTGTTTTGTGTGTAATGATCTGATGTCTATAATTCCTCTTCCTCCTGCCTTCCTCTCGATGGTAAGTCTTTCTTTGCATGCGTTGGGGTGTAATTTCCTGTATTTAGTGAATTGAGATCGTATAAGGATGTGAATATTTTCTATGTCTGTTTGTGACCATTTGATGATACCAAATGAATATGTGAGTATAGGTATAGCGAACGTGTTGATGGCTTTAGTGAGATTCTTAGAGTTGAGTTTTGTTTGCAAAAGTTTCGTCAGTCTGTTTTTGAATTCGGTTCTGAGCTCTGTTTTGATGTGAGTGTGGTTGAGTTTGGTGCTTTGTTGGAAGCCTAGATATTTGTATGTTTCTTTATCGAACATGTTATCGAGCGTTTCATTGTTGATGGTTTCTGTCTCATGGTGGTGCTTCCATTGGCCTTTGTTGATGTGGAGCACTTTGCATTTACTTATACCAAATTCCATATTGACATCTAAGGTGAATATTTCTGTGATTTTGAGGAGTTCTTTCAGCTGTGTTTGTGTGGCAGCGTAGAGTTTTATGTCGTCCATATATAGGAGGTGGTTTATTTTTATTATTATTATTATTATTATTATTATATAACCTGGCCAAAGAATATGTGTATGAATTTAAAAAAAGACAGGTAAATCGGATAAGTAGTTCTCGCGTGATAATCGCACTAATGGACAGACAGACAGACAGACAGAGAGACATTGCATTTTATATATATATCATAGATTATAGATTATAGATATTCTCTGCTACATAATATTGTTCCATATTTAATGGTTTAGGCTGTGTATTGCAAGGGAATGCGCTAGCGGCAAATTTTTTTCCGACTTCACTCACTATTTTACGTCACTGCTCATTCCTTATGCTACCTATCGTAATAAAATATAGCCTATAACCTGGCCAGAGAACATATGTATGTTTAAAAAAAAAAAAGTACGAAAATCGGATAAGTGATTCTCCAGTGATAAGCGCACTAACGGACAGACAGACAGACAGACAGAGAGACGTTGCATTTTATATATATTATAGATATGTTTTTCTGGTTTTTCTTGATCTATATTTAAGATTGTTTGTTTTTTTTGGCATTTTAATTTCACTTCCTCTCAGAACCAAGATGTAATATTCGGTCTTCTTGATGTTCTGTGTTTCCTTTTGCTGCGTTTATAATGTTATCCTTGATATTTCTCCAACTGTGTTCTATGTCTTCTTGCTCTACCACTGGGTTTTATTTATTTCTTTCTCCAATCTTGCCTGGTAGAGATTTTTTTTTGATTCGTCTTGTAGGCTTTCTACCTTTGTCTTCGTTTCGTAAACTGTTAGGCTCGTTTTTTGAGGTCTCTTTATTGTCATTCTGATTTTTCCCAATACAAGACTGTGATCACTTCCTACATCTGCAGAACATAAACATCTTATGTGTAATATTTGTTTATAATGTATTTCTCTATTTGTTGGAATGTAATCTATGATTGATCTATCTCTCTCATATTTTGAAATGTATATTTATGCTGTTCTTTATGTTTAAAGAAGGTATTATTAATTCGGAACTCATTTTATGCGGAGAAGTTTATCAAAAATTCGCCATTCTCATTCGTCAGATTTTCATTGAATCTCTGTTTCACTTCCCGTACTATCATCTTCCCTACTCGTGCATTAAAGTCCCCCATTATGATAATTACTTCTCTTTTTGGGACTGCATCAATTGTCTCTTGTTCTCTCGTTTTCCGGTTTGCAGTTTTTTGGACTGTATATTTCAATGATGTTAATTTTTGATTCTCTGATTTAAGTTTTGTTACTATAATTCTTTCTGATATGTATTTACATTCTTGGATGTTCTGAGTTAGCTTTCTGTAGGTCATCAGTGCTACACCTTCTTTTGCTCTGTTATTCCTTTCGGCCCCGCTATTTATTAAAAGGTATTCGCCAAGCCACACTTTCCCTTTGTCCTTCTTTTTTGTTTTCGGTAATGCGCATATTTCTATCCTTTTATCTTTTAATTCCTTTTCAATTTCCTGATATTTATTATTTAGTGTTTTTATGTTCCACGTTACTATTCGTATTATATTCCTTTTTTTATTGTTATTCAGTCTCCGTTTCCTCGCCGTTTTCGTCAACCCATTGTCCGTCCTGTTCGGAGGCTTTACATTATTTCTGTGAGCCATGTGTTGTTTTAACTGTGGGTAGGTCACTAGCCTTGCCCACAAATCTTCCTCCTTCGTCCGGGCTTGGGACCGTCAATAACACCGTTAGGCCACTCAATCCACCCTCCGATGCTGCAGGCGTATTAAAGACGCGCTTACTATAAATAATTTCGAAATATGGTCTCTTGGTCAGTTTAGGTAACAACAGAGATTATTTTTTTGCATTTGTGTCTTTCCTTCTAAAAATTCAGTCTGTAGCATGTACTGGAACGGCCTTTGGTAGAGGAGAATTTATAGTTTTTAATAATACAACCAACGTCTATTCAATTTTGGTAGTTTTTTATTATTTATAATATTTATATTTTAGGGAGGTAGAGACAGCTGTCAAGGCGACTCAGGAGGACCTTTAACTCTATCCATAGATGGAAGAAAAACATTGATTGGTCTGGTATCTTGGGGAATAGGGTGTGGAAGAGAGCATCTTCCAGGTGTATATACGAACATACAAAAATTTGTGCATTGGATTGATAAAGTGATGCAACCTTAAAATAAGTCAACAAATACTTCCTTTAGTCCCTTTTTATAGCATAACAATAATGGCGAAACAAGAAGAGTTTATATTTTCCGAGATTTGAATTTAGAGTGAATAATGAATAATTGTTAAAAGCATCTACAATCTTAGAGATTTTTTTTTATTGAACCAAGAGATGTAAAATTTACTGAAAAATATTGAGCTGTGCTAAAATAACGAGTAATTAATGAATTAGGTAAACTTCTGCAGTGATAAATATATGAAATGGTCTTTTAAAAAAGCTGTGAGAGTTTTTTAAATTCAATATTTAACTCTGTTAAAAAATATTACAAGGTGTATTCGAAAAGTGAGGGTAGTAAGTAGTTTGCTTATAACTAAATATTGGCGAGTCTGAACAAAGTTGTACACATGTAGGGCTATCTATTAATTGTTTCCGAAGCCATGATTTAGTAGTGGTTTACCTGTTGGTGAATGCAGACAACAATGTCCGCGAAAAATCGTTGCTCTCATCAGTGCGAAGTGCGTGTTGTGATTCGATTTTTGTTTTTGTGTGCAAAAGGATCATCAGTTGCTCAATTTTATCGGGAGTTGTCTTTGGTTTATGGTCCTACAGTAATGAGTGAAGGAAAGGTTAGACAGTGGCGTCGAGATTTCAAAAATGGCTGCAAAAATGTACATGATGAAGAGCTTAGTGGCAGGCTCAGTATCCAGACCGATGAAACCGTTCAACAAGTGGACCGAAAGCTGCAATCTGATCGACGATTGCATTTGAAACAGTGGCTTGGTGGATAACGGTTTAAAGACGGAGGAGGAGGAACTCAAGACCGCCGTTGTCAACTGGTTTAATTCCCAGGCGGAGAACTTCTATGCAGAGGAATTAAAGACGCTGGTGCAGCGTTACGAAAAATGCTTAGAAGTGAACGGCGATTATGTGGAAAAGTGAAGTAGGTTTGTAGGAAACTAAAACCGCCAATAAAAACTTTTTCTAACGAATATATTTTTTTATGACCAAATGGCCCTTACTTTTCGAATATGCCTTGTATTACTTAAAATATATTTTACTTTTTACAAAAAAAAATAACAAATTTCTTACTTCTTTTCTCTGCGAATCTCGTCCAAATTCATGGTTCAAGTTAGTTAGTCAATAGGGCAATGGATCAAATAAGGCCAGAATGCAGCCCATCTAGGACAGGTTGTAACAACCTCCACTAAATATAGATAAATAGGTGCATTTATCAACAAATTTGATAGGTTTGACATACGTCATAATTTTTTTTCTGAATAAAATGTGGCAAATATTAAAAATAAACAAATGAGAAATCTAAAACAAGTTGAAATGTGGGCTAAAAAATCCCGAAACTTTTGAAGAAAAAACAACGTTTTTTCTTTAACGTAGTTTCCTTCAAGAGCGATACACTCATTCCAGCGATTTTCCGACAATTTTTTCATATAATACGATTTGTCGAGCTCTCTGAAATAAGCCTCAAGCCTTTTCAAATTTGGAAAGGAGTAAAAAATCGCTGGAGGCCAGATCTGATGAACAAGGCGGATGAGGAAGCAATTGATAGCCCAATTGCGCCAATTTCACAATCAATTTTATGGAGTTGTGATCTGGTGCATTATCTTGGTGAAACAACACTTTTTTATTCGCTATATGCCTCTTTTTGATTTGATTTCACCATTCAAACGCCACCTTTCAAATTTGAAAGGAGGTAATCTGGTGAATACGGCTGCTGAGGAAGCAGGTTGAATTTTACCATCGATTTTATGGATTTTTGAGCTGATGCATTATATTGCTGTTAAATGCGGCCTTTTTTTCTTGATTTCACCAGTTCTTATTAGATATATTTATCAAAATCAATCTCTTCAGTATTGATATTGAGCAATCTGAGAATGACTCGGTAAAATACAGTCTTGTATTGCTAAATTCGTTACGTCCTTACTGACGAGATCATTCGGCAGATGGGAAAGAACCCTGAGCATGGATGAGAGTTACACAAAGAGAAGAAAATATAATTAAAATATATAATACATCATAAGAAACAGTAATATAATAGTTTAAGAATAAAACAAAAAATAAACCGTTATAGTGGAGGCAAAAGCCGTAAAATTTTTTTGATTTTTGGTAATTTTTCAGTACAGCTTGGAAATCGATTTAAATATTTTGAAACAAACATAATGTAAGCGAGTTTTCTCACCCTAATTTTGACGGCAAGGCTATTTTCCCTCTATTTTAGTGTATTTTTTACATTTTAACGCTTTCGCGCACTATTTCTTAAATATTTATTAAACATCTTAGCTTCTGTTCGTTGTTATGCAACATTCATTTTACTCGTCATAAAATTGCCTAAAAAACTGCGTAAATTGCATTTAAAAATATCAAGTACATAACCTTAAATAAAGTATTTACTTCGATAAATTGAAAAATGGTTTTTACGGGTCACATCCGTTCATTTCGATATTACGGCTTCAAATTATAGAAAAATATAGGTATCGTACTAACAAAAAAGTGTGCCAAATTTTATTAAAAAATATTAAAATGATTTGTCCAAACTCGCATTTTAGTCTAAATCTTATTATGGATTCTTTTTGTGGGCAAATGGTAGTAGAAAACTTTTTTTTTTAAATATCCGAAATGTCATGCTCTTCTAGATGGTTAGAAGAAAAAATAAAGAATATACAAAAACTAGCTATTTTTTCGTAACGAAAATTTAATTTTTTTTTCGCTTTTGCTCTAAAAAGGGTCTTGTTCATTCTCCATTCAATATTTTATCTTAAATATAACATGAAAAAGTGATTTTAAAACAAATCCTACCTATTTTGCAAATTATGATTTAGATAGCAGAAAATTTTATTGACAAACCATTAATACATTAATACATTTACTAAAATTATCACAGATACAATATTTATAATTTAAAAAAATCATTCATGTTCTATAGCGTATATGCTCGAGCTTGTTTCCTGCCATATCTAAAATCATCCGATTTATTATTTGAATCGGATTCATACTGGCACGAGTATGAAAGTTTGTCACTGTCTAACTCACTTTCATCGACAGAACGATCTGAAAAATGATCTGTAAATTCATCTTTCAACGATTCTGGCTGATCATAATCTTTAATTAGCTGATTCTTATCATTCTCATCTAGACCTTGCGAGGATATTTCCAATTTTTGCACGCACAACTGGTTCATACTGGTGCAAGTATGAATCCGATTCAGATAATGAATCGAATGATTTTGAATATAGCAGAAAACAAGCTCGAGCACATTCGCTATAGAACACGAATAATTTTTTTAAATCATAAATCTTATATCTGTGATAATTTTACTAATAGTTCACTAAATAAGAATTTTAAATGCTCATTCATAGTTGAAGCATAAATGTTTGATCAAAAATTAGTTTTAATACACAGATCAAGTATCATAGTGAAAAATTGAAAATTGAATGGAAGAGGTTATATAAAAAAAATGAAAATTACCCCAAAACCACTTTTTCGCAAATTTCTCGGAAAATATAAAAATTACAAAAAAATATTTCGAATAAAATCGATAGATAATGCAATTACAAAATCGTCGTGAATCACTTTTCATGTATTTGCGATATAAAACGCGATATTTGCAATTGAAAATTGTTATTTGACGCACAGCTAGCTAAAAAATACCCGAATTTGAAGAAATTCATAAAAAATAAAAAATCATTATTTTTGAACTTTTTTTTTGAATCGTGTTTATTTAATGTAACTAATATTTTCAGAGAAATTTTTTTTATTAACTTATAAACAATCATATTTTATAATATATTTTTTAATGTTAAAATTGAATTTTTTTTAATAACCTTTTGAAAAGATATAAACAATCATAGTTTTTGAATTTATTTTTTTATTGTTAAAATTCAATTTTTTTTTTCTTATATAGATGTCTACATATAAATAAAACTTCAAAGATTTTTTTTTGTTCAATTTTAACAATAAAAAATAAAATTAAAAAAATATAACTGTTTATCTTTTCAAAAAGTTAATAAGAAAAAATATCTCTGAAAAAAATAATTACGCTAAATAGATATGATTAAAAAAAAATTCAAAAATACTGATTTTTTTTATTTTTTATACTTTTTTTCAGATTCAGCTATTTTTTAGCTAGCAGTGCGTCAAATAACAATTTTCAATTGCAAATATCTCGTTTTATATCGCAAATACGTGAAAGGTGGTTTACAACGATTTTGTAGATAATTGTATTATCGATCGATTTTGTTCGAAACATTTTTTTTGTAATGTTTATATTTTCCGAGTAATTTATGGTTTGTGGGATAATTTTTTTTTACAATCCCTTCCATTCAATTTCCAATTTTTCACTATTGATACTCGATCTGCGTATTAAAACTAATTTTTGAACAAAAATTCAGGCTTCAACTATGAATGAGCATCTAAAATTCCTATTTACTGGACTATAAATCTATTAATTTATTGATGGTTTGTCAATAAAAGTTTCTGTTATCTACATCATAATTTTATTATAAAATAGGTGGTTTTTGTTTTAAAATCACTTTTTTATGTTATATTTAAGATAAAATATCGAAAGGAAATAAAAATAATGAACCTGGCCTTTTCTAAAGCAAAAGCAAAAAAAAATGAATTTTTTGTGACGAAGAAATTGAAAAATAAGATAGTTTTTTTTATATATTCTTTATTTTTCCTTCTAACCATCTTGAAAAACATAAAATTTCGCATATTTCAAGAAAAAAAGGCTTCCTATGACCTTTTGCCCACAAGAAAAATACATAATAGGATTTGGACTAAAATTCTACATTATGTTGGCACTGTTTCAAAGTAATTAAATCGATTTCCAAGCTGTACCCAAAAATTTCCAAAAATCATGAAAATTTTAAGGCATTTACTTCCAATAATCATCTGTAATAAGGAATTAATTGTTATCTAAAAATTAATATCTATAGCTAATGTAAAAAATCATCGATTTGCAACTTATCTATTATTATTTTAATACATTCCAGTGTATTTGTACCAATGGACTAACCAAAGTAAGGTATTTAATGTCTATTGAATAATTTAGAAAATAAATGCAAAAAAAATGAACGTAACATTTGATGAAAAGTCAAAGTAAATACCGAGTATGATATGTCATTATGTATAAGTTCTTGTTTTTTGCTGACAAGTTCAAAGTTCTGCTTCAACATAAGAAAGAATAAAGGAGGAAGCTAACCAACATCACATATTTAAATCCGGACATAGACGGAGAAATTATTAAAATTAAATTATTGTTGTAAATGTTGTTCACACCGGCTGAGACAACTTACAGATGCTCGAATCGTAATTAGATACAGCCCTTGCAAAATATTATTTGACAAAAATACCTCAACAATTTGGCCAAATATACAGGGTGCGCCACCAAAATCCGGACAAAGTTCAATTGAAATCTCCCGCCATATTATGCTTCCTCCAGAGGTCGCGTCCGAGTAGCAAACTGATTAAAGTAAATAGTGTTAGCCTTAAAATTGTCGCATGTCAAAAAGAAGAGCCGCAAGTATGGAAGGTCAACATCGGAAATAATTCGGTTTTTCGGATACTCGAAATCAACTATTTATGACGTTGTAGCCAAGTATAAGGCCCAAGAACAGTCCAACGAAGGTTCCAATACGTCGGAGAGGAAAAGCCAAAGAGTGTACCTGAGGACCTCTGAATTCATCAAGGGGACTGAACCGCTAAATTATATTTTTACGATTTGCAAAATCGTTTTTAAAACAAAAACAAAACTCGAATACAAAAATGTATTTTTATCACAAGCTTGGCCTGTGACCTGTCATGATCACATAATTGCTGATTTCGAAGCACTCAGGGCAATCGTTACGAAAATTGGCGTTGATTGTTAATCTAAGCAAGCCCATAATGTGTAGAATTGTCGAACATGACCTTGGATACCATTTCTACACAATTAAGATAAAGCAGATGATCATTGAAGATGCCAGGACAATCTACGTATCTATTCTTTGAAACACGACGAGATGGGACTCATTAGATTCTCCTCCGATGAACAAATTTTTACTGTTGATGCAAAAATTAACTGGACAAATGATCGCTGACTTACTTACGGTCTTGAGAATGCTTCCGTTGTAGGTAGAACGAAATTTCGGCCAGTGTTCATGTAGTAAGTATTGTGTCCAGCGAGAATGAGGTTATGCCACGTCATTTCTTCCAAAAAGGGCAAACTGCGACCAAAAAGTTCTGAACAGTATAGTGAAGGCGTGGACAGAAGATATTGCGAGGGACAGGCCATATGTTCTCCAGCAGAACGGTGCGCCGGGCCACATGAACCATTTGGCCCAGAACTGGCTCTCAGCAGGGCCGGCTCCAGGCTGTAGGCAAGGTAGGCAACTGCTTACAGCGGCAAAATTTAGGGGTGGCAAGAACGCCTGAACTACTAGAGCGCAAAATAAATAAAGACGACCCACAAAAATATATTTTGATTACTTGAATCCAGAAAATAAATGAGTAGTAAAATCAAATACAACAGGAATAGACAGGCTTCTATTCCTGGCTATAGAAATATCCAGAAGTTCTGGATATTTCTATACGTAAATTGTGGTTATTCTCCTGGACAACATAGTTTTCTTTAAGCTTGGGTGCGGCATTTTTTGAGTTTGCCTACGGCGACAAAAAAAGATAGGGCCGGCCCTGCTCTCAGATAACTTTGACGTGTTTTGGTCCGAGGAATGTTGGCATCTTAATAGTCCAGATTTGAATCCCATGGACTACTACGTAAGGAGCGTACTTAAAAGCGTTACAAACAAGTTTAGACATCCCAATGTGATATCACTGACGATCGCTATTAAGGCAGTGGTCGCCAATATAAACAGCACACAATTACAGATGGCGCGCAGGTATTTCAGTCCGAAAATGGACGCCGCTATTCAAGCTAATGGGGATACATTGAATAATTGTTTTTAAAATAAATACCCTCAGTGCGTTGTGCAACAGTTTGTTTTAAACTTCATTTTTCATTCAATTAAAAAAGTTGTTTGATTTGTCCGGATTTTGGTGACGCACTCTGTATATCGTAGTAAGTTTTTAAAATATTTTCAGTGGCGGTAATTAGCGCATTCTTTAAGACAATATCTAAAATCTGTGGGATCAATTTATTATTTCCTGTAAATTTATCTCAAATGGCCCTTTTGTTAATTAACCCAGCATCGCTGGTGTCCCAAGCTTTTCTTTATTCTTGGTTATATTAAAGTCTCCGGAATGGTGAGCTTTTTTCTAAAAAGAAAGAAATTATGTTAACAAAAAATACAAGAATTTGAAATTGATTGATTAAAAAAGAAATATAATTCTATACAGTCTGGCAAGTAAGAACGTAACCGCTCGTATTTTTGAACATTTTTTGGCATCAATCTATTCTTTGGTGTGTTAATAACAGCGTCATTACTTTAGTAAGTTGTCCAATGGCCTCCTGCATCAATAATCGCCTGACGTCTTCGAGGCATGCTGTCGACGAGATTTTCTGCATACTCTGCAAATTTTTGGAATCTCGTGAGACAACTAAGTCAAAGCCCTCAGAGCCTTTCCTCTGAGCTTCCGCTTTACAAGGGGCCAAACGTTTTCAATAGAGTTGGCGTTCGGCGATTGAGAAGGCCACTGTAGTATCTTATCGTGGGCCTAAGCGAGTCGCTTCGTGACGTGACTTTCGCCCAGCAAACGTTTCTTGAACTTGCTTCGGAATTTGATCATGATGTTGCCAAATAGTCTCATTGAACACATTCAAACTCGATTTTGCCGCTCCTGGACGCAGCGTCAATTTCGGTTACCGTGAAAACAAAGACACGATTCGCTTTTGGATTTTCGGAGTTACTTTGCCTACCGAGCCACGTTTGGCAAGTCGTCGACATTTTTCACCTCGTTAAAATGATTTACTTATTTCTTCACAAACGACATTGACTTTTTAATATATTTAGCGACCGTGGAATATGTTATTTTAGGCCCCTTTAGATGGGAACAAAGACTGCCTCGAACCGACGCCCAAACAAGTGATTCATTTTGGATTTTACGTGATTTCGACGAAAGTTAGGAATCGACTGATACTTTTACTAAATAGACAAAGATTCCTTCTACCGATTTTTTGTTGAATCGCTAGAATCGCATCTACCAAAAATGAATTATCGCGGATACTTTTTTACTTTACAGACTGTAGTGTAGATTATTTCGTTGGAAAAAAAATGAAACACTGCAATATTCTAAAAATTGTGACGCAATGAAAAATATCCATGATATAAAAGTATAATATACATAGGTAATAAGAATACAAGTATACCATTTGCGGAAAGGTAAAGTCCTATAATGCAATGAAAATGTGGGAACTAAGCAGAAAACCCAAAGATGTGTTATTATTTATGTAACGCTAACTTACTAGAATATTCAAAATCTGTTTTGTTTGTTATGTTTAAGTATTTATTTATATTTTTTGTGCATATAATGTTAAAAAAGTTATCAATACTTATTTATTAATGTTTAAGATTGAAATATGTAAAGTGTGAAGTATATCTGTATCAGATACAAATAGTATTTATCGGAAATAGCTTAAACCAATTATATAATTAAAACTTATTTTCCTAGTAAAAAACTTGTTTTATTGTTAGTAAAATGCGTTGCTATATTATTAAATTACCTTAATATGATTAAGAAAATAACCTACATAAATTGAATAACTGGAATGATTTCAAATCAAACCAGGTTAGTTGATTAGTTAAACGGTTTAAAGTCAAAATCTTTATTATTTATATAAAGATAATACAAAAAAAAACCGGTCAAGTGCACAATTAGTGTGTCCTACGTTGATTGCTCTTAAAATAAAAATGTTTGTTATGGAGGTATAAAATGATCAATGACTTCACAAAACATACCCCAAATAAGTTTTCAACAAAGTTTCTTTCCGATATTTATTGAAAACTGATGACTTTGAAATTTTTGTTTTTTTTTTTATACCAGATAGATTATTAAAAGCAATGCACTCGTGATGATTTTCGTTCAATCTACATCCTGTGAAGAATAATCCAGAATTTTTTCAAAATTTTTGTTCAGTACTTCTCGAGATAAGGAAGGGAGACAGCGATTTTTGGCAATTTTTAAAAAATAATACAAGGAAAAGTGTGCGCAAGTATTACAATATATAACACGTAGGCTGAAAAGTTTTTGGTTTAGCTATTTTTTTTTTTTGCAAAATTCGACTTTATTCATCAATATAGTCTCCTTCAAGAGCGATATAATCAATCCAACGGTTTTCTAACATGTCTATACCTTTCTTGTAGAAGGATTTGTCTTTGCCTTCAAAATATACCTCAGTTTCGGCGGTAACTTCTTCATTAGAGCCAAATCTCTTTCCCACTAGCGTCTTTTTTGAGGCCTGTGAATAGATAATAGTCGCTGGGGACCAAATCTGGAGAATACGGTGGATGAGGCAGCAATTCGAACTTCAATTCATGCAATTTTGCCATTGTAACCATTGACTTGTGACACGGTGCATTGTCTTGATGAAAGAGCACTTTTTCTTGTCCATTTGGGGCCGTTTCTTTGCGATTGTTGCCTTCAAACGCACTAATAACCTTATATAATATTCGCTGTTGATGGTTTTTCCCTTCTCAGCACAGTCGATGAACATTATTCCATGCGCATCCCAAAATACAGCGGCCGAAACCTTCCCAGCCTACTGTTGTGTCTTTGGTCGCTTCAGGCGGTTTTCACCGGCTGCTGTCTGCGCCAGCTGACTGCCGATATGATTGCGGTGTGTAGTGGTGGATCCATGTGTCATCCATTGGCACATATCGCATGAAAAAGTTCTTTTTATGGCGCTTAGACAGGTCTAAACCGCTCTCAGAATCATCAACACATTGTTGTTTTTGGTCCACTGTGAGCAAACGCGGTACCCATTTCGAACACAGCTTTCTCATGCTCAAATGTTCATCCAAAATATGACCGACACGTTCTTTTGATATACTTAGGGTGGCAGCTATCTTACGCACTTTCACTTTACGATTATGCAAAACAATTTTATGGATTTTTGTGATATTTTCCGGTGTAACCACCTCATTTGAGCGTCCAGAGCGTCCTGCATCATTTGTATCTGTCCGACCGCGTTTAAGTTCAGCATACAAGTAAATGATGAGTCATTTTCCAAGGGCCGAGTCCCCGTAACACTTATCAAGCCATTGCTTGGCTTGAACAGTCTTTTCCCTATCAAAAAACAGTGTTTAATCAACACACGAAATTCGATTTTTTCCACTGTTTTGGAAATATCAAAAGTAGCGACACTAAAACCACTGTAACCTGTAAACTAATCGTCGAAATGTCATGAAATTTTGACACGTATCGTTTGAAGGTTAGTACTTCCTAAAAATCATACGAATTTTTTGAAAAGGGCGACATCTATGTGTCAGACCGTGTTATATATTTTTGAACTCTTGTTTTCACAAACTTTCATTTGATACCCCACTCATTGACTTGGTAAATTTTTTTTTCACTTCCGATTTCACTCCCCAAAACTAACCCTTTAAGTCAAAACTTAACTTTTAAAACTACACGGCTCTGATGGAGCCATGAATTCCTGTATTATTTCCAAATTTCAACTTTCTATGTCAAAAAGTTTCGGAGAAAATCGGGACAGACACCGAAGTGATCTTATAAATATTCAGTACGGAACACTAATAATTGCTTTTCCTATATCTTTGTTCATTAAAAAGAGAATAAATATAGTAAGAGCAAAGAAACATTATTAAAATATAAAACCTAAAGTTTTCAGTCCTATGGACAGAGAAATATGGTTTTCAATTTTACCTGACGAGAAAATGTGTAGGCTTGTTTGTTACATTCTAGGTGGAGTCTTGCAACGTTTCACTCTGGTCTCACTTGGCATTTTCAATGCTGATTCGTTGGAGTTATGGTAGATTACTGTAATCCCCTAACTGTATTTACTGTATTACTGTAAGCCACTGAACTCTAAAGAGTCAACATTGAAAATACCAAGTAAAACCTTAGCGAAACGTTTGAAAAATTCGACCTAAAATGCAACAAAAGATGGAATCATGGACTTTTCTATACATATATATATATATATATATATATATATATACATATATTTATATATATATATATATATATATATATATATATATATATATATATACATATAATATATATATATATATATATATATATATATATATATATATATATATATATATATATATATATGTTATATATATATATATATATATATATATATATATATATATATATATACATATATATATATATATATATATATATATATATATATATATATATATATATATATATATATATATATATATATATATATATATATATATATATATATATATATATATATATATATATATATGTTATATATATATATATATATATATATATATATATATATATATATATATATATATATATATATATATATATATATATATATATATATATATATATATATATATATATATATATATATATATATATATATATTCATCAGTTGCAGGAACATTAATCTTCTTGGTAGCGACACGCATGGGGAATTCCTTTTGCCCTAGAATGTCGACAAACAGTGGGAAATAAGTGGAAAAAACCCTAAATTGAAAATTATTATTGTTAATTTTTGTTATAGTTTCTTGCTTCGACAAACTTTTTTCCAGTAGCTTTCTCAGGAGAATAAAAACGGCTCC
Organism: Pachyrhynchus sulphureomaculatus; assembly: GCA_019049505.1. NCBI lineage: Eukaryota > Metazoa > Arthropoda > Insecta > Coleoptera > Curculionidae > Pachyrhynchus > Pachyrhynchus sulphureomaculatus. Next base: position 232,592,826 of record CM032446.1, on the reverse strand, counting down.
TAAACTAGCCCGAACCATACATCACTGCTTACACACGATTATGGAAATGTTCTTTAGTAGTAAACTCTAAATTGCTTTTAATGTTTTTCAATGGTTTTTATTGTTTAAGGAACTCCTCAAAATTAAGCAATCATGCAGCGATCATGATTACATTACCGTATATATTATATTATCGATTTTTACCGATTTTAAGTATGGCGATAGTTTTTGTTTTTCTTGAGTTTTGAAGACTAGTTCCACTCGCCTCTAAAGAACCTCTTGTTTGGTTAGATAGAAGGTACTATGAGGTTCGATTTCTTGCAAAAAACGCCACCGAATATCACCAATTGCGATTTCAGTTGATAGTCCAGTAAACAGGGGACAAAAATTAGTCATTTCAGGAAAAAAATAGAGAAGTTTTTTCTCAACTGTTTTTTGGAGTGTAGAATACGAATTTCGACTTTCCTACCTTGTAAATATTATGAGTTTTAAGTTTAATGCAAAAAATGTCGAAAAATGCTCTTTTTTCAATTTCTTGCTTGAAATTTCAAAACTATGTACGTTTCGATAAAAGTATTTCTACTCCAAAGTAAACTACATTGAAATTCCAACAAATTCTTCTGTAGGCTTTTTTTGTCAGGCAAACAGTTTGGCCGCTAGAGCGCTTTGAAATTTCGCACTCCCTTATTTCTCGCTCGGATCTCTATTTTCAGGTTACCTGTATATAAAACAATTTAATTAGTTATATTTAATACAATTATTAACCTACGTTTGCTACCAACGAATAGAGCTCCGAGCGGAAATAAGAACATAGCGCTATGTCCCGAATTTCACTAAATTTCAATGCGCTCTTGCGGTTAAACTTGACCTGACAAAAAAAAAACATACTTTGTAGCAAATTTAATTTAGCTTATTTCTTTTATATATCTTTTTATATATCTCAAAAAGTGCGTAGTTTTCAAGTTATAAGCGAAAAACTGAAAAAAAACACCTTTTTTGACAGTTTTTTGCATTTTACTTAAAAACGTGTAGCGTTTACAAGATAGTAAAGCTAAAATTCGGATTCAGCACCGCAAATAACATAAAAAACAGTTGAGAAAAAACTTCTGTATTAACTTTTTGTCTCCTGTTTACTGGAGTATCAACTGAAATTACATTAGGTGATATTCGGTGGCGTTCTTTGCGCAAAATCGAACCTCATAATACCTTCTATCTAACTAAACAAGAGGTTCTTTGGAGGCGAGTGGAGCTAATTTTCAAAACTCTAGGAAAACAAAAACTATCACCATAACTATCACCATACTTCCATTTGCATGGAAGTAAAAATCGGTAATATAATATATACATAATATATACGGTAATGTATTCCTGTTTGCTGCATGATTGCTTAATTTTGACAAGTTTTTGAAGAATAAAAACCAATGAAAAGAATTGTAAGCAATTTGGAGTTCACTATCTCGAGAGAATATTTGCATTCAAAAATCGTGTGTAAGCAGTGACCTCTGGTTCCTACCCAAATAAAATGTTTGGTTTTGAAATAGTATTCTCACATTAGTTCATCCTAGTCACATTAAAATAGTTTGATTAAACATACTGCACTAATTTTGAAATTATTCTGAAAAATGGCATTTTATGGGTAATAACACTGAATAAATTGGCACAGTATGCAGCCAGTTGGTTCTATCGACTTGAAAATTATTCTATTCTATTCAGCACGAAAGAACACATTGGAATTGGCACCAGAAATAAGTAACTGTTATTACTAAAGTACTTTAGGAGGTTTTTTTCCATTTTTTGGGTGTTTTGCCCTACTATGCTACGCCTGTAAATTATTGTAGGACATGTCCCAGTTTCCAATCCTATATAGGCTAACATACTAAAATTGATGAAAAAATCATCAAAATTGAATTATAATCTAATGATCCACTAATTTACTCATCCGATATAAACGACGTAATCAGAAACCAGAAATTAATGAATACTGAGAACACCACAAAGATTTGAGGTGTTATTCAAAACCTAATGATTGTATTTACGGATTTTTTAGTAATAGATTAGATAATGGAAATTTTCGAACCATTAATATGACAGACTTAAAAGAAATTTGGTAACTATGTATGTCAACAGGACTTTGGTGATGCCTAAAGAATAAAGAAATTTCTCTAATAACTTTCACTGCTCTCTTAAACATAGGAATAATTTACGTAATAAAATAAGCTTTTTTACTGAGTGTGTACGTGTTTGTCAAATGTGTAATTTAAAGGTTTAGTCACTAAGTAAGTAAAAATATTTAAATTAATTTAATCGTAAAAATAATCTGACTCATTTATTTGATTTTTGAATGTTCGTAATTCTTATTTTTCCTTTCATTAATAAAACTGCAGTAACACTTGTTAAACAGAAACTTCTTCTTTCGTGAAAACTGTGGGCCGTTCACTCATTACTATTTAAAATTTCAATATGGGTCATTTCATCAGAAACGGATAATTTCAGACTTAATAATGTTCTATAGCTGCAAGGATATTGCACTGACAATAATAAGAGTCCACATAGTACAGGGTGAGTCAACGATAGAGCAAAGTTCATTTTCTCATTTGTTTCGGAAATGAAGAAAAAATGTTAAATACAATAGTTTTAGGGAATGTTAAGGTGCATAGTTTAAAATTATTTTTGAGTATACAGGCTACTTCAAAAAAGTGTGGCCGATATAACATATGTTTTTTTAAATGGAACATCCTATTTTCTAATTTATATTTAAATTTTGCGTAAAATTTTATAACTTTTTTATTAATAATGTTATATACCTAAACCTAGTAATTTCCCTAATATTTCAATTTTTTTTTTTTTACCACTACTGCCAATTTTTTATAAAACTGAAAACTAGAGTTTTGTAAAAAATTGCCAGTAGCGTCATTGTTTCTGAAGATAGAATACTCATAATTGGTACGAGCGTTCTATAGAGACCAGAGACAGAGTGTTCAAAATAAATTTATGCATTTCGACTATTTTAAATTGAAAAATCTTAAATTTTTTAAATGGCACCCTGTATATTATTATTTTTTCTGATAGATTTTACAAAACCCTCCAACTTTTATTAAGTATGTCATATACTTATTTCTAATAGTTTTCGATTTATTTTGAATTTTTCAATTTTTACCCTTGTGAAAACATAAGCAAATAGTTAATAATAATTTTAATATAGTTTAACTTATCTAATGATTAATTATTATGACGTAATAAATGTTCAAAACTATGCCCGTTTCCTTGAATACACATGTTTAGTCCTTTTACTATATTTTCCTTCACTTTTCTTAGCATAAAGGGCGTTATTGTCCTGCATTCATCCCGTACCCTACTGGTGTTGTAGGGGGATTCACATAAACACGATCTTTAATGTAGCCCCACAAAAAGAAGGTCTTAAGTCACATGATCGAGGGGGCCACTGAATGAATCCATTTTTGTGGGTAACGATCGTTAAAAAATTCTCGAACTTCCCGGTGGTAATGAGCAGGTGCTCCGTCTTGTCGAATCCACATTTGTTCCCTTTCAAAGTTATCAACTTTCAAGAAGCTGGGGTAATTCGTTTTGAAAAAAATTTAGATATCTAGGTCCATCAAATCGTTCCATTAAGCACTGAAAAGATTTTCTAGATGGTTTACGTCTATTAGGTTACTTCGCTCCGTAAAGCCTTACTGTAATTTTTTCCCGCCTCGTCCAGTATATAAACCATATCAGTTAATTCCTTTTTAAGAAAATCCATAACTATTACCTTTATACGTCACTTACTACAACAAATTAAACTATTTTTACTTGCTTATGGTAATAGACATGTCAAAATTTGACAATGCCTACATTTTTGTTTTGTCTTGGCAACGACGATGTTATATTGTAAGTGTATTAACAAGGGTAAAAATTGAAAAATTCAAAATAAACCGAAAACTATTAGAAATAGTTATATGACATACTTAATAAAAGTTGGAGCGTTTTGTAAAATCTATCAGAAAAAAATAGTAATATACAGGGTTTGCCATTTAGATTAGATTAACTTTTTAATTTAAAATAGTCGAAATACATAAATTTATTTTGAACACCCTGTAGCATCTAACTAAAATTTCTTTATATATATATTTTTTTTCATCTTTATAGAACGCTCGTATGAGTATTCCACCTTCAGAAACAACTACTGGCAATTTTTTGCAAAACTGAAAACTAGTACTTTTTTTTCAAAAATTAAAATATTAGAAACTGGATTTAGGTATTATTAATAAAAAAGTTATAAAATTTTACGCAGAATTTTAAAATAAATTAGAAAATCGAATGTTTCATTTAAAAAACATATGTTATATCGGCCACACTTTTTTGAAGTACCCTGTATACTCAAAAATAATTTTGAACTGTTCACCTTAACATTCCCTTCCCGAAACAAATGAGATAATGAACTTTACTCTATCGTTGACTTACCCTGTACCTCTTTAAACTGTACGCATAATACCAGGGCCGAATAAGAGTGTGTGACGAGCAGCGAAGTGGACGTCCAGTCGAAGTTTCCGGCCCGTCGTTGGAATCGATGATTGATGGACTTATTCGTGATAACAGAAGAATTACTGTTGAAATGATGGCTCAGGAGGTTGATGTCAGCGCTGGAACTGTTCATAATATTATTCAGAACCATTTACAATGCTCGCCCTCATACGGCTCGGCTTACCCAAGGAAAGCTTTAAGAACTGGGTTTGGAGATTTTGCCTCATCCCGCATACAGCCTAAACTTGGCTCCGTGTGATTTTTACCTGTTCGGACCTCTCAGAGATGTCCTACGTACAAAGAGGTCCGCCGATAATGAGCAAGTAAAGGAAAAAGTTCAAGAGTGGTTTCGACGTCAACCGAAAGAATTCTTTGCCACAGGAATCAAGAAGCTAGCAGAACGTGGGATAAGTGCATTAAAGTTGGGAGGGATTATATCGAAAATTAGGTCAAATCTGGTAGCAATTCAATAAACCGTTCTTGAGCTAGAGCTATTTGTCTTCTTACTTATTGAATGACCCTCGTAAGACAAACTAAACTCCTTGTTTTAAAACGCAAGCAATAACTTTTGCTACTAATTTTTGGAGGGAGGAGAGCCGGCATATTTCCATTCTTTCAGCCGTTTCTTTTTCGCTGGCTTATAATGATTTACTCACGTTTCATGAGTTACCACTCCATCCAAAAAGTCAGCTGAATCCTCTTCGAAAGTGGGATGTTGTAAACCCCAGTCGGGGGTTTGGTTGTGACAAACATTTCTCCTCCTTCTTCTTGTAAGACAAGGTCTTGTTTTATCTATTTTTAAGCCTCTTGTGACGTAGATGTCCAGCATGCTTCTTGCTTGTCCCAACAATTCCAGGTCCTTTTGGTCAGTCGCTAAGGCAGTTAGTCAAAATTTTACCAAATCCACCATACCACCACTCACACGACCAGATAATTCCATTGCAACCACACCTGTTGAGAGAGCGAACTTGTTGGCTGAACTCTTTGCTTCACATTCTACTGTCGATTTCCAAGGAAAAAAACACCACCTACTATTCCCATATTGCAGTCAAGGATGTCCGATGTTGTCTTTAGACAGCGCATCATAAAACGTATTTTAATGAAGCTAGACACCAAGAAGGCTTCTGGCGCTGACGGAATACCTGCCATAGTTCTCAAAAACTGTGCAAGGGAACTAACACCAGTTTTCTGTAGACTTTTTAACCTATCCTACAGAAAGGGAATATTTTCGTCCTGCTGGAAATGTGCCACGGTTCAGCCGATACCTAAAAAAGGCAAGAAGACCTTGCCAAATAACTACCGACCAGTCGCACTGCTTTCAATAAAATCGAAAGTCATGGAAAAGGTTATCAATGAGCATCTTGTAAAATATCTTGAACGATTCAATATTGTTAGCGATCACCAATATAGTTTTCGTAAACATAGATCAACAGGAGATCTTCTGACTTATGTAACACATGTTTGGAACAACCCAATTGAACACTTTGGAGAATCTCGAGCGGTTGCTCTTGACATATCCAAGGCATTCGACCGTGTTTGGCACGATGGACTGTTGGCTAAGTTACGCACTTATGGTATGTTTGAAAGGTTCTGTTTGTGGCTCTCATGTTTCCTCAGAGAGCGTTCTTTACGAGTGGCGGTCGACGGATTTCTTTCTAACACTTTCACTATCAACGCCGGTGTGCCCCAAGGCTCCATACGGTCTCCTACTCTCTTGCTCATTTACATTAACGATCTGCTGGAAAAGACCGGGAACCCAATCTACAGCTTTGCAGATGACAGTACGTTTGTCTCTTCATTCACCTTGAACGCTCAGACATCGGCTGCTCAGGCGAATATCCGCAGACAGCAGGAGGTCGTTCAACTTAACAAAGACCTGGAAGAAATTCTATTTTGGGGTGACAGTAACCAAGTGGAATTTAACGCTACAAAAACCCAGGCGGCAGTTTTTTTCTAAAAAAGTTAACGTTGATGAACCCGACATGGTCATGTAGGGGCTCTCCATTCCCCTAGCATCGTCGCTCAATTTGTTGGGCGTTAGTTTGGGAGTAAATATCTCCTGGCATGAACATGTTGCAGGTATAGCAAGGAGAGCTTCTCAAAAGTTGGAAATATTATTTCGAACCAGAAAGCTTTACACCCCACAACAACTGTTAATTCTTTACAAAGCTCAAATTCGACCAACTATGGAATACTGCTCCCACGTTTGGGCCTCCGCTCCCAAACATACACTGCATTTATTGGATTCTGTTCAGAGAAGAGCGGTCCGTCTGATTGGAGACCCGGAATTGACCGGCGGCCTTGATTCGCTGGAACATCGAAGAACGGTTGGCGACTTGAGTCTGTTCTACAAGTATTTTCATGGAAAGTGTTCGAAGGATGTAGCCCGCTTAATTCCTCCCAAAGCGGTGCATGTTAGAAATATACGTCGCGCTGGTGCTTCACATCCGTATGAGGTTCAGCTTGTTACTCCGCGTACAACGCTTTTCAAGCAGTCTTTTTATATGGAGAACGTCATCCCTTTGGAATAATTTGCCCAGCGCTGTGTTTCCCACCGAGTACAATTTACAGCGATTCAAGAACAACGTGAATCGCTTTTTCCGCACACATGCCGCTCCTGGAGCGCTTTAGGGACTTCCCTGCAGCACGTGTGCTAGACCTATAAAAAAAAAATTCGTGCCCTCTTTTTAGTAGTCGACCGGGAAATCTTCTTGGGTTTGCTTATCTTGGCCAGCTACTAGCCGGCATGCTAGTTAAGTGATCTCTCCAATATCGACGTTTTGATCCTGCGAAACGGACGATGTTTTGAAATTTGAGTCCTTCTCAATGTTGCCAGTTATCAATATTCGTAATAGATCAAAAAATAAATTCCTTTCCAGCTTTAAGTACTATATGTGAAGCAATATGAAGTTGTTGTTGGATTTATCGGAATTGAAGTCACTTAGAAAGTAAATTATAAAATGATAAATTAACAAATTAAACTATTCATATTTGATACCAAATTTGAAACCATTTCGTTCCGGAGTTATAGCGGCAAGATATTGACAGCTAGACCGAAAAACTTCCAGATACGGGCAGATAATCGAACAGTGTAATTTTTCCACAAATACAGTATCTCCCTTAGGAAAGGAGTAGCAAGCATATATATTTTTTTTGCTTTACCGAATCAAAACCAATAAATAATTGAAACATTCGCCATCGAATTACTTTTAGACAAATTTACTGATCCAAACCTTTTTAACTAAAACATTACTAACAAAATATTCTTATAGGGGTATCTAACTATTAATTAAGTTTTAACGCTCTTAGTAACCAGTAGCACTATTCTCATAGACTCGCGACGTACGGCGGCGGTACCGCTGTCGTCTTCTTCGTCCCATTAGCACCTCGATTGCGGCAAGTGGATCGCGAACTCGAAGAAGGTCTAACGGTACTCCCCCCTCACCTGGTGCACTTCGACAAGGCTGCGGAGCCGTTGACCCCCTGCGAGCCCAATGAAGATGAATGCCAACACTGTGCCTCTTCTGCTGGCCTAGCGCGCATAGTCCTTGACGAAGAAGTCCTTTTTTGAAGACTAACCCAACGATCCTTCGAATTTCGGTGGTCCTAAATCGCGGTCTCGAGGTACTGCGCTTAAGTAATTGTGTTTTCGTGCGATGACGGTGAGATGTTGAGGCAGATTTTGGCGATTGGATTATGTTTAAATTATGTGAAAGATATAAATGTTCATAAACTTATTTTGTCAAAAGGATGTAATAGAGTCGGGAAACTTGTTATTTAGAAGTAAATTAGTGGTTTTTATTGAAACTTATCTATAGTAAATTGTGATTCTAGTCTTTCAAGGTAAGTAATTAAAAAAAAAGTAATTTTGTTTAACAAATCTCATTATAGTGGAATAAAAAACGCATTTGAAATTACATAGTCTAGATACAGCAATATTATGATTTTATTCTCTTTGGGGTATCACCACGAGTATTGTTCTGAGTTTTGGACCTAAAATAACTTGCGCTGTTTTGTTTATAAACAGTTTTCAAAACGCATTTTTAATTTTAAAATGTGAATAACTCCCGTTATATAAGTCGGATCGAGAGAAAAAAAAAAACTTTTTGTAATGAATTTCCAATAAATCCCCGTTAGCTTTAAGTCGCTTAAGTGAGTACATAATCTACAAAAAACTGTTTTTTTTTTTCATTTTATTGTACAGGTCGACTAAGTGAACCGATCGGCTTGAAACTTTCAGAAAATGTGCCCTTTATTATAGCAAAAATACTCTGAAATTTTGGTACAAAAATATTAAACTCGGTGGGTACAATGGAATTTGTTATTTAAATTTTTAATTGCCCGCCATTTTATGCCATTTGGTCCAAAATGAATCTTCTTTTTTCAAAATTTAGGTCTCAAGGCCAGCTTTCCGATGGCATTAAAAAAATATTTTTTGGAGTCATTTTAACGGTTCTTTTACATTTGTTTATTAATCAAATAACAACACGTTTTACGTTAACGAAAATCATTTTTTTTTAAATAAAGGTCCCGCGTGTCTCTACCAGACGTAATAAAAATTTTCAATTTTTTTTTTCAAAATGACCCCAAAAAAAACATTTGTTGCTATTTGATTAATAAACAAATATAAGAAAAACGTGTAAAATGACTACAAAATAATTTTTTTTAATGGCATCGGAAAGCTGGCGTCGAGACCTAAATTTTGAAAAAAGATCCATCTTGGACCAAATGGCATAAAATGGCGGGCAATTCACATTTTAAATAACTAATTCAATTGTGCCCACTGGGCTCAATATTTTTGTACCAAAATTTCAGGGATTTTTGCTATAACAAAATTTTCTAAAAGTTTCAAGGCGATCGATTCAGTTAGTCGACTTGAACAATAAAATGAAAACAAAACAGTTTTTTCGGCTGTTTTTTCAATTTTGTGGGTTATGTACGCATTTGACCGACTTAAAACCAACGAGGGTTTGTTGGAACTTTCATTACGAAGAGTTTGGTTTTTTTTTTTGTTTCGATCCGACTTATATAACCGGAGTTATTCACATTTTAAACAGAAAACGCGTTTTAAAAACTCAAATTGTTTATAAACAAAAGAGCACAAGTTTTTCGAGGTCCAAAACTCAGGACAATACTTCCGGTGATACCCCAGAGAGGATAAAATTATAATATTGCTGTATCTAAACTATCCCTTTTTCATAATTATTTTGACTTTTTTTTACCGCACTATTACTTTTTTTCATTATGATATAGAGCACTTCCAACAAGAAGCTTTAAACTATACACTTGGAAGTATGGTCGAACTTATAAAGAAATATAGAAAGAACAAAAACCAACAACTTTTTTTAGCTTAACTTTCCTCATATTTTAGTCTTTTAGTTATTTAAAAGAAAATTGGGAATTAAAACGAATTTTAAAAAAATCTTAACTAAAAGCAAGAACTTCTTAATTTGTTAATGAACTTGAACCACAAAGACAAACTTGAATTAACTTGTTAATTATTGGTTATCATCTAAAGTGTATCTCGGATGGTTAAACGATTATCATATTTATTTAAAACAAAATATAATTTATGTCAAACCAAAAAACAATTGAAGATACTTTCAAATTTGTGTGGTAAATTATCCAATGCCTCTCATGCATACTGATGTCATTTGATGCTTATGTTTGTCAAAGCAAAAAAGTTCGCGCCAAATCAATTGGAACATCTGAGGAGGCCTTAAGTGTGTCATTTATTTCATCCAAATGATTAGTAACACTGGTCCACAAAAAAAAAAATCGGAAAAATACTGAGACTTGTGTAGTATATTCCTATGTATTTTGACCCGCTGAACATGAATTTGAGGTTTATTTTGCTCCATCACGTCAGGATTTTTTCTAACCTTAAACAACAATTAAAAATGGATTAAAATGCTGTTTAATGGTAAAATAGAGACTCGGTGCATATATTCCTAGCTTTTTTGGGATGCTGAGTTCAAAATCAACGTAAAAATTGCACTCCGTCGTCAGTATTCCTTTCTAATCTCAAAAAGTATCTAAAAAATGAACTACGACCCTAAATGATTAAAGAACTGTTCAAAATCACTTCAGGGTAGTTTCTTGCGTTAAAACTTCTTATTCGTAATGCTGATTAAGAATTTGAGGTTAGAATATTAAAATTTTTAAATGAAAGATGGCGTATACAAGATGATGGACGCAATATTATGAAATAAGTTACAAACTATATGGATAGAACGTGAAACTTAAGGTAGGTGTTAAAGAGAGGTAATTTAACATGGGGGTAGGGGGTAATTTGGACAGGGAGGTTAATTTGTAAGGTTATGGTGGGGACTTCCAGTTGTCATCCATAACGTCAGTGAGATTATAGCCCAAAAACGTGTTCCATCCATACAGTTTGTACCGTATTTCATAACACTTGCATCTATCATTTTATATACGCCATCTTTATTTTAAAAATTTCAATATTCTCACGTCAAATATTTAATCAGCCATATGAAAAGCTCCTGAATAAGAAGTTTTAACCCAAGAAACCACTCTGAAGTGATTTTGAACAGTTCTTTAATCATTTAGGGTTTTAGTTCATTTTTTGGGTACTTTTTGAGGTTAGAAAGGAATACTGACTACAGAGTGCAATTTTTACGTTGATTTTCAACTCGGAATCCCATAAAAAGTAAGAATATATGCATTGAGTCTCTATTTCACCATTAAACAGAATTTTAGTCCAATTTTAAATGTTTTTGACGTAAGAAAAAAATTCTGACGTGATGGAACAAAATTAACTTTAAATTCGTGTTCGGCGGGTCAAAATACATAAGAATATACTACTCAGGTCCCAGTATTTTTCCTAAAGTTTTTTTATCGACCAGTATAATTTAACTTCCATATGCTAAATGTTGTTCTACATCCGCCATCTTGTTTTCACCAAAATTAATTACACGCATATCAAGAAGCTGATAATATGGATGCAATTTCATTAAATATGTAAATGTACAAACTCACTAGTTATGATCTCAAAAATTATACTATATTTTAAATGACAACTATGGAATATTGACCCCCTTCTGCATTATAAAGATTGCCGTGTTTTTTGATATTTTTCCCAAATAGTGGAGGCAATTGCCGTAAAATTTTTGGAAATTTTTGGGTACAGCTTGGATGTGCTCGATTTAACTACTTTGAAGCAGTGCCAACATAATGTTAACGAGTTTTCTCAGCCTAATTAACCATTTATACTCGTGCCAGTATGAATCCGATTCAGATAATCAATCGGATGATTTTGAATATAGCAGAAAACAAGTTTGAGCACATACGCTATAGAACACGAATGATTTTTTAAAATTATAAATATTGTATCTGTGATAATTTTAGTAAATGTATTGTCAATAAAAGTTTCTGTTATCTAAATCATAATTTTATTGTAAAATAGGTAGTATTTATTTTAAAATTACTTTTTCATGTTATATTTAAAATAAAATATTGAATAGAAAAAAATAGAATGAATCAGATCTTATCTAAAGCAAAAGCGAAAAAAATTGAATTTTTCGTAACGAAAAAATTGAAAAATGAGATAGTTTTTTTTGTATATTTTTCCTTCTAACCATTTTGAAGAGCATACAATTTTGTATATTTAAAAAAAAGTTTCTTACTATCTTTTGGTCACAAGAAAAATCCATAATAAGGTTTAGACTAAAATGCAAATTTTGACTAATCCTCTTTAATAAAATTTGGCACCCTCTTTCGTAAATTGAAGCCTTAATATTAAATCGAACGGAAATTACTCGTAAAAAAATTAATATTTTTTAAAGCACTCTTTGCAGTTTTTAGGAAATTTTATGACGAGTAAAATGATTTTTTTTGTTGCATAACAACGAGCAGAAGCTAAGATATTTAAGGGATAGTGAGCCGAATGCGTTAAAATGTTAAAAATGTACCAAAATAAAAAAAAACGTGGCCTTATGGTCAAAATTAGGTTGAGAAAACTCGTTTACATTATGTTGGCAATATTTTAAAGTAGTTAAATCGATTTCCAAGCTGTACCCAAAAATTTCCATAAATTATGAAAATTTTACGGCATTTGCTTTCACTAAAATATTTTTACAATACTCTGCTACTTTTGAATAAAATGAAAACCAGAACAAAATTAAAAATCTTCGAAGAATTTCCGTCTTTAGCAGCCTTGTATTTACTGACTCGTTGATCAATCGAACTTCCAATAAAATGGACGCTAGTACGTCATATATGATATCCTTTAAATTTAGACAATTAGGTCATTCCTAATAACGATCTCGGAGTACAGCGTCAGTAACCAGAGGTATCTGTTTTTTGTCATTTTGTGAGAGCTTGAGCCTCTGAAGACCAATGCTAACGCTACGCCTTTCTTCTAGAACTAACCATTTCAAATCCTTGACAAATCTGATTTTGTCTGAAGGCTTATCTAATGATTTTTTGGAGTATCGGTGATACAGTACTACCGAAACACGATTTCCAGATTAATGGAATAAGTAAGACATTTATCGAAAGACGTCAGTGAGATTTTGTAGTAGCCTTTGACGTCGAAGTAATATTTAAACCTCAAGTAACAATTTCATGTATTTCCAAATAAGCAACTAAACAAAAAAATTAAGGATTTTTAGCGCGTGTTGCTTTTACTGGCGATTTCTTTTAAGTTCTTACAGTTTACTTTTTATTGTTTGTTCAAGTATTGCAATATACTGTCTGTGTTGCAATTGCAATACTTGAACAAATAATAATAAGTAAACTGTAGGAAGAACTTAAAAGAAGTCGCCAGTAAAAGCAACACGCGCTAAAAATTTTTAATTTTTTTGTTTAGTTACTTACTTGAAAATACATGAAATGTATCACAAATTTAAAAAAGCTCCAGTAAACACGTCAGTGATTGTCGGATTATTTACTGAATAAAGGAAAACAATTTTACAACAAATTAAACTTTATTATTAACTAGGAAGGCTACAAATCTAAACGTGAGCATAATTTTCTCTCTCTCTGTATTTAAATTTAAACACACTTTATTCTTTATTATAAATCATTATTTTTATTTGCCCTGTATACCATTAAATATTTTAAACTTTTGATGTTTGATTATGGATTTCCATGAGATGCAGAACTTTTTAACAAGAATATTTTTTTTGTAATATGCAAGATAACCTTTTTCTCCACTTGTATAAAACTTTTTGGAGCACACTATATATAGATATATATATATATATATATATATATATATATATATATATATATATATATATATATATATATATATATATATATATATATATATATATATATATATATATATATATATATATATATATATATATATATTATATATATATATATATATATATATATATATACAGTCCCTGGCCAAATTATTAGACGCACTGCAAGATTTCATGTAAAATATTAATTACCGAGTGATATTGTACCGTTTTATTATTTTAAATTGATTTGTTTTTTATTTTTATATTATCCAATCAATTACCTATTTATTTGACATAAATAAAACAGCATTAATTTAGAAAAGCATAAGTTTATTAAGTTTTAAAGAAAAGTGAAATTAATGTTAGTAAAAGTCAATATTTAGTTGAGCCACCTTTAGCTTTAGCTTTAATTCTGCGCGGCATGCTATCAATGCAAGATTGTACTGTCTCCTGCATTTGAGGATGATGATTCCACACATGAATAATCTTTTCTAGGAGCTGGGTTTTGTTGGTAATCACATCTTTAGCCACTTCTCTTTTCATCAGCTCCCACACATTTTCAATGGGGCCAATCCAACAGAGGGATATTTTTTTCTGCCAAAAAAGCTTTAACAGACCGAGCAGTGTGGCAGGGAGCTCCATCTTGCATGAAAGTGAATGGTTCCCCATTTGGAAACCATTCTCTGAGCTGCGGAATCAACCGATTTTGTAATACTTCTTTGTACTGATCTTGCCTCATTATTCCTTTGACGACGTACAGACGTCCAGTGCCCTTGCCGCTGATGACTGACCAAATCATCACTTTGGTGGGATGTTTAACCGTCGGGACGACACAATCAGGATGAAACTTTTCTCCATGACGACGACGCACATACTGAGCTTTATTCTGCAAAATTTCGAATGTGCTTTCGTCACTGAAGCAGACCTGTCAAAAATAGGAAAAATATATAAACTTCCATGTTTATTTGCTTTATTTAACTGAAAATGATAATAATGTATCAATTATTGATTAAATTGCTGTATCTTACCGATCTCCAGAAGTCCACATCTTTGTCTTGCCATTGTTTGGCCCACCTCAGGCGCTTTGCTTTCATTGCAGCTGTTAACTTGGGCTTCCTGGCGGGGCGACAGGCCTTAAAATTTAATTCTTTCAATTTTCTTCGAACAGTGCGCTCAGAAGCATTTACGCTAGCATCCTGGAGTTGTGATTTTATGACCTTTGTGGTAGCAAATCTGTTTTCTACACAAATTTTTTTCTTCAAACATCTCTCTGACCGTGGAGTGAAAATTGGTTTTCTACCGCATCTTTTCTTTCTTTTCGGGCTTAATTCCTTCCCTGACTCAATTTTCTTTTTTATGCGTCGTACACTAGCTTCAGAAACCTCCAATCTTCGTGATATTTCTCGGTTTGTAAATGTTTTCGCAATAACAAGGGCCTTCACTTCAGCTTTTTTACGTGGTGAAAGATCGCCTTTTCTACCCATAATGAAAATAGTCCAATTACTTTTTTAAAACACTGCATACAAAATAAACTAATAACTGAGTAGTATAAAACTGTTTAACAAACAATCACAGTCCTTAAAGCCACAGAAACACGTCCGTACCTGACTCGATTCCGATCGCGACTGATACAGGTTTGTACTTCTTTACGTTCATGTATCACTTTGTCAACACAGTGTTGCCATATGTTAAAAATAAAATACAAATATGTAGTCTACAACAATTCTTTTAAATAAAAATCAATAATACTGTAGTTTAAATATACCATTATTGCATAAAAACTCTTAAGAAACATAAAATTACTAAAAAAAATACAGTGCGTCTAATAATTTGGCCAGGGACTGTATATATATATATATATATATATATATATATATATATATATATATATATATATATATATATATATATATGTATATATATACGTTTCGCCAAAATTTCATTTGGCATTTTCAAGTAATCTTACTGCTGCTGCTACTCGATATTGTGATCTTGCTGCTGCTGCCGCTCAAAGCTAACTGAGAAACCGAAGTGCGGTCGCTGTCTTTTATAGGTCGGCGTCTACGCAGATTGAAGGTGGGGGAATCGGGACTGTTCGTCCGGGCATCGGTGTATGTTATGGGCTGGGTGCCCGTATCAGTGGTATCAGTGGTTTTGGTTATTCCTTGGCTTGGCTAATAGACCCTTCCATGTAGTGGAGATGTTAAATGCATCATCCCGCTTATTTAGCTCTCTATTCTTTTTGATTTTCAAAGCTTCTCTAACTATGCGTGTTTTATAATGTGAAATCGAGGTTATTTGTTTAGATCCCTCAAAATTGATGCGACCAGTATCACTATGGTGCTGAAAAAGAGCTGAAGTTGTTTGTTTGTTTTTGATGACTTATGTTAACTTGAAAATTCCAAATGAGATTTTGGCGAAACGTCGTGCAAATTCATCGTTAGACGAATGGATTGACACCCGAAATTTTATTGTATTATATATATATATATATATATATATATATATATATATATATATATATATATATATATATATATATATATATATATATATATATATATATACATATATAAATATATATATGTTATATATATATATATATATATATATATATATATATATATATATATATATATATATATATATACCATATGTATATGTATGGTTACGAAAATTGCTTAGTATATTCAAATTGGTATATCTCTGAACCAAAAGCAATTGAAGAAAAATGTTGACAAGTAACCCCCCTCGATAATAAAACGCAAAACTAACTTAAAGAGGTCTTAAACTTTTAATTGCTGCCCTCGTCTACCTGACGGTGAGTAGAACACTACTTACCGATACCTTGTTTGTTATAATCAGTTTTATGATTTATATGTTTCTCAGTAAGTAACAGCCAACTTGTTTCTTTTTAATAACTAAAAATTTCTTAGTTAAATACAACACATATACGTTAATATTTTCCCTTACTGTTTTTGTTTAATAAAACAAACTGTTATAAAAACTAATTGACACTAATCTTCATCAACGTCAATGAATCACTTAGGCTAGTTGTTGCATTACTAATTTACAGTACATCACAAAAAATTTTTGGAAACCATATCCAAGCGTAAATATGTAAGACGTCTTTGACATTTCTCCGTTGGGTGTTATGGTAGTCATAGGTGTCTGTCGTCTCCCTTCAATTTACTTTTAAAACTCCCTCTCTTTCTCATCAATTGTTCCAATGTTTACCTCAACTATGCCAGTGGCGGCGCATTATTTTTTAAAATTACATTGTACAATGATTTTTACTGTATTTTCAATAAATTTTATTAAATCAAATATATGCTGTTTTGATCGATGATCTCTTTTCATTTCTCTGGTAAAACTAATATCTCGTTACTGTAGCATTTCTAGGAATTTCAGAGGAAACACTAAACTAAGTAATTTTCACAAGTCCCTTTTGAAGTGACCTTTACACGATTAAGAGAGTTTCTCAGAGACCGAAACAAATAGTGGTCTGATGGCACAAAGTCTGGGTCGTAAGGTGGGTGTATCAAATCTTTCCAGCCAAGCTCTCGTAATTTTTACCGGGTTATCAAAACATGTATGTATGGTCGTTATTAGGGTGGTGAAAGACTTAGGGAACTTACTTCTCAGAATTTCGGCACGAATTCCTTCGGCTCAACTTCTAATATTCATATTAATTTATAACAAAAGTATTAGGGTAGAATATTTTCAAAATATCTTTAAAATGTTTGGATACCCTGTATAATGAATTTAGAATTACCCCCATTCGGAAGAGTTCGATTATATCTCAATATTTTACATTAAATATTTTGAAATTTATTCGTTAGAATGTGCAACTTTTCCAAAGCCATAATTATGGTTACAATTTACATATTTTGTATTTCTTATCTACATATTCTACATCAATTTTCACTTTTAAATTCTATCATGATGCGGGTCTCATACATGCCATAGATATAGGTGGTGCAGAACAAGCTTAATCATGTCGCAAAAATAAACAGGTTGCAATATCGACTTATTTTAATTAATATATATATATATATATATATATATATATATATATATATATATATATATATATATATATATAATACATCATCCGTTTGTCTAACAATGAATTTGCACGACGTTTCGCTAAAATCTCATTTGGCATTTTGGCGAAACGTCGTACAAATTCATTGTTAGACGAACGGATTGAAACCCGGAATTTTAATGAATTACATTCCATCATCCTTGAAAATCTCTTCTGTAACATATATATATATATATATATATATATATATATATATATATATATATATATATATATATATATATATATATATATATATATCTTTTTCTTCTTCGGCAGTCTTTAACAATTCACTCCTAAACATAACCATCACTTATCTCGATCACTTGCCCTCTAATACCAATTTGTGCCCGCCGCTTCTATGATGTCATCCATTTTGGAGGTCGCTCCACGTTTCTTTTTTGTAATTTTGGCCTCCATTGTATGATACACCTTGTTTATCTTTTGTCATCTTGTCTGGCAATATGATCTGCCCAAGCCCACTTTAGCGTTGGTGTGTTTTCCTCCCTCAACCTTTCCTACCTCAACTTTGCGAATATGGAGACTAACACCAAGCATAAGCCTATCCACTGAGCGCTGTGTTGTTCGAAATCAGTTTGCTACTTTGATCGTCAGTGTAGTGGTTTCCAATCCATAAGTTAAAACCGGGAGAACACAGATATTAAAAACTTTGATTTTCAGCTGAATAGGAATATATATATATATATATATATATATATATATATATATATATATATATATATATATATATATATATATATATTAATTTCGCATTACCTTTACAAATGTATCTTGGAAGTCAAATAACATTTTCAGTTTTCATCCCAAGTACGAGAGTCTTGAGACGTAACTTAATGGGCAGGAGGACTACTTAAAAGACATGCAATGCCATCGAGAAGATGCTCAAATTGCTGTGTTGTCACCACTTCTATAGTAATACTTAGGAACTCACAATCACAGGAAATGTCCAGAAGTCGAGGAACTCATGTCTTAACGCTTAACTATCGGAACTTTAACAGAGAAAGCAACATATTATAACTTAAAGTACTTCCTGGTATTTATAGATTGTCAAAAGACTTTTGATAGTATTGACAACTGGGCTGTCGCAAGAGCCTTGTATAACAGTAGAATAGACTATAGGCAAACTTAGCTCATAAGAACAATTTACAAACAAGGCTCAAAAGAGACTAAGTTGGGAATGTGGAATCTTTGGCACAATGACACTACTCAGTATATATCACCACTACACCAAACACTTTTTTTTGTACTAGACGCGCGTTTCGCTAACCATGTTAGCTTCATGAGGAGCGATGATTGACTCAATCAAGATCATCGCTCCTGATGAAGTTAATATGGTTAGCGAAATGCTCGTCGAGTGCAAAAATAAAGTGTTTGTTGTAGTGGTGATATATACTGAATAGTATCTTGAGAGAGTCATTAGGAAGAAGCTATAACTCCTGACGTAATTAGAGATATAATAAAAGATTTTTCTCGTAGAATAGTCACAAGGGACGGTGGATACATTGAAGTACTTGTGCAATAAAGTTAGAATTAATCCACATGTTTAGGTAGTTGTTATGTTATGTACGTAGCAATTAAGTAATGTTGCAGTTTCAAAATAAAATGATATTAGCTCAAATTTATTATGGATGTAATTGTTGCAAAGCAGATAAAAAGGTTATAAAATTTTAACAAAAATATGATACAATCAAATTCAGTGCACTACTTTTTAATTAATTTCGTTTTCCTTTATTCAATAAATAATCCGACAATTACTGACGTGTTTACTGGAGTTTTTTTCGAATTTTTAATTAGGAAGACCACAAATTTAAACGTGAGCATAATTTTGTAGTTCCTATTAACATTTTCAATTAATATCTTGCTCTGTATTTAAATTTAGACACACTTTATAAATTAAAAAATTATAAATCAAATTTTTTTATTTTCCCTGTATAACATTAAATAATTTAAACTGTTGACGCTTGATTATGGATTTCCATGTGATGCTGTACTTTTTACTAAGAATAAATTTTTTTGTAATATGTAAGATAAACTTTTTCTCCATTTGTATAAAACTTTTTGGGGTACACTATATATATATATATATATATATATATATATATATATATATATATATATATATATATATATATATATATATATATATATGTCCAATTAAATAAAATGATTTTTTGAAATTAAAACCATGCAGATTCAGAGCGACATTAAAACAGAGTAATTTCCAGAAAGTTCAAGATTCCGTTGGTTCTGCTTAAATACGGATATAATAATATGTTGTGCGCTTTTCGTAGGCCATTGTATAAGGTTGAAATTCTAACACAATAATTAATATATTCACATTCTAATTGGAATATTTAAATTAGCAATCTTATTATTCAAACGTTATCTTTTTTTGTTGAACCATTCTGAATCGGACGTGACGTGGGCCAAACAACTTTTTTATAATGCGAGCATAGAATAGCTGATGACAGATGTCAATAGACACTGATTTTTTGCTTTGCCTTGATTAACAATGAACTTTAAAAATAATACCAGTCATGCATGACGGATAATAGTTAACAAAAGTATTTTATATCTGCAATTAATATTTAATTAAAAAGGGGTTACCTAAACCTGGACGCTGCAAAAAGTATGTATAACATATTTAAAAAAAATATGTTTTAGGTAGGTTATTAAGTGAATAATACAAAAGAATGACGTTTATATATTTTTATTGTACTTTCAATTATAATATTTTTTTTTTTAATATTTTTTCAATGTTAACATTATTTTTTATCGGGTTAAATGGGCCACTGATGAAAACTATGCGTCATAATGGGAACTTTTGGAGTTTTTTTGATTAAAATTAGCTTTATAACTCGTATAAAAACGAAAACTAGTAATTTTTTTTTTAAATACTCGTAATTACATGTACTTTTGCGTGGAACTGCGGAAACACGTTTAAATTAAATCCTAATTTAAAAAAACTTGATAAAATATCGTATACAGAAATATCCAATATCTAGTAATAGCCTATCTAATATCTATCTATTTCATAAACAAATACTTAGATATTTGTACATTCGTTTTAATAACCGGTCAACTGCAAGTTGAACTTGCGCAATTAGTATTTCGTACGTTGACTGCTTTTAAAATGAAAATTTTTGTTAAGGTAGTATAAAATGATCAGTGACTTCACAAAAACATCCCAAATGAGTTTCCAACAAAGTTTTTTTCCGATCTTTAATGAAAATTGATGACCTTGAATTTTTTTTTTATGTACCAGATAAATTATTAAAGTTCTATATTCTATTCTCTTTTCTTCTATCTAGTGATAATTTTCGTTCAATCTACACCCTGTAGAGAATATTCCAGAACTTTTTCAAAATTTTTTGATAAATACTTTTGGAGATAAGGGGGGACGCAAGTATTACATTATATATATTTTTGCACTAGTCTTTTTATAAGCTTTCATTTGACACCCCACTCGATGACCTGATAAAAATTTTTTTCACTTCCGATTTTACCCCCCAAAACTAACCCCTTAAGTCAAAATTTAACTTTCAAAACTACACGGCTCTGATGAGGCCATTAATTCCTATATTAGTGCCAAATTTCAACTCTCTATGTCAAATAGTTTCGGAAAAAATTGGGTGTGACTGATGAACAGACGGACAGACAGACAGACAGTCAGACGGGCAGACAGACACCGAAGTGATCTTATAAGTGTTCCATACGGAACACTAAAAGTGGTTAAATATAATGTAAAAAACACGTTAAAACATAAACCTTAACCTAAAATAGTTCAAATAGATTTAATACATAACCTACATGCAATCATAGAACATAAAGATTTATGCACAATATCTAGTATATAATTTGATATGAATTCTTAATACCTATTACGAACTTTAACAAAAATATAAATCTTTTATTAAAGATTGAAAAAATGGAACTAAAAAAGTCAAAATATCCTTCAATATAAAAGGTAGATGAAATAAAAATTAATATAATAGTATAACTTAAATAATAAATACAGCTTAAATAATAGTTTCTACATAAATCCTTCAGTTATCCGATAATCTTATCAAGTATGTCATTTACAGCGAAATATTTAAGCCTTTGTAAACTATTGTGGAACAATAATAATAGTAATAAAACCAATAAAGCTGACATAATTTTAAATGAATTGAAAAATGATCATGAATTTACAGAATATGAAAAAAATGTGTTAGGAGTAAATAAGTTACGAATTTCCTATCGCAACACATTATGTTCTTTTTGCATTGTATTTAACCTTTTTTTGTTTAAAACTTAACCAATGTACAAATATGTAAGTATTTATTTATTAGATAGGCGATATTTTATCAAGTTTTTCTAGAATAGGTTTTAATTTAAACGTATTTCCGCAGTTCCACGCCATAGTACTTATAATTACGAGTATTTAAAACAAAAAATTATTATTTTTTGTTATTACACGAGTTGTAAGGCAAATTTTGAGTAAAGAAAATTCGGAAACTTCCCATTGTGTGGCACCTCCTTGTCTCCAGGATAATTTCAAAATAATCATCAAAAAATAATTTAATATACAAAAATAAAATAATGTAGTAGTTCAAAATTGCCGAAGATTTTTTTCTTTTCAAAAATAAAAAAATTACGGTGTTTTAAACTTTATTATGTAATTTTCGACCAAAACATTTATGCTTGATTCTTTATAAAAAATTGTCTTTTAGAAAAATTAAAAAACCTCTCGATATTTCTTAAAAAAAATGTTAAAAAAAATTACAATTGAATGAGTAATATTACAGACAGTGTCTGAAAACAGGTAGTGGTCCCAATCCGACGCCAGGTCATATTTAATGCTATTATGAACTTACCTATGGGCGGAGCCTACTCTGTTTATTATTAAGATGGCCGAAATATGGGTACAGATTTAAATTTGTAACGTGTGAAACATTTGAGGTAAATGGCACATTCAACAGTAAAACAGGGGAAATTTAATGAATGGAATGCTCTCGTATAGCCCGTGAAGGTGAAAAATGCAAACATATCCTCGCAACTCTTTTGTATTGTTACCGGTAAGATTCTAACCTATAAATGTCTAATATTTACAGTTCAAGTTTTGTATGAAAATTAATTTTTTACAGTTTTTCAACCGCGTTCTTAAAGATGGAGCATCTGAAACGCAAATAATACATTTAATTCCGGAATATTTATACAAATTTTAGTGAAATGATACGTTACAATTAATAATAAAGAAAAATTTTAACTGGTTTCAAATCAAATACCAATTCACTTCAGAGGTTAACATTTATTAACTATTTAGAACTTCGAATGAATACAAAATAAATGAGGCAGTATTTTATCAAAATAAAATCTGAAAAATGTGATCTAATAAGGAATTTCTGTTTAAACACACAAATTACAAAAAAAAAACAAATGACTGTTCAAGATTAAATAATTTTATTTATCTGAAAGAATGTAATCTTCTTTTTTAAAATGTTTAGAATAAACTCAAATGAGATTTTTCGTTCAATTCGGAGAACTTTTTTCCGCACTTTTAGTCTGTCAACTGTTTCCACTTGCCCAAATGCAGTAGTAATATTTAAAAACATTTAAATCTACATTTAAGCATTTTTTTTTTCACGTAAAGCAAAAATTTGGGTATTCATTTTTCAGAAAATTTGTAATTTAATATACACGGACGCTTATGACATATTTGAAAATGCACCTTAAGTTTAATTCTGAAAGAGCTGTGAGATGTCGTATTGAACAGGTAAGATCCCAATAAGTTTGTAATGAAGTGGATTTTTTTTTTAATTCCTGAAATAGCCGCGAGACGTCTTGTTGAATAGGTAAGATCTCAATAACTTTGTAATGAAATGGAATTTTCTTAAATTTTTTTCTGGAATAATTCTTAGAAATATAGAAAATAAAAATTCGTAAAAAATTGAATTTTTGAAAATTCGAGGAGTATGTAACCCCTTAATAGAGAAATCCAATATGTAACGAAAAATTCGTTTAATTCTTCGAATATAAACAAATATTCCCTCTCGAAAAAAGTCCTAATATTTATCGGCAGGAAAAATAAGAAGCTACAGAAGTGTGAACTGAAAGAACGTTACATAATGTGGCATAGTCAAAGGGGCAGGGGACATAGTCCCCCCACTTTGGAGGTGGAAAATAGCACTCCTTAGAAAAAGGCCTTTTTGTGAGGTTTCCTTGAAAAAACCTAATTGTGTGCAAGTTTTTAGAATTTCATTACAGGAAAGGGTTCTTTTTTCCATTAGGTTTTTGAGATATCCTAATCTAAAAATGCTTAAAACACGGTTTTTCGGTATATTCGGGATTATGTGACATCGCGAATTCCCTACAAAACTCGTTACGGCATTTGAAAGTAGTATTCTTCCCCTTCTAAATGCGTTTTGAATTTTTCAGATATTTTATTTCTTCTCGTAGAAATCGTACGTTAAAATTAATTAGTTTGACATTTTCGTTACAATCATACAAAAAAAAAGTTGATCCAGCAGGCGAGAGTTGTGTAATTATATGATTTTTGGGTCGCTGAATTTCAGTTCGTTGTCGGTTTAACTGCATCGAGTCATGGTTTGTCCCTAACCTTAAGAAATTTAAAACGGCGGATCCAATATGACGAGTTGGAAAAAAAAAGTTTCTTATAAAAATGCTTTTTAATGCTGTATTAAATTTTAATTTGTTTAGTTATGTTTGGTTAAAAGCTTGGGACGTTTGCCATTATGTTGTGTCAAATATTGATTCATTCAGAGTCGTTTGTTTGCGAGCTCGAGGTGTGTACATTTCTACTGTTATCAATTTTGATTCGTTTAGAGTCATTTGGTTAAAAGTGTGTTACGTTTGCCTTTCTGTTATGGTAGATTTTGATTCTTTTAGGATTTGAGAATGTAATGTTTTTTTATCAATTTTTACTCGATGTCTGAGGTTATGTTAGGTTCATTTGCCTTTATGCTTGTTTGGTGAATAAGAGTGTAATGTCTTTTATGAATGAAGTATTAAAGTACGGAGTATTATCAAGAAAAAATTTTTAAACAAAAGTTGTGTATTTTTACTAAAGAAATATCACGCCGTCATCAAAAATATGAGTTCCCATTTAAAAAAATAAAGTTGATCTCAAAATAATCTTCAAAATGATCTTCCAAGGTCATCACAATTATATCATTTTATTATCCCTCTTTAACTATATTGAGAAAGTGGAATGTTTGGCACAATGACACTACTCAGTATATATAACCACTTTATTTTTGCGCTCGACGCGCGTTTTGCTAACCATGTTAGCTTCCTCAGGAGCGATGATTGACTAAAGCTAAACTACAAATCTACCCTATTTATACTTAGCCTAACACCTGAATTACTCAGGCGGAACTAATGGCATAGGCGAGGCCATCAGTTCCAGTCAAGTAATCAGTAGAGGGGACTATAAGAAAAGGGCCCTCTGTCTTTATGTAAACTACTTTTACATTTTATAATTTTCATACTTTCGTATGCGTTCAACAATTTGCTATCAGATACATTTTCAATTAATCTTAGATTATCTAATGTTACAGTATGATCAGCTTCAAGGGCATGTTCGGCAATGCTAGACTTATCTATTTTACTGTATTTTAAATGTGCTAAATGTTCTTTAAATCGTGTTTTAATTGACCTCTTAGTTTGCCCAACATACTTTTTGTCGCAATCGTTACAACTAATTTCATAAATTCCACTTTTCTCACAATTAGGAATCTTATCTTTGGGATTTCCTAAGATATTCCTCAGATTGTCTGACGACAAACAAATTTTTTTTTTAAATCAATCACGGTCCGGGACACTAATTTTGCCAATCCGACTTGCACTTGCCCGGACTTTTTTGGGGATTCATATAATAAGCTCAAACAGAAGCAAATTTAGACCTCCAATATTCTGCTAATATTGACATAATTTTACTTATCAGTTATTTTGATTGAGGTCTCATCTATATCTCGGGAAATGTGGAAAAGAGAGAAAAATAATATTTCTTGTTCGTCGTAAAAGCAATATGGAATTTATTTATTTCCTCAGCCATATAAAGATTTATTCTTTAAAGCTAATGAAGATATAACAATGAATTTTATTACGGAACTTGACACAAAAATTTCTCTTATTGTTTATTCTTGCAATGACAAATAAAAACCAAGTTCTGGGTCACTTCAACTGATGTTATAACGTTTTAAGTCACTCGGAGAAAGCAAACCGAAAACGTAAAAAAAAACTGTGACTAATACGTAAAAGTGTTGTACCGTAAGTATGTAGGTGGATTCAATTACTACCGATCAATATATATCGATAATACTTTTAACGATAAACGTACGAGGGTTTATAAATAAATTGTAACTGTATGTACGAGGCGATTCAGATAAAAGTAGACGTAGATAATCATCGTGTCTCCTTTTAAGTAAAATAATGGCCAGTTATGATTTTGGATGTCAAATTTGTGGATGTTTTTTTATATATGCTGCAGGGAAATTCTTGAAGCGCTACATGAACGACTCATGTGCGGAAAAAATGCCTCACGTTAGTTTTGAATTGCTGGAAATTGTATTTGGTAAGAAACATAGTCCTGGGGAAATCATTCCAAAAGGATGACGTTCTCTATATAAAAGACTGATTGAAAAGGGTTGTGCGAGGGTGATAAGCTGAACCTCATACGGATGTAATGTATTAGCGCGACATGTATTCAAAACGAGCTCACACACATCCAGTTAAGAAATCGAATATTTCCATGGTAAATGATTAGTGCACTGATGTGATTTCTTTTTGTTTTCATTTGCCAAAATAAAATGCGTGCAGGGCGTATTATCTACACCTGAAGATGCAGTTGATATGTTTACATCGTTTCACAGTTGGACCACAGTAAACATACTACAGTAGCGAAACTGAGCTCCAATTTGGTGACGAGATTTTGACGGAGCGTGCGTCGACGGGTCCTTTTTCAAAATGGCCGCTCAGTGTTTACATCCGATCTCGGAATGTGTCTTTGGAAATGTTTTGTCCATCGTTTCTTGATGTGACTGCAGTTTATATGAATATAAAGACAGAAGGAAGAGAGAGTTTGTAGAAAAAGAGAATTAAATACGTTTGTAAGTGAAGAGAATCGAAAAGATTGAGAAACAATTTATATAATCATGGGGAAAGGAGGTTATTGTTGTGCCGTTGAGAATTGCAAAAATTATTCAAACTTAAAGCATTTTTGAAAAAATACATATGCATGAAACAATATTATCATTACCGATGTATATTTTTTAGGCGTATTTGTTCAAGAGACGGCCTTCCAGGGAACCTTGATTGATTTAATAAAACGTTGGTATTGGTAGAGTGATTTGGTCATTAAAGCTTGAAATTTATTTCCAAACTTAATTCGGCTGGTTATTTAAAAATCCTGACGTGATTGCTCAATTCTGACCTCAGATTCAGTTTCAGCGCCCAAAAATACATATAGGTATAGCGGTCTGTTCAGTAGTGAAAAACTTTTTTTGTGTGCCTGTGTAATTTTTTTTATGATTAATAAATAATCCTCCAAATTCTGGTTTTTAGAAAGATTTATTTTTGTGTAAAATAGTATTCAGTTATTTAAAACTATTTATATTTGTGTAAATTATAAATAAAACATATTTTTTTCTAAAAGGTGTATTCTCAAGAGGCTTCTAGTTTTCAATAACTTCATCTGTATTAATTGTTTGACACACCTTTTCTAATAATAAACCTGGTAAATTTAACGCTGTTTCATTGCAAGTACAATTAATACTCTGAAAGTAACTTTTTTTTTCTATTTTTCTCCATAAATTACATTGCTCCTTTTTCATGCCAATCTTTCAAAAGTTTCTGGGAATATATTGTAAGGAATACAGAACTTATAACAACATATTTATTATTTTCAAATTTTAGACAGTATATTTTATTTTCTTCTAAGTGGGTTTGAAAGTTTAAATATTAAGTGTCGTGTTGAGATCACAAAACCACTGGGGAATGGGATTATTGAAATAACTGATATAAATCGATTATTGAATCAAATATGCTATTAAAATAAGAAAAATTTTAATGTGACTCCAAAGAAATTTTTGTAATATGATTTTGTCAGATAATGTGTGTAAAATATTCTCAAAATAAGTTCGTTAAATGGACAGTACACTTAATCGAAGTCCATTTTGATGGTAATTATGGTTACTATTAAAATTTTGAAGATTTAGTTACCTGTTATTAATATTCCTCCTATAAAGAACTTATTTCTATTGTTGTATACCTATACTATAAATTAAATATAGTTATTTTCCTTTTAAACTAATTGACAATACTCAGTGTATATGCTTCAATCATTTCTCCTAATGAAGCTAATATGGTTAGCGAAACGAGCGTTGAGTGCAAAAATAAAGTGTTTGGTGTAGTGGTGATATATACTGAGTAGTGTCATTGTGCCAAAGATTCCACATTCCCAATATAGTTGTAATTGACAAGTCAGCTTGGTCATAACTAAGTATTGTATGTAAATATAATTAGGAAATTACTGTATTGACTCTTTGATCAAAATATTAATTCATTGTAAATAAAAGCAAGAGTTAATTACGTTATCAAAAAGCAATATGGATAACAGAACACAAAAAGGTATAGAACCTTCACATAGAAAATAAAGGTCTATACATATACGTTCATAATTCATTCATTCATTAATAATATTATAGTAACCTTTCTCGAAGTTACACAATATAGTTTTGTAGTTTAAGAAAAAAATAAGTACCAAAACAGTAGATACAGTGTTTTTTTAATTAACAAAAGATCTATCACACCAAACAACACAACACTGCTTAGAAAAAAATGCTCTTATTTTAGATGTTGACATCTTAGTAATGACAATATGTCTTTATTTCACAAGAAAAATAGCATTAGGTATTACGTATGTTAAAATTAAATTAATTTAGTCCTTAAAAAACATCTTTAATTACAAATTTACTTGAAAAAGATGTAAATAAAACTTTAACCTCGAACAGTGACGTTTAACTTTGATAGACTTTTGAATTTTTGGATAAGGTTATTAAAAACTGAAGTTAAATATGAAGAATTCCATCAAATACCTTCCTATCAAGTTTTTCACTTGTATTCATTTCTTTTCTAACAAAGTGCTCCATTCTTTTTGTTTGCACAACTTTATTTGTATTTCAAATCTCGCGCTGGTCCACTTTTAACATGGCGGATTGCCACGTGACCTTCTGAAAACGAATCTAATTTTCCTATGCGGTTATCCTTGAGTTTCGCTACTGTATAGTATGTTTACTGTGGTTGGACCTCGCTCCACTGTGTAACTGAAAATTTTGGCTGCCTTTCAATTTTTAAGATATAGCATTAAGTTTTTTTTTTTAAATACTTACTAGACTTAGCGCTTTAACTTGTATCCGCAATTTTTTTTCCAATTTTTTTTTTACAATTTTGGCTAAAAGATGAAAAAATCTCTATTTTTTAAATAATTTTCTTTTGTGCGATGGACTTTTGCGTGTAGTCATTTTAGCGAAAATTTTGAGGATTTTAAGCTAATGGCCAATTTCAGTTAATTTTAGCTTTTGTTATAGTTTTTTCAGCTGATGACGAAGGAACGAAGAATTTCTGGTTCAACAATATTATGGTATCCGTTATTAAGTACCTTAAAATCGTATTGTTGAACCAAAAATTCCCCCTTTTCCCTTTATCAGCAAAAAAAAACTATAAAAAACAGCAACAAAAAAGTTGCGGGTGTAAGTTGAAGCGCTGTATCTAGTGAGTATTCTAAAAAAAAAATAATGCAATATTTTAATGATTGAAGGACAGCTGGAATTTTGAGTTGCACAGTATGCAGCTCTTCAAAAAAACGATCATTATATTTTGTCATTTACTGGTTATGTGGCTACCGTCGCAATAGAAGATCAAAATACTATTAATGCTGATTAGTATATAATAATTTGTGTGTGTTAAAATTCATCCATAAAATGCGTAATTCAAACTGAAAATGTCGTAGCATCCTCCATAATGGATCGAATATTTACCTGGTAAATGATTTGTGTGCTGATGTGATTTTTTTTTTGTTCTCATTTGACAGAAATAAAATGCGAGCAGGGCGTATTTTCTATACCTGAAATGCAGTTGATATGTTAACACCGTCAGTCCAAAAAGTTCTTGGACTGATATTTTCCCTGGCCTTTAAGCAGCGCCATCTCGTAAAGAACAGTAAAAGCTTGAACTCACATCTGTACACAACATAGTCGTATTCAATCAGTCAGTTGTGATCAGTCAGTGCTGAGTAACAGACGTGTTAACTGTATGTGTTGTAGTCGTCGTGTCACAGAAGTGTGATGAAGCAGAGACCAATGATCAAATTTCATGTGCAGCTGGATAAAACAGCTACGGAGACATTTGAATCTTTAAAAAAAGCTTACGGTGATGATGATTTATCGCGTCCACAAGTATTTGAGAGGTTTAAATGTTTTAAGAAAGGACGCGAGTCGCTCAAGAATGATGTAACATCAGGGCGCCCCAGCACAAGTTTGTCAGAAGCAAACGTTCTGAAAATTCGTCATTTTCTGCAAGCCGACCCCCTAAATCAAGTGTTGAAGACATTGTCCGGAATGTTTTCAACAGGTGGACGTCAGCCGGAATTTTACCGAAACGAACACTACGATAAGATGTTACCAATATTAGCCTGCGCAATGGCTCGGAAGTTGTTTGCCGAGATCAAAGAAAGTCACATTTTTTGACGCTCAAGGAGTTATACACAAAGAATCTGTTCCCGAGGGCACTACAGTGTACGCCAGGTACTAAATGAGTGTTATAAAGCACCTTTGTAAGCTAATTCAGCAAGTTCAACTGGAACGATTGAAAGCAAACCATTTTTTCTTATTGCATGACAATGCGCTCACTCACACAGCTCGTAAAGCAGTTTTGGGCACGTAGTCCACCACCGTCCTTATTAGCTTGACTTAGTCCTTGGTGTTCTTTTTTTCAAAAATGAACAGTCTATGCTATGACGATTTGGAGGACATTAAACCCACTGTGACGCGCTCGTTAAACATGATCTCAAAAGAAGATTTTGCTAACAGTTTTACATGGTTACATGAATGTTCTGAACGTTGTGAGGTCATGAGGGACTGTGTAGAACATCTGAATTAATAAAATGTTCACTTCTAATTTTTCTATTTTTTGACTAAGGCAGTCCGGGAACTTTTTGGATAGACTGTGTACATAGCTTATTCCTAAGATATCACTGAAAAAAAAAATTCCCAAAATGGTTTCATCGCGTGCAAAGACGACTACTTTAAAGAACTTTTCATATTATTTCTACAAAGTTTCGTAGCAACCTACGTAGATCAGAGTTTAACATTCCTTAACTACGTATAGGAATTTAGATGACTTTCATTACTCATTTCATACGAATATGTTTGTAATTAACCGGACTTACCATATATTTTTTTACGTTAAAGGGAAAAAAATATTATTAAAACACAGTTGTTAGGTTTTCCTTTTATATTAATTACAATCATCTACTAGCAACGTCATAGTTCATACACCATCTTATTTCACGGTCTGTCACTCTTCTTAATACATTACAAACCGAACGGAACCCATCTATTTATTTATTTATTTATCTATCTTGAATGTTAGTGCCTTAGAAATAGTTGAATTGATATAACAGTACTATTTAAATTGATAAGGGAAGTACAATCAAGTGTTGAACATAGAAAAACAATTTCGAAGACATAAAACAATGGGAAATTTAATTTCTACAAATAAAGCTGTGTGTTGTTTCTTTGCTTACGATTATGGAGACGATGTATGATTGTTTGTAGAAGTACGTACTCAATATCACTTTGAAATTATTAGCCTATGTATTTTAAATCAAGTATAATGTTTTTGCCAAAAATCGATTTTATAGTTTCCTGCAAGAGTGATATAATTATTTCAGCGAGATACCAATATTTGGAAACCTTTATATAGCACGATTTAACGAACTCTCTAAAATAAACCTCGGTTTTCCATTCGACTTCTTCATTTGTGCCAAATCTCGTTCCTTGTAGCCATCTTTTCAAATTTAGAGAGAGGTAATAAATCGCTAGGGACCAGATCTACAGAATCCGGCAGATGAGGAAGCAATTCATAGCCCAATTAATCTAATTTCATCATCGATTTTATGGGGTTGTGAGCTAGTCCATTATCTTGGTAAAATAACACTTTTTTCTTCGCTAAATGCGGCCTGTTTTTCTTGATTTCACCATCTCTGGTAATTGTTCACCCTTTCTTAAGGTAGTCGGTTAGTACTATTCCATTTGCATCCCAAAAAATATTTGTCAAAACCTGCTAATATTTATATCTTCTTCGGTCGGGTTTTATGCGGTTCCAGCCCCTCTGCGGACTGCCTGTTGGAATCGATGCAAAAACTCATTTGAGTTATGCCGAAACAGTGTCGATTGACAAAGTCTGGAAAAAAGTATTCCAAATTTTCAACATGTTGCTGTTTTTGATCAATGCTGAGAGTACGTAGCACCCATCGGACACAGGTTTTTCATATGCACAATCCATGCAAAATATGCCATACATGCACAACTATCTCTTTTTTTTTTATGGGTCTAGCACACGTGCTGCATGGAAGTCCCTCAAGCGCTCCAGGAGCGGCATGCGGAAAAAGCGATTCACGTTGTTCTTGAATCGCTGTAAATTGTACTCGGTGGGAAACACAGCCCTGGGCAAATTATTCCGAAGGGATGATGTTTTCCACATAAAAGACTGCTTGAAAAGCGTTGTACGCGGAGTAACAAGCTGAACCTTATATGGATGTGAAGCACCAGCGCTGACGTGTATTTCTAACATTGAAAATACTTGTAGAACAGACTCAAGTCGCCAACCGTTCTTCGATGTTCCAGCGAATCAAGGCCGCCGGTCAGTTCCGGGTCTCCAATCAGACGAACAGCTCTTCTCTGAACAGAATCTAACAAATGCATTATATGTTTGGGAGCGGAGCCCCAAATATGGGAGCAGTATTCCATAGTTGGTCGAATTTGAGCTTTGTAAAGATTTAACACTTGTCGTGGACTGTAAAGCTTCCTGGTTTGAAATAATATTCCCAACTTTTGAGAAGCTCTCCTTGCTATGCTTGCAACATGTTCATACCAGGACATATTTGCTCCCAAACTAACGCCCAACAAATTGAGCGACGATGCTAGGGGAATGGAGTGCCCCAACATAACCATGTCGGGTTCAGCAACGTTAATTTTTTTAGAAAAAACTGCCGCCTGGGTTTTTGTAGCATTAAATTCCACTTGGTTACTGTCACCCCAAGATAGAATTTCTTCCAGGTCTTTGTTAAGTTGAACGACCTCCTGCTGTCTGCGGATATTCGCCTGATCAGCAGATGTCCGAGCGTTCAAAGTAAATGAAGAGATAAGCGTACTGTCATCTGCAAAGCTGTAGATTGGATTCCCGGTCTTTTCCAGCAGATCGTTAATGTAAATGAGAAAGAGGGTAGGAGACAGTATGGAGCCTTGGGGCACACCGGCGTTGATTGTGAAGGTTAGAAAGAAATCCGTCGACCGCCACTCGTAAAGAACGCTCTCTGAGGAAACATGAGAGCCACGAACAGAACTTTTCAGATATACTCTCTCACTTTCACTCTGCGGTCATTCATATGGTGGATGTGTTTGTGATTTTGGAGTGATTACCTCTTTTGGAGGTCCAGAACGTAGTAGATCATCGGTGCTTGTACGATGGCATTTAAGATTAACTAAACCATCGATACATAATTGCTTTCGACAGAGCAGATGTACTCTAATACTTCTCAAGCCATTCTTGGGCTCTGGCTGTATTTTTCCCATCAAAAAGCAATGTTTCATCAATACACGAAATTCTTTGTGTTCCATCATTTTGCAAAAAATCAAAAGTCAAATAGCTCTAACTTGCAAGCTAAATATTATAAAAATGTTACACGAAACTTCTGAAAGTTGACACTAACTGAAAATCATATCTTTTTTGTTTGTGCTGACATCTCTCGGAAAATCTCGGAGCTGTTGTTACTACTTTTTAGTAAGGTTATTCATTTATTTCTTATTTGAGCGAGTATATGCAACAATTTATAGTTCAAGAAAAGTTCCATGACTAGCAGCTAATTTATTTAAATACTTTATTTATTCATTTTATAAAACACAACCATAGATTTAAATATATCTTTAACTACTTAAAACCTCTTTCTCATGTGACGCCATCTGTGAGGGTGGATTGAGAAGTCTGGTAAATTTCAATAAAATGGCGATAAATTTTGTTAAGCGGCATGACTGTTGGTAAGCGTGATTCTTGTAACAGTTGTGTTCAAAGTTTTAAACAGACGTAACGAGTAGTTGTTTGTGGACAGCTATCGTAAGTGAATAGAGTTACACGATTCGTAGAAATGGGTAAAGCCGGATATCGTGTCGTAATAAGACATTTTTATTTAAAAAAGTGGACTGCGGCCCAGATAGAAAGTGAACTGAAGGAAGTTCATGTAGGCTCTGCACCAACATTTAAGACCATGTGTTACTGGATGAATGCATTTTAACGGTGGATTGAGGGTTTTTTTTTCCGAAGAAATAGGTGGTATCGTGATGAAAGATAGTTGCGTTAAGCTTTATGAAATTGTTGAGATAATGGGCTCATATGAATGGGTAGATACTATCCTGCATGAAGTTTTAAAAATGAAAGAGCTGAGTATGCGCAAAGAACTAAAAACAAATTTCTTGCCTGCCTCAACAATTCCAGGTCCTTTTGGTCAGTCGCTAAGGCCGTTAGTAAAAATTTCATTAAATCTACTATATCACCACTTACACGGCCAGATAATACAACTGTAACAACACCAATTTAGAAAATCAACTTTTTAGCTGAACTCCTTGCTTCACATTCTACTGTCGCTTTCTAAGGAAAAACACCACCAACCGTTCCCATAGTGTAGACAAAGATATCCCTAATTGTCATTAGATAAGCCAACAGAGTGGTTAACACAGCTAAAGGCAGGTAGCGCGGTTTGCTAGGGATCAAGGTCAGACCTTATGTGGTTTATTGGAAAACACAACATTGTACAATTCGATGGATTTTACCATTGTGTTCCGTGAGTACCGGAATAAGTACTAGAAATTCTGTTCTCTTGTTTGTCGATCCTAATGAGCCGATGGATGAATAAGAGAACAGTGGTTAGACTCTTGAAATATGGGCTTTGCCTGTTTTTAGTTGTTTTACAATAAACTACAGAAGATTTTCTAACTTATGTCAAACATATTTGGAACAACGCAATTGAATACTTTGGAGAATCTATAGGAGTTGTATTTAATATATCCAAGGCTTTCTACCGTATTTGGCTTCTTAAGGATTTCCCTGCAGTGCGAGTGTTATGCCCATAAAAAAGGATTAACGCTATATAGCAAGAGTGGGAAATATGTTAGTATCAACTTAAGCCGTTAGGTGCGTAGAGGTCTAATTGTATCTGTCATATGCAATTTATATAATAGACACTAAAAAAGATCAGCCCGAGTAAAATTTTGTTTTAAATTCGAAAAAAGTGTTACCGAAACGCAAATTTTTGGATGGTTTAAAGGTCGATCAAACACTCCGTAAGATCGAGCTGTTATCCATATAAAGATGAAGGTAAAAGGTCACCGATTCGAATTAGTACAGAGATACAACGCGAATCTCTGGAGGCTAAAAATAACTACTTCAGATTTTAAAGCGTTAGTCTGTGAACTTTTGGATTATACTAGGTATATGAAAGTTCGGCATCGAAATACTATACAACTCTGATGACAAATTGAAGATAAATTCGACTTAATTTTGTCCTAGAATTTGATATTTTATTTATTACTTTTTACTTTCCATACTTTAAGGCAAGGGCAAAACTGATTGACAATCTTTGGCTATAGATTTCTGTGCCTGATGAAGGTAACGGAATTCTGTAAAGATTTTACTTTTGGTGTAAAACTTTCTCTTTTAAGTGTTGTCTTAAGTAATTTTTTATGCTGAATCCAAAAAAAATTATAAAAAAAGACATCCACCGTGAGGTTTTTTCAAAAAACACACTTAAAGTTGCCAGAAAACTATTAAATTGAAAAAAAAATACGTTTTAATAAATAATGTAAAATTGTATAATCATTAAAATTATAGAATAAAACTATTATTTTGGATATCTGTAAATTGTCTGAATATACATTTATCATAAAAACTTTAAAATATTAGATTTTACTGTTCATGTTTAACAAAAAACACGCATACACCACCTTTAACTAAGCTACGTAGCAAAATGCTGTTTAAAATAATCATGTGCAATCACTAAATTAAAAAATTATTTTTATTTTGTTGCATTTATTTACCTAAAAGTAGCATTTTAGCCAACCATATACTACCCTTGTAAGTGTTAAAAGCGAGTTTTTTGTTGAAACTGAACATAAAACTTTATTTTTTGATGTCAAGTCAGAATTAAGAACTTTAAAAAAACACTGGAAATAATAGTTTTGTTCAATATCAATAAAAATTAAAAACAATTTTTTAATTTAGCCGTTGCCCATATTTATTTTAAAAGGCATTTTGCTACGTTAAAGGTGGTGTACGCGTGTTTTTTGGTAAACGTGAACACTAAAACTTAACATTTTTAAGTTTTTATGATAAATGTAGATTTAGAACATTTAAAGGTGTCCGAAATAATAGTTTTTATTCTATAATTGTAATGATATGCAGTTTTACATCATTTATTAAAACGTATTTTTGTAATTTAAGAGTTTCCTGGCAACTTTAAGTGTGTTTTCTGAAAAAAAAACCTCATCGTGGATGCCTTTTTTATGATTTTTTTTTGGATTCAGCACAAAAAATACTTAAAAAAAACACGTGTCTCACTTAAAAAACAGAGAATTTTTTTTTGTATACCTGTGTTACTTAAACTCGTTCAAGCGAGATATATTTTAACTTAGTCTTAAAGTTGAAATACAATTTATTAAAATCAAAAAAAAGGGTTGAAAAAATGTAGGATTAACTTATAATATTGCAGAGGTGGTTAGTGAGAAAAAGAAACATGAATAATAAAATTTATTTTGTACTCTTCAGGATGGTTCATTTCAGGATAAAATAAGTAAATAGTTATTTACGTTATAAGTGCAGGAAGTAAGTTATTAAAGTACGATTTTAGATGTTGGAATTTCCAAACGAGTGGCTATACTAATTATTCCACGGCTATGTATCGTACATTTTAAATCAAAATTAGCATAGCCGAAAAAAAACTAATATATATATATATATATATATATATATATATATATATATATATATATATATATGTATATATATATATATATATATATATATATATATATATATATATATATATATATATATATATGTATATATATATATATATATATATATATATATATATATATATATATATATATATATATATATAGAAGAAGAAAATCAGTAAAAGGGCATACTGGTAACAACTGAGACGGGGTTGAATTTAGTTAGTATTACAGAGTGAACAAAAAGGTCTTAAAGTTCTTAGTAACTGTAGCTTTATTCTCATATCGAGTTTTCAACGCTAAATCGTACATCATCTTCAGGACCTAGAAGATACAGAAAAGAACTCTCATAAGTCAGAGCACCCTCTGAAAGAATATACAGTAATTTAAAAAAGAAAGATAATAGGAAACACTACCATTATTTTTAATTTTTTAAATTCAAGTTGTGAGCTCAAGAGTACTTACTGAATATTTACAGGTAATTTTGTGTCTAACAAAAATGGTTATGTTTGCCTATTGAGTAAAGATTTTTAAAAACCGACTTAAGGTCGTTTATTCTGATGAAAATAAACCAAGAGATATTAATAATTTATGAAGCAACAAAATTCAAAGGAACTCTGGTGTAAGCATTATTGGGTCCTACTTAACATACTATACAAATAAGAACTATTTTTTTTTTTTAAATAATTTTAAGGTTTTAATATCCTCTTATATTCTAACAATTAAAGGAATAATAATTGTTTAAATTCATGTGTTCACACATTCAACAGAGAACTACCTGTAAATATTCAATAAGTACTCTTTTGAGCTCACAATTTGGATTTAAAAAATTAAATATTATGGTAGTGTTTTCTACAATTTTTCTTTTTGAAATTAAGGTATATTCTTTCAAAGAGTGTTCTGACTTACGAGAGTTCTTTTCTGAATATTTTAGGTTCTGAAGATGATGTACGATTTGGCATCGAAAGTTCGATATTAGAAAAAAACTACAGTTACTAAGAACATTAAGACTTTTTGTTTACTTTGTAATCCTAAGGGCTATTCGTAAGTTAAACCCTGTTTCGGGTTGTATATATATATATATATATATATATATATATATATATATATATATATATATATATATATATATATTTATCTATTTATTTATTTGTCCTCCTTTTTTAAACCTTATTATTTTTATTAATGACGTGATTTTCCTATTATTGGGTATTTAGGTTCGGTAATGAAATGATTATTTATTTATTTATTTCTGACGTTTCGCCCAATTCTTTGGGCATTTTCAAAGCCTCATACTTTACAGTTCTAAAAACAAACAGAATTGTCTAACACATTTGAAAATTTTCCCTATCAATAGGAAAACATATTTTCAGGATACGCACCATGAAATTATATCCGTCAGTGTGTTACTGAAATCAGTATCTTGGTGGTTCATATCAAGACGCTTTCTATTTTCTGTTTTTGCATCAAATTTTTGTGTGTATACTGGGTGTTAAAATATATCATTTACATTTATATATATATATATATATATATATATATATATATATATATATATATATATATATATTCTTAAATATAAAATTTGTTGGGGAACTCGGCAAAGGGCGTGATAAAAGTTCACACAATGTTCATTAAGCCAATATTTCGGTCCTTGTTGGGACCTTCTTCAGGGCAACAACTGAAAAGGAAAATTAGTCTACCAACTGAGAAAACTTGGGCAAAAATTAAATTATTCAAAATATTACTATTATTATTAATAAACTTATGTAGAAGTACAATGAAATATAAGATGTAATATAAAAGAAAAATACTCACATGAATACTGAGAAGTAGAGTTAACATGAATGGCCATAAGTAACTTGTAACATTTCCTTCTCATGATCATTCTATCTAACTTATGGTTATACTTAGCCCAATTCCGGAAAAGGGTTGTAGTTTCCGCTCCATATCTATTTTATAATTCTTGAAAAAACCCCATTTCTATAACAAATAAAGAAGGAAAGTATATATACGAGGCTGGTTTGAAAAGTCCGTGCAAAGTCCGAGAGATGGCACCACCGGCGCGTATCGAGGTCATGTTTAGTTAGTAGCATCTCTTGAATGAACGCACACCAAGTTTCAGCAATATTGGTCTATTTCTTTGTGTTTGGCATTCGTGTGAATCAAGGAAGTCGAGTGATTTTCAAGAAATGGACGAAAAAGAATTTCGTGTGGTGATTAAACATTATTTTATGAAAGGCAAAACGCCTCAGGAGACTAAAGAGAAGCTTGATAAATATTATGGTGACTGTGCACCTTCGATTAGAACAGTTTACAGGTGGTTTCAAAATTTTCGGACTGGCCATATGGGCACAAGTGACGCTGAACGTTCTGTGGAGGTTACGACTTCAGAAATCATTGATCAAATCCATGATATGGTGATGGATGACAGAAGAGTTAAGGTGCGTGAGATTGCTAGTGCTGTGGGCATCTCGACTGAACGGGTACATAATATTTTGCATAAACATTTGGACATGAGAAAGCTATCCGCAAGATGGGTGCCGCGATTGCTCACGCTTGACCAAAAACGGAATCGTGTGAAGTGTTGCAAGGATGGTTTGCAGCTGTTCCAGAAGAATCTGGAGGACTTTAAGCGTCGTTTCGTCACTGTGGATGAAACATGGATACATTACTATACTCCTGAGACCAAACAACAATCTAAACAATGGGTTACCAAGGGGGAATCTGCACCAAAAAAGGCGAAGACCGTTCCTTCGGCCGGAAAGGTTATGGCGACTGTCTTTTGGGATTCGCAAGGGATAATCCTCATCGACTATCTGGAAAAGGGTAAAACTATTACAGGTGAATATTATTCATCGTTATTGGACCGTTTGAAAACCGAGCTGCAAGAAAAACGCCCGCGATTGGCCCACAAGAAAGTCCTTTTCCATCACGACAACGCACCAGCGCACACCTCAGCAGTTGTGGTCGCAAAATTAATAGAAACTCGTTTCACATCCCCCCTATTCTCCAGATTTGACTCCCTCGGACTACTATTTGTTCCCCAATTTGAAGAAATGGCTGGCGGGACAAAGATTTTATTCAAACGAGGAGGTGATTGCAGACACTAATGGATATTTTGCAGACTTGGACAAATCCTATTATTCGGAAGGGATCAACAAACTAGAACATCGTTGGACGAAGTGTATAAGCCTAAAAGGAGACTATGTCGAAAAATAAAAAAGGTTTACCCCAAACACATAAGTAGTTTTTATCTTTGCACGGACTTTTCAAACCAGCCTCGTAGAAATGGGGTTTTTTCAAGAATCATATAATAGATATGGAACGGAAACTACTACCCTTTTCCGGAATTGGGCTAAGTATAACCATAAGTTAGCTAGAATGACCATGAGAAGGAAATGTTACAAGCTATATATGGCCATTCATGTGAGTATTTTTCTTTTATATTACATCTTATATTTAATTCTACTTCTACATAAGTTTATTAATAATAATAATAATAGTAATAATTTGAATAATTTAATTTTTGCCCAAGTTTTCTCAGTTAGTAGACTAATTCTCCTTTTCAGTTGTTGCTCTGAAGAAAGTCCCAACCAATGATGGCATAATGAACATTGTGTGAACTTTTATCACGCCCTTTGCCGAGTTCCCCAACAATTTTATATTTAAGAATTTTGTTAGATACGGCAACTTTTGCTTCCTTTCTTTTATATATATATATATATATATATATATATATATATATATATATATATATATATATATATATATATATATATATGTATATATATATATATATATATATATATATATATATATATATATATATATATATATATACACACGTATGTATTGGTTGGTATTAATATGTTCTTGTAAATCTGGAGCAAGCAAAGACGTCCCCAATGTTAACAGTCACAGAGTTTTACGGTGAGCTGACCTAATCATTTAATGGAAATTGACTAGGCTCACGGGGTGATAACATGAATCCAAAATCATTCACTGAATTTGCAGATCCAGGATTTACCAGCAACCTTTATTCCTTGGAACATCGAAAAACAGTTGACGACGTAAGTCTATTCTACAAATATTTTCGTGGGAAGTGTGCAATGGGTGTAGCTCGTACGATTTCTCCCAGTGCGGTGCATGCTAGGAATACACGCCTCGCTAATATTTCACATCAGTATGAAGTTTAACTTGTCACTTCTCTTATCAACCTTTTCAAGAATTCTTTTATATGAAGAACCCCATCCTATTGGGAAAATTGTGCCGAGTACAGTTTGCAGCAAGTCAAAACCAACATGAATAGCTTTTACCGCGGACACATCGCTTTTCTAGCTCTTTAGGTATTTTCCTGCAGCGCGTGTACTATGCCAACACAAAAAAAGTTAGGTAGGTCAAAAATAGATTCAACTAGATAATACCTTGTTAGCATAAAACAGCATATAAACTAACTCAAACTAAAATTAAAATAAATCTTTACAATACTCAATATGCCAACAAATAAATCCTTAACATTGTCAATGACGAAGAAATTCTTTCAATTCGGCATCATCTCGATCTTCACAGATGACTAAACCTTCACTAATTTTTACCGTTTATACCGCAAGAAACGAAGAATTTGGACACAACATAATTATTCTTCAGTTCTTCACCGAAAAACCTGTTACCCAACTATTTTGAGGATTCGTTCGTGCATAATATGTGGGTCAATCGATTTTATAACAGCGTGTAGAGGTCAGGTGAGGTCCTGAATGTTAAATCTGCCGGTTTATTGTATGTTGGAAAACAATAATTGAGCGCTTGTGGTACGCCCTAAATACCTGTTGAAATATAATTTTGATTAAAATGTTACTCTAGTAAAGGTATTAGTAAAAAAACATGTTGATATCATATAGGGTGTTTATTAAGGGGTTACATACACCTAGGCGCTGCAAAAAGTATGCACATATATTTAGAAAAAAATATTTTAAAGTTAATTAAGTGAATAATACAAAAGAATGGCGATTATATCTTTTTATTTTACTTCTATAATATATAAAATGCAACGTCTCTCTGTCTGTCTGTCTGTCTGTTAGTGCGCTTATCACTCGAGAGCCACTTATCCGATTTACGTGCTTTTTTAAACATACATATGTTCTCTGGCCAGGTTATAGGATATATTTTATTACGTTAGGTAACATAAGGAATAAACAGTGACGATAATAGTGAATCAAGTCGGAAAAAAGTTTGCCATTAGTGCATTCTCTTGCAATACACTGCCTAAACCATTAAATATGGAACAACATCATGTAGCAAAGAATGACTTGAGAACCACTTATCCGATTCACATAGTTTTTTTTTTTTAATTCATACATTAGTTCTCTGGCCAGGTTATCTATAATTTTCTATAATATATATAAAATGCAACATCTCTCTGTCTGTCTGTTAGTGCACTCGAGAACATCTTATCCGATTTAAGTGATTTTTTTAAAATTATACATATGTTCTCTGGCCAGATTATAGGATATATTTTATTATGTTAGGTAACATAAGGAATAAGTAGTGACGATAATAGTGAATTAAGTTGGAAAAAAGTTTGCCGCTGGCCCGCTCTCTTTCAATACGCTGCCTAATCTTTAGATATGGAACAATATCATGTAGCAAAGAATATAGTAGGCTGGTGTGAGTGGGTTGGATTAGGTTGGGGTCTTTCATATTTCTCTCCATCTTTTTCTATTTCGGGCTAGCGTTGTTGCTTCCTCCCACCTCACTCCCTTCTTCTCCATTACTCACCTTACTTCCTCCCTTCATGTTCTTCGTGGTCTTCCTCGACTTCGCCTTCTACTCTCTCTTGCTTCATACACTCTTCTTACCAGTCCTTCCCGTCCCATTCTTTGTATATGTCCAAACCACCTCAACTTCTATTTTCTCCTGTATCGGCTTCATCTTCAGTGTTTCCCGTATATTAACGTTTCTTATCCTATCCAGTCTTGTCCTTCCTTCAATCCTTCTGAGGAATCTCATTTCGATGCTTTGTATCTTACTTCTGTGACTTTGTGCTGTTGTCTACACTTCAGATCCGTACGTAATTATTGGTGTCGCCACCCTTTTGAAGATTTGTTGATTTTGGTATTTCTTTTTTGTCTTCTTGATACTATTAAAGAGTTTCCCCGCTGCCTCTGTCCTCGCCTTAATCTTCCCATCCAGCCCTCCATCCCTCGTCATCATTGCACCCAAATATTTGAAACTCTCCACCTGCTGTATCTTTTCTTCTCTTAGGTATATTTCATGCGTTTTGTTCTCCTTGCTCATGATCATAGTCTTCGTTTCTTTCACATTTATGCTCATATTCATGCGTTCCAAGCTTTCATTGTAAACTTTTAGGCTTTCGTTCAAATTTTTCTCGTTTCTTGCGATCAGTACCATATCGTCAGCGTATGTTATCTCCGTTATTCTAACTCTCTCCATGTTTCGAAACCCTACCCAGTATTTCTTTGTTTGCTTTTCGCAGTTTTTATGACCTCGTCCATCACTACCGAGAATAGCAGTGGACTCAGTATACACCCCTGTCTGACGCCTTTAGATGTTTAGAAACTCTCTGACTTTTCATGTCTTACTCTAACATAATTTGTTGTTTGTCTATATAGACATTTTATTCCATTTATTATTTTGTCATTAATTCCTCTATTCTCCAGGGTCCTCCAGATGTTTTCTCTGTCTATTCTATCAAAAGCTTTTTCCAGGTCTATGAAACAGGGGTACTTCTCCCGCTTCTCTTAGAACTTTTTCACTCACTTGTCTGACTATGAAGTTGGCATCTGTCATCCCTCTGTTTGGTCTGAAACCAAATTGTGTGTCTTCTAGTATTTCCTCCAGTCTTTCTCTCATCACTCGTGCGTATAGTTTTCCTATTGCGCTGAATAATGTGATTCCTCGAAAGTTATTGCAGCCTCTTGTGCAGCAAAGAATATAATATATATAAAATGCAACGTCTCTCTGCCTATCTGTCAGTTTATTATTGCGCTTATCACGCGAGAATCACACGATTTACGTGTTTCACTTTTAATTCCATACATATGTTCTTTGGCCAGGTTATATAATAATAATAGTAATAATAATAATGCACACCACATTTAGTGCAATTGGGACTCAACACGGACATACACAGAAACATTCAGAAGTCAGTGATTTTGAAAACATGTAACATTGTCAGGTCATTCCTTAATACGGAATGGTAATAGCGTTTGTGCTGACTTGGTTTTGGCCCGTCAGCTAAACATGGAACCACATTGATCAAATGTGAGAAAGAAGAACTTTTTGTAATAAATAATAACAATAATTTATATCTATAATATAAATAAAATGCGACATTCCTATGTTCTCTGGCCAGGTTTTGGGAGATATTTTATTACGTTAGGTAACATAAGGAATAAGCAGTGACGATAATGGTGAATCAAGCCCGAAAAAAGTTTGCCGCCAGCGTTTTCTCTTGCAATACACTGTCTAAACCATTAAATATGGACCAATATCATGTAGCAAAGAATATATATATTATAAATATATACATATATATATATATATATATATATATATATATATATATATATATATATATATATATATATATATATATATATGTTTTGACGAATGTTCTCACGGGTGTGAAATGTAGTAATGGTTTTTCGGGTATCCCGTGTTAGCTGGAAGTCCCTTGATGGACGGTTTCGCTGACGTTTCGATGGAATCTCATCCATCTTTTTCAAAGCGTTGATCACTGGTCGGTGTCTTGGCGTTGAATGTCGAGACTGCTCTAGCACAACATGCACACAATACCGGCCACAAAATCGATTTTG
Source organism: Pachyrhynchus sulphureomaculatus (assembly GCA_019049505.1). NCBI lineage: Eukaryota > Metazoa > Arthropoda > Insecta > Coleoptera > Curculionidae > Pachyrhynchus > Pachyrhynchus sulphureomaculatus. The sequence goes on along the minus strand of CM032446.1, from coordinate 232,547,876 downwards.
ACAAAACCAGAACCCTACAAAAAAGTAATAACCTATCCACTAGGGTAATCAAAGAAGCCATAGAAATAGAAAAGAGGCCCAACAACTTAAATAATCGGGATGATAGCCAACGTTTACCGAACTCTTGGAAACATATTCTATCCCAGTACCAAGTCCAACCAAGAGAAACAATAATTCAACCATATGTTACTTCACCAACACAAACATTACAAAGAACCACAGGACCGACAACGCGCAGCCAAAGCCGAGCCTCTATTGGCCAGATCCGTCCGACCAATAGAAACACCCCCGAATACATAAAACCGGCGCACTCAGGGCCAGTCTCGACATTCAACGCCAAGACACCGACCAGTGATCAACGCTTTGAAAAAGATGGATGAGATTCCATCGAAACGTCAGCGAAACCGTCCATCAAGGGACTTCCAGCTAACACGGGATACCCGAAAAACCATTACTACATATATATATATATATATATATATATATATATATATATATATATATATATAATAAATAAATGCAACTTGTCTCTGTCTGTCTGTCTGTTCGTTAGTGCGCTTATGACTTGAGAACCTCTTATCTGATTTATAAGTTTTTTCTCTTTTTAATTCATAAATTTGTTCTCTGGCAGGGTTATCTACAATATATATAGAATGGAACGTCTCTCTGTCTGTCTGTCCGTTAGTGCGCTTATCACTCGAGAACCACTTATCCGATTTACGTGTTTTTTTTAATTCATACATTTGTTCTCTGGCCAGGTTATCTATAATCTTCTATAATAAATATAAAATGCAAGGGCTCTCTGTCTGTATGTCTGCCCGTTAGTGCACTTATCACTCGAGACCCACTTATCCGATTTACGTGATTTTTTTTTAAACATACATATGTTCCCTGGCCAGGTAATAGGATATATTTTATTACGTTAGGTAACATAAGGAATAAGCAGTGACGATAATAGTGAATCAAGTCGGAAAAAAAGTTTGCTGCCAGCGTGTTCTCTTGCAATACACTGTTTAAACCATTAAATATGGAACAATCATGTAACAAAGAATATAATATACTTAAGATGCAACGTCTCTCTGTCTATCTGTCTGTTCGTTAATGCGCTTATTACTCGAAAACCACTTATCCGATTTACGTGTTTTTTTTATTCATATATATCTTTCCAAGTTATATAATAATAATAATCTATAATATATATATATATATATATATATATATATATATATATATATAAAATGCAACGTCTCTGTCTGTCTGTTAGTGCGCTTATCACTCGAGAACCACTTATCAGATTTATACATATGTTCTCTGGCCAGGTTATAGGAAATATTTTATTACGTTAGCTAAAATAATATAAGATATAAACAGTGACGATAATAGTGAATCAAGTCTGAAAAAAGTTTGCTGCTAGCTCACTATCTTGCAATACGCTGCCTAAACCATTAAATATGGAACAATATCATGTAATAAATAATACAATATATATAAAATGCAACGTCCCTCTGTCTGTCTGTCTGTCCATTAGTGTGCTTATCATTCGAGAACCACTTATCTGATTTAGGTGTTTTTTTTTTTTAATTATTAACTTAATATTTATCACAAAAAATCTATATATCTTTGTCTGTCTGTCTGTCCGTTAGTGCGCTTAGCACTTATCCGACTTATGTGTTTTTTTGTAAAATACATATATTCTCTTGCCCGGTTATAGGATAGATTTTATTACGTTAGGTAACATAAGGAATAAGCAGTGATGATAATAGTTATTCAAGTCCACGCGAGCGGAGCGGTGGGCACGGCTAGTTAAATTGTAAGATTTTTTTTTTAAATATATTTTAAATGGTAATATTATTTTTTATCGGGTTAAATGGACCACTGATGAAATCTACTCCGCATGTTGGGAAAAATAAGGCATGTTTTGGGCAAAAATCGAGACGTGGCTTACGTTTTGACCAATTTGAAAAATTTTTTTTTAGAATACTCGTGAACACTTCTAGTTTACTTTCCAACTGCAGAATTTTAAATAAATTGCCTTATTATGATTATATCTGATCATATACCGGTTATATGAAAAATATGTATTTATCCCATATTAGGAATAGTACAAAATTCGACTAAATTTAGTGTTTTAACGTATATACTTAGATATATTAACCTTCTCGGATCGAATCCAAGATAATTAAAAAAAAGTGATACTCTAGCCTCAAAAAATAGCTTACATTCTTAATCATAAGAATGGAACAGTTTTTTACTGCAAAAATCCATCTGAATATGATAACTTTGTGCATTTTGGTCCAGATGATAAAGGACTGAGATCAAAATTGTCCCTGTTAAGCTTGTGGTATATACCTTTCTGCCCTATTATGTCTTTAACCATTTAGTTATGTTAGGTTTAAAGCTTGTGGTGTATATCTTTCTGCTCTCTTATGTTATGTTAGGCTTACATCTCTGTCTGCTTGCCTATAACTTGCTGCATTAGGATATATTAGGTTCAAGGCTTGCAGTATATACCTGCTCACTTATGACTTGATGCATCAGGTTATGTTAGGTTTAAAGCTTATAGTATAAGCCTTTTTGCTCGTTTATGACTTAACCTATTAGATTATGTTAGGTTTAAACTTACCGTACGTAGCTTTTTGTTCGCCTATAATTCAATATACATATTAAGAGCTATTTTTTTTTTAAATACTTTTATGAACTATATAGTAGAAATGTTCTACTTATTACCAAGAATATTGATGTTTTGAAGTGTTTTTGAGATTAGAAAGTTATTTACATGAACAGTTTTGATGGCAGTCCTGTTCTGTTCTTACGATTAAGAATGTTTGTAATTAGAAGCTATTTTTTGAGGTTAATATATCTAAATATATACGTTAAAATACCAATTTTAGTCGAACTTTGTTCTATTCCTAATATGAGGTAAATATGGATTTTTCATATAACCGATATATGATCAGATATAATCATAATAAGTTAATTTATTTAAAACTCTGCAGTTGGAGAGTAAACTACAAGTGCTCACGAGTATTTTTAAAAAAAAATATATTTAAATTGGTCAAAACGTAAGCCACGTCTTGATTTTTTCCCGATGTGTGGCGCTTCCTTGTCAGCAGGATAACTTCACAAAAAATAATCCAATCTTCAAAAATAAAAATTAATCTTGTAAAATAATATAGTAGTTAAAAATTGTCGAATGGCTTCTTTTTTCAAAAATTAAAAATTTACGGTGTTTCAAACTTTAGTACGCAATTTTTGACCAAAAAATGTATGTTTAATTAATTACAAAAAATTGTCTATTAGTAAAATTTAAAAAAAAACTCTCATCATTTTGTAGAAAAAGTTATTATGAAGATTTAAAAAAAGAAGTTAAAAAATATTAAAAATTGGGTAATATTGCAGACAGTGTCTGAAAACAGATAGCAGTCCCAATTCGACTCCAGGTTATATTTAATGCTATAACTTTGTAATGGAATGAAATTTTCTTTTTTTTTTTTTGAATAATTCTTAGAAGTACAGAGAATAAAAATTCGTAAAAAAATCAAATTTTCGAAAATTCGAGGTTTATGTCCCTTAAGTTATTAGATTATTTTTGCTTCTTTACAATACTAGCTAGTTAATGTTATTGACGACCACCAATATGACTTTCACAGGTCAGAGATTAAGGACAAACTGACCTAGGTCTATGTTATGCATCGTCAAACAATGCACGAATATAATATCTCCCGTTAGCAAGAAAAGTAAATACAATACTTTACCTGCTGTTCCATAAGTACTTTTCTGCCAATTTAACTGCTTATATTTCAAAATCTTATTCTATCTTCAACTGAACATTTTTTTAGATTACTCTGTAGTTAGATCTTATTTACTCTCAGTTAGATTTACTAATTCTATTTAAATGAGAAATAGTGGAAAACAAGAACAATGAAATAGAATTATATTACTACATACACATTTTTAGCCCTCTACCTCATTCCTTTGAGTCCGTATATATTTTGCCATGGAAGAATTACAAAGGCCAACATTTTTCAAATTCTGAGACCAGACTATATTTTTTCGAAGATTTTTGGCACACTGAATCTAAATCCGACCTCAGAATTTCTCCATCACATCAGGTTTTCGAGATATCCTAACCTAATAATGCAAAAAACACGGTTTGTCGCTATATTTGGGATTATATTACACTGCGAATTTTTACACTTTTCTTCAGAAAACTCCTTGCTGCATCTGAAAGTACTACTCTTTGCCTTTAAAATGAATTTCGAATTTTTCGGATATTTTATTTCTTCTCCGAGAAATCGTCCATTGAAAACAATTAGTTTTTGTTACAACCACACCAATTTGTTACGTTTGCCTTTCTGTTGTGTTAAATTTTGTTTCTTTTAGGATTTGAGAATGTAATATCTTTCATCAATTTTCACTCAATGCCTGAGGTTATTTTAGAGTCATTTGCTTTAATGCTTGTTTGGTGATTAAGAGTGTAATGTCTTTTAACAATGAAATATTGAAGACCGGAGTATTTTCGAGAAAAAATTTTCAAACAAAATTAAGTATTTTTGCTAGAGAAAACTGATGCCACCATAAAAATATAGGTTCCTATTTAAAAAATCAAAGGTGACCTTGAAATGACCTTTAAAACGATCTTCCAAGTTCATCACAATTATATCATTTTATTGCCCCTTCAATTTTTTTTAAAAGTTTTATTAATAAAAGTTGAAATAAAAAAATTAAGAAGCCTGGTTCACTAAAATGGGACAGATGTATGATAACAAATAAACAATGTTACAACTAGAAAGATGATTTCTCCGATAAGAAATAAGATATCTAAAAAATTCAAAATCCATTTTGATGGAGAAGAGCAACGAGTTTTGTAGAGAATATAGCGAAAAACCTTGTTTTTGTATTTTTAGGTTAGGATATCCCAAAAACCTTTGGAAAAGTATACTCTGGTCTCAGGAACAATTTTGTCGACCTGTGTTATTTTATATTAAATATCCAATGTTCCATTCAAAAACTAGGAAAAATTCTCCTAATACAATTGAATAAATACAGTAACCCCCGTCTCTTGAGCCCTCTTCCTATGTTAACAATGAAAATAAGAAACAAAGTAGTTTCGATTTTTTGACCGAAAAGCCCTCCGAAAAAGACCTATAAGAAGATAAATACGAAGTCACTCTTCTACTTAGCTTCTGCATCTTTTTGGCAACTTATATGTTTTATTATAAATGATTATGCCTTAAATTTGCTCATTCGCTTGGCCAAAATCCTAAAAAAATTCTCTTATACTATATATAATATTATACAATATTTAACGGCTTCTTCACCTTTCATTTCCTTCTTGAGTTAAAATTAATAGTGATGAAAAAAATACTTACCTAATTTTTGAATTCAAAAATCTTAAAAAGAACATATGATGCCTTATATATAAAACAACCCTTCTAATCTCTTTCCTCGTCTCTTTTTTATATTTTACCATAATTATTTGCCCGTACTCCCATCCAAAGGAATTTGGAAAAATTGTCATCATACTGTTGAAACTATACAAGATTCTCCCATCTCTTTCACTCCCTTACCTTATTAAAAGTGGTAATAAAAAAAACTTACTTTTCATCTTCCTACAGTACGGGAACCTTGAAGATAGCACAATATATATGCAGCAAACCTCCCCTTACCCTACCCTATTAACTTCATATATTTTATTATAAAAAATATTATATTTACATTTAATTATATCAACCAAGAAGCTGAAAAAATTCTGAAAATATTATTAAGATTATATAATATTTAAAGACGACCCCTACCCTTTTCACTCTCTTTTTGGGTTACAACTAAAGAAAATGAAAAAAATAACCTAATTTTTTAATTTCTCGATTCTAGAAATCTTGAAAAAGCCATAAAATGCTATATATACGAAACAACCCTTCTAATCTCCTGCTCCACTGTTTCACCTCTTTTATATTTTATTATAAAGATTTGTACAAAATATTTGTTTATTATCTCAATAAAAAACCAGAAAAAAATGCCGTATTACTATTTGAACTATTCAAAATTTATTTACCCCACCTATGCCTGATGCAATATCGCTCAAAAACTATAAGCTTCATCCTCTTAATATATATATGTATGTATATATATATATATATATATATATATATATATATATATATATATATATATATATATATATATATATATACTGAGTTTGAAATTGGTATTTATTTCATTCGAGAGTTATCGTGCTGACAGACCGACAGATCGGTAGACCGAAGGACCGAGAGACCGATAGAAAGACAAACCGACGAAAATTAATGTTTTTCGTGATTTAGGAATCCTAAAACGTAAAGAAAAGCAAAAGTCTCGGATTGTGTTTTTTTTTCACCAGTACAACACTTTCTTTTAACAAGAAAGGTAAAAACGTAAAAAAATTCGCTGCCTTTTCAATATAACTTAATTTTTATTATTTACATCAAAACGAGTAGTCAGTTACGTAAGGTCAACGATTTTCAGAAAGACTAATGATGACATTGTATCACCTGTGAAATTATCATAATTGTTTAAATTACTTCCTTGATTTTAAACGCGTTGGAACAGAATATATTTAGAATTTCTCATAGCTTTCAAGACACTGACCTTTACTAATTTACGATGTTTTAATAAATATTAAATTTTCTTTATATTTAAATTTTGCAAAATTTATGCACAAAGACTTCGTATGTAATAAAGAATAATATATGAACGGAGACATGATTCTTGCGATTAGATTGGTCCAAATGACAGTGACTTTCCGGCGTCTTGCCTACGATTGAACCAGATATCTTCAGGAATCCTTACTGATTAAGATTAGAACACCGAATGAGCTCGATGGAGTGCAAGTCAAATATTTATATCTAACCCAGTGTAATAATCTTTCTCTACGTTTTTTTTTATTGTTCACTTCTCCGCCGGAATAAGAATTTTACCCTTTTTCATATCTTGAGGATATCGTAATACCCGTCAACGTTGTCCAAGTGCCGAAACATGCATTTTGATATTTCTCAGCATCTTCTAGACAACGCGGTCATGCTTCCATGGGCGTTATTGCATTTCTGCAAACAACTACTACCTATGTAGGTGGTCAGGCCAAATATATTTAAATAAATTAATTAATAAAGTATACCGACCTGTTGTGATTGAACCCGAGACCTTCTGCACCGCAAGCAAGTTACTACGTCACGGGGCCATGGGCCGTCACGTGTGATGTAGATCGTAAACTAATTATTTGGGCCTAAAGTAAAAACTTTGGTTTCTCATTGATATTATGTCCTGTAGAGTATTTATGTTCAGCTACAGATAATTGTACAATTTGTTTCTTTGTGATATATCTTTTTTGCTTCTTAATACTAGTAGATGTTGTTCTGTTGGATGTTTTGTGTAATTGTATATGGAGCATGTTAATGTAGGTAAATACAAATTTGTACTGTAAGGAAAATCTCAAAAACATTCAAAGTATTGAAATAAATTTATCGTTCGTTAACATATATTCTCCCTTTGATAGAAATTATTTGAGACTAAAGTAAGAACTTTGGTTTCTCATTGATGGTATGTCCTGTAGAGTATTCATGTTCAGCTACAGGTAATTGTACAATTTGTTTCTTTGTGATATATCTTTCTTGCTTCTTAATACTAGTTGATGTTGTTCTGTTGGATGTTTTGTGTAATTGTATATGGAGCATGTTAATGTAGGTGAATTCAAATTTGAAGTGTAAGGAAAATCTCGAAAACATTCAAAGTATTGAAATAAATTTATCGTTCGTTAACATATATTCTCTCTTTTATAGAAATTATTTGAGACTAAAGTAAGAACTTTGGATTCTCATTGATGGTATGTCCTGTAGAATATTCCTGTTCAGCTATAGGTAATTGTACAATTTGTTTCTTTGTGATATATCTTTCTTATTTGTTAATACTAGTTGATGTTGTTCTGTTGGATGTTTTGTGTAATTGTATATGGAGCATGTTAATGTAGGTGAATACAAATTTGTACTGTAAGGAAAATCATTCAAAGTATTCAAATAAATTTATCGTTCGTTAACATATATTAATGTCCTTGTTTTCCTTTTTGTTTTGCCATAAATTATGACTCTAGAGTCATAATTTTTTAATTAATGACTGTAAAGCAAGTAAAACATAACTTGAAATCAAAAAAATATATGTTTACATTCGTGTACCAATCTAACAAATATATTTCAAGTTCTTAAAATAAAAAATTCCTTTTTATTGGTCAAAAACTGACGCACCGCGATTTTTGTCTAATCTATCTAAAGTTTTGTATACTATCATAAAATAAAATTCCAAACACGTCTTCCTTATAAATGTTTTCGATATTTTGGGACTTTAAACTTTAAAAAATTCAAATGTCTCATCAAAAGGCAAATGACAATCGGCACTGAAAAATCACTTAATGCAAAATACATTTAACTTGTTTTGGTATAGAAACAATACAGCTATCCAAGTTATTATAAAAATCCAAGTCTATTGTTCTAATGTGTCTAGTTATTGAAATTATTGGTATATATGCTGAAAAACGTAAAATGTTCGAATTTAATTTTATCATTATTTTTCTGCGTTTGCTTCTAGTATATATATATATATATATATATATATATATATATATATATATATATATATATATATATATATATATATATATATATATATATATATATATATATATATATGAGCATTTCCGTAAATTGTTGGTATGTTAGCAGTTCAAAAAAGACAGACACTCATTATACTCGATTTGTTTGGACCTCCAGAAACAATTATTCATAGTTGAACACAACTTTTTTAAGAACACTTTTTTTACAGCTCATTATGCAAATTTTTGCGGAAAAAATGAAAAAACTTGCTAAATTTCCATAAAAAGCGTCAAAAATCAATATAGAACACGTAGGCTACTTAGAACACATTTTTTTGCAAAATCGACTTTATTCATCAACATAGTCTCGCGATACCATCAGTCTAACGCTTTTCTAACATTTCTATACCTTTCTTGTAGAAGGATTTATCTTTGCAGTCAAAAAAGGCCTTTTCATTGGAGCCAAATCTCGTTTCCTCGAGCGAAGTCTGTGAATAAATAATAGTCGCTGGGAGCCAAATCTGAAGAATACGGTTGTGTGCATTGTCTTGACGAAAGAGCACTTTTTTCTTGTTCATTTGTGGCCGTTTCTTTGCGATTTCTGCCGTTGAATGCACCCATAACTTTATATAATATTCGTTATTGATGGTTTTTCCCTTCTCAGCATAATCGATGAAAATTATTCAGAAAATACAGAGCCCAAAACCTTCCCAGCCGGCTGTGTCTTTGGTTGCTTAGGGCGACTTTCACCGGCTGCTGTCCACTCAGCTGACTACCGATTTAATTTCCGTGTGTAGTGGTGGATCCATGTTTCATTCATTGTCACATATTGCATGAAAAAATCCTTTTTATTGCGCTTAAACAGCTGCAAACAGCACTCAGAATAATCAACACGTTGATTTTTTTTGGTTCACTGTGAGCAAACGCTATACATATTTCGAACAGAGCTTTCTCATGCCTAAATGTTCATGCAAGATAGGATCAACACATTCTTTTGATATCTTTAGGGTGCCAACGATCTCATGCAATTTCACTTTACGATCATCCAAAACAATTTTATGTATTTTTTTTATGTTTTCCGGTGTAACCACTTCATTTGGGCGTCCAGAGCGTACAGCATCATTTGTGTCTGTATGACTGCGTTTAAACTAAGCATACCAGTAAATGATGAGTGATTTTCCAGGGGCAGAATCCCTGTAACACCTTTCATGCCATTGCTTTGCTTGAACGGTATTTTTTCCCATCAAAAAACAATGTTTAATGACCACACGAATTTCCATTGTTTCCATTGTTTTGAAAATATCAAAAGTAGCGTCACTAAAACCACTGTAACTTGTAAACTACTTGTCGAAATGTCACGAAATTTTGACACATCGTTTGAAGGTTGGTGCTTCCTAAAAATCATATGGATTTTTTAAAAAGGGCAAGATCTATGTGTCAGATCGAAAACTTTTCAGCCTACGTGTTAATGTACCGCATTATAAGTTTATACATGCGAGTTATTGAAATTATTTATTGTGAATCCTGATAACGTTTTCCCCTCTATATATATAATGGCCCCTTTGGGTTATTATCTATGTGTATATACAATGGCTGAAAGATTAATATCTTTTTTAATTTACAGCCATTTCTGATCAAAAAGTGGCTAAAATCTAACCATTACTTGGAAACGATATCCTAATATCAACAAGGTACATAAAAATTGGAAGTCAGCAGGTCAAAGAACATAAGAAAAGTATAGCTGGACGTTAATTTGACTAAAATATATAAAACGGAGAAAAATGGACAAAAATGGCAATTATATAAAAGAGAGAAATAAAAGAGGAAAACGTTATCAGGATTTACGATGAACAATTTCAATAAATCGCAAGGATAAACTTATAATACTGCACATATTGATTTTGACGCTTTTTATCGAAATTTAGCTAGTTTTTTTTTCATTTTTTCCGCAAAAATTTGCATATTGAGAAAGGTTCTTAAAACAGTCGTGCTCAGACGTGAACAATTGTTTCCGGAGGTCCAAGGAACGATTTAAATAGAGTCTAATGAGTGTCACTTTAAAAACAATTATCTTTTTTTTTGAACCGCTAATATACCAACCATTTACGGAAATGCTCATATATATATATATATATATATATATATATATATATATATATATATATATATATATATATATATATATATATATATATATATATACTTCTTCTTGTCAACCTAAGTTTGTCCACTCCTGGACGTAAGCCTCTTCCAATCTTTTCCACGTTTCCCTATCTTTTGCCACCTTTAATAACTGCTTTCTTGCTACTACTCTTATATCATCGACCCATCGTTTCTATGGACGTCCCATGCTTCCTCTGTTTCTCTGGATCTCCATACGGTGACCATATATACTATGTGTCTCGGGATGGATCTAGCCTTATGACCCGTCCATCACCTTCATCATCCTTGCCGCCTCCAGAACTATGTCATTGACTTTGGTTCGTCTCCTTATGTGCTCGGGATGAATTATATCTTTAAGGGAAATACGTACTAAGCATGCTTCTTTCCATAGCTTTTTGTAAAGGTACTAGCTTTTTAGTAAATGCTTTGGCGAGGCACATCGTGCCAAGTCCATATGTGCTGGTAGGTAGGACACAGGTATTATAGACTTTCGTTTTTAGGATTTTGGGTACTGTAGTATTTTTTAAGGTATGTCTTAGTTTTCCAGAAGCTGCCCATGCTAGCTTTATTTGCCTGGTAATTTCTGCATGCCGGTTCTCCTTTCCGATCTTAATAGTGTGACCTAAGTAACATAGATATACTCGTCGACGCGTTCTATGGAGTTATTTCCTACATGTATGTTGAGCTATTCCAGGGACATTAATTTAGTTTTTTTTTAATTCATTTTAAAACCTCCCCTTGCAGAGACCACATTCGACAGGTTTAACATTATACATATATATATATATATATATATATATATATATATATATATATATATATATATATATATATATGTATATATATATATATATATATATATATATATATGTATATATATATATATATATATATATATATACATATATATAGACAGAAAGAAGATTGATGTTATTATCATTAGTATTTGAAACAAAAAAGACATATGGTCATATTATATCGAACCATCCGTGCAAAAATAACTCACGGACAATTTGAAGCAACGACCATGAAGGTCAAATTCGTATTTACACCAAGGATATGAAAATAAAAACTCATGAAGAGGAATGAAGACAGTATAAGTAACGTAGTACGACTAAATATTGCAATTACTTGCGAAGAACATGATTTTAAAATGTAATTTAAAATAATATGAGATTCAAAAAATATGTTTAAATTGGTGTACGCAAAGGAAAGAAAATGAGTGTTTATATGAAAAGCCATAATCGAAATTTTTAGGTTTGAAAACATTAATAAGATATTTCAGGGTAAATGAAGTATAATTTATTTGAAGTAATTTGTAACAATGTGAATTACTCTAAGCGATATCAAAAAATTACAGCAACTATTACAGTATCGTTTCTAGGATAATATTTTGGATTGACTTTTGTTCACTATGTACCACCGATGTAAAGACTCATTTAGAAGCACGCCGTACTCTTCAGTAGGCAGATTAAGTTTGTGTAAAGTTTAGGTTATAACTTGTGATAATATGAACATGTTAGTACTTAATTCCAGGCTTAATATTGGGTTACCCTGGATTACAGATTTCATTTGTATATTTGCTAGCGTAATTTATAAAATTATCCTAAAGGGTAATTCATAGTATCTGTTCTAAAAATGTATCTCCATTGTAATAGTCTTGATAGAGGAATACGTTGCAACCACAAGTTTAATATCCTCAGAAATTTAAGACTTTCAACGATATTTTATCTATAATTCTTTTAAAATTTACAACACAGTTTTAAAAAGTAATTAAAGTGCGTAGATATCTGGTTATAAAAAAATATATAATTAACAGCGCGTAAATGTAAGCGATACATAATTAAAATCTAATACACCAAATATAATACGTAAACACACAAAACTGTGCAAAATTTTGAAGTCGGCTCAAAATGAGTGGCAAGAAACTTTCGGCCTGCCGTGACGCTTCAATCGTGCCTATCTTCTTCTTCGTTCAGCTGCCCTTCATAGTCGTCTCCTGGACATAGGCCTCTCCCAACTCCTTCCATAGTTTCTTGTGGATGCCAATTTTTTCTGACTTTTTGTTTAATGTTGTCTAGCCAACATTTTGTTCGCCTGCCAACTTTCCGTTTATGCAGTGTCTAATGTGTTCTTCCACCGCTACCGAACGTTAGCTTGACTAGCAACATACTCTACCGAGGTCCATTTTAACTGGGCTATGAGAGTTATTACATCTTTGACTATTGTTGTTTGTCTTATCTCTGTGTTTGTGATGTGATCTCTGAAAGTTATTCCTAACATCATCCGTTCAATGGCCCTTTGTGTTACTCTAAATTTATGCGCTGATTGATTCGTTAAAGTTGTGGTTTTCATTCCATACGTCATCACTGGAAGTATACAGGTATCAAACACATTCTTCTTTAAATTGATCGGAATACTGCTGTTCTTAATTATATGTTCCAATTTTTCCGGTGTTGCTCATGTTAGTCGGATACGTCCGTTGATCTCGGCGGTTAATTTCATGTTATGTCCTAAGTAAACATATTCCTCTACCTTTTCTGCAACCTGATCACCCATATATACTTCTCTGTCTTCGTCATCATTTTAGTTTTCCCAGTTTCATCGTCAGGCCAATTCTTGCTGATTCCCTTTGAAGTTCTTGAAGTGTAACTTCCAGCTTATTTATGACTTGGCTGATCAGCACGATGTCGTTCGTAAAACGAAGATGATTCAAATATCTACCGTCAATTCTTATGCTTTTCTCATCCCAATTTAGGTTCTTGAAAACGTCTTCAAGTACAAGAGTGAACAGTCTAGGATATGTAGTATCTCCCTGTCTCCCATCTCTCGTCAGTGGAATTTTGTTTGTGTTTATGCGGTGCAGAAAAGTTTAATTAAACAGCATTTCTTTCTTGTTTTTCTTTTTTAAATCTAAATAGAAATTTGGTAAGTGGCTTATTTCTTGTGGTCAATGAGATTGTTTATGATTGCTGACCTTTAGAAGTGTGTAAGTACCAGTTGATTTTCGATATTAAGTTTTATTTAATAAGTTTCTTTTTACGTGCAAAACTTGGGCCGACTTCAAAGTTTTGCCTAATTTTGTGTGTTTACGTATTATGTTTTGTGTATTAAGAATTAGTTATAGGTAGTTAGAAAAAATAAATTTTGTATATCAACTTTTGATTAAGTGCTGTCATATACACGCTCTTAGTAAATTTACTTTATTTTTTTTTTCTTTTAATTTCAGATGTTGCCAACAACTTTAGTAACTTTAGTAACTTTTTTATTGGACTTAACAAATTCCTCGCCAGTGTACAATATGCAGCCAGCATTTATTACAACAAATATAGGTAAGCATAGCAATCGAGCATTTCGATGTCATATTTATATTAATTCTATTTTACATAATTTTGAGAGAGCATTTGAAATGTTAGTGTATGTCTGTACCTTAACACAAACTATGATAAACCTCTAACATTACCATAACAGGTAAAAAGTTTCACAGTTTAAATTCTGGCCATAATTGAACATTTTTAATTAATGGATTAAAAAAAGAAATTTGTTTACGAATGCCCCTGACTGAAGTTGACTATGGGTTTGATAGAGAGTTTTGCTTTCTAATTAGAGACTGGATCTAATTTTGTTAATTTATAACGTATTTACATCAAAAACAATCATTTCAACACCGGTCGTTATCTATGACTCCAGCCTCGAGTTCCTTTTATTCTCTATTTATAAATAAATTCAGTTTTCTAATGATCTTAAGACATATGTCACCATTTTGTTTATGGCTGACGTTTGACTCTTATTTTCTGTCGAATCAACTGAATAATATTGATGAATGTTGTTGATCGAATCAACTAGATCTGAACATTTATATTAGTTCTTATACTTGTAATCATTTATTTTTCTATAAAATTAGATGAAAAACTGCATAATTGTATGTAATTTTTACAATAAATACGAAAAAGAAACAGGTCAAATTTCGACGGACGACGATAAACGTTCCGGAATAACTAATTAACGCCTAAAATCATCGTCAAAGTTTAATAAATCATTCGTAAAAATAGGTGTTGGACAATTTTAAGCACCTCTGAGGAACTTGGCCGAAGATTTCGAGCGAGAAGAATTTCTTCCTATATCGTGACAATGCAGAGCCTGATTTGACACCTGTGACTTTCGGCTTTTCCCTTATATGAAAAGGAAGGAAAGTTAAACGGTCACCGCTCTGAGACGGTAGATGCTAATGCAATGCTAATTTTAAGTGTCATTAGAGGCAGGGATCGCATCTACCTTTTAAAAAATAAGCTCCCTCTTGTACGCGCTTCGTCTGTTATTGCGCCCCATCCAGCGAAGCTATTGCGTCCTATTATTTTATTATCTTAAATTACACAGACTTATAAAATCTTTGGTTCATGGCTTTAGTGAATATGAACTGCGTAGTGGGCATATATTTAAATGATGTTATTAAGTTTAACATTGATACTGTCTGAAATAGTTCAAGTTTTAGGGATTTGTATTTTGTTATATCAAAGTCGAAGCAGTTATTGTGGAAAAAGGTATGTTGGTCAAACAAGAATTTGGATTCCTACAAGAATTCAACAACATTTAGTTTAGTGCAGTAAAAAAAGGTCAAAATAATGTTGAGATAAGCATAGTTTAGATTCGGCAATATTATTATTTTATCCTCTCTGGGGTATTACCAGGAGTATTGTCCTGAGTTTTGGAGCTCGAAAAACTTATGCTTTCTGGTTTATAAACAATTTAACTTTTCAAAACGCGTTTTTGATCTTAAAAACCGGTCAAGTGCAAGTTGAACTTGCACAATTAGTGTTCCGTACGTTGATTGTTTTTAAAATAAAATTTTTTGTTAGGGTGGTATAAAGTGATCAGTGACTTCACAAAACACACCCCAAATGAATTTTCAACAAAGTTTGTTTCCAATCTTTACTGAAAACTGGTGACCTTGAAATTTTGTTTTTTTTTATACACCAAATAAATTATTAAAGGTAATGCACTCGTGATAATTTTCGTTCAATCTATACCCCGTGGAGAATATTCCAGAATTTTTCAAAATTTTTTGATCAGTATTTTTCGAGATAAGGTAGGGGACAGCGATTTTTTAAAAGTAATACGAAGAAAAGTGTGCGCAAGTATTACATTATATATATATATATATATATATATATATATATATATATATATATATATATACATATATATATATATATATATATATATATATATATATATATATATATATATATATATATATATATATATATATATATATTTTACTCGTGTTTTCACAAGCTTTCATTTGACACCACACTCGATGACCTAGTAAAAAAAATTTTTTTTCACTTCCGATTTCACCCCTCAAAACGAACCTCTTAAGTCAAAATTTATGTTACGGTGGTATAAAATGATCAGTGACTTCACAAAACACACCCCAAATGAGTTTTCAACAAAGTTTGTGTCCAATCTTTACTGAAATCTGATGACCTTGAAATTTTTGTTTTTTTTATATACCATATAAATTATTAAAGGTAATGCGCTCGTGATAATTTTCGTTCAATCTACACCCCGTGGAGAATATTCCAGAATTTTTTCGAAATTTTTTGATAAGTACTTTTCGAGATAAGGCCCGGGACAGCGATTTTTCGCGAATTTTTAAAAATAATACAAAGAAAAGTGCGCGCAAGTATAATATTATATATATATTTTTTACTCGTATTTTCACAAGCTTTCATTTGACACCACACTCGATGGCCTAGTAAAAAAATTTTTTTTTCACTTCCGACTTCACCCCCCAAAACTAACCCCTTAAGTCAAAATTTAATTCTCAAAACTACATGGCTCTGATGAGGCCATCAATTCCTATATTATTACCAAATTTCACCTTTCTATGTCAAACAGTTTCCGAGAAAATCGGGTGTGACAGACAGACAGACAGACAGACAGACAGACAGACAGACAGACAGACAGACAGACAGGCAGACAGACAGACAGACAGACAGACAGACAGACAGACAGACACCGAAGTGATCTTATAAGTGTTCCGTACGGAACACTAAAAATGTGAATAACTTCGGTTATATGAGTGGGATGGAAACTAAAAAAAATAAACGCTTCGTAGTGAAATTTTCAACAAATCCTCGTTGGTTTTAAGTCGCTTAAGTACGTACATAACCTACAAAATTGAAGAAAACAGGCAAAAAACTGTTTTTTTTTCAGTTTATTGTACAAGTTGATTAAATGAACTGATCGACTTCAAATTTTCAGAAAATATTCCTTTTATTATAGCAAAAATATCCTGAAATTTTGGCACAAAAATATTGAACACAATGGGAACAATTGAAATTGTTATTTAAAATTTGAATTGCCTGCCATTTTATGCCATTTGGTCCAAAACGGATCTTTATTTTTTCAAAATTTAGGTCTCTACGTCAGCTTTCCTATGCAATTAAAAAAAATCTTTTTTGGAGTCATTTTAACCGTTTGTCTTGTCTTTATTAATCAAATAATAACAAATGTGTTGTTGACGAAAATTAAATTTTTGAAAAAAATAAAGGTCTCGCGAATCTTTACCAGAATTTTTATTTTTTTTTTAGAGTGACCGAAAAAACGCATTTGTTCAGAGTTCACTTAGTTGACCCGTACAATAAAATGGAAAAAAAAAACAATTTTTTGACTGTTTTTCCCATTTTGTAGGTTATGTACGTACTTAAGCCATTTAAAACCAACGAGGATTTATTGGAAATTTCATTACGAAGCGTTTAGTTTTTTTTGGTCTCGATCCGACTTATATAACCGGAGTTATTCACATTTTTAAGCTCAAAAACGCGTTTTGAAAACGTAAATTGTTTATAAACAAAAGAACACCAGTTTTCGAGGTCTAAAACTCAAGGTGGTGATAACCCAGATAGTATAAAATCATAATATTGTTATATCTAGACTATGCAATTTCAAATGCTTTTTTTACAGAACTATATTTGAAGTACGGTAGATCAAATTTCAGGCAATACCAAACATTCCCTTAAATATAATCATACATTAGATAATTTAAGGTTAATTAAAATGTATCTGATACTGAAATATAAAAGTAAGGAAGGATAGAGGATCTATTGCTCACAATAATCCGTACTCGTTACTGGACGGGAACCAAATCGTCTGCGGTTGGTCGAGTTCTCTTGAGTCAATCACAATTTTGGTGAAAATAGTCTAGTTTTTCATGTTAGATTTAGTCAATCGGCGCTCCTGTTGATGTTAACATGGTGAGCGAAATATCAATCAAGTTAAAAAATAAGGTGTTTCGTGTAGTGGTGATAACTATTATGTGAACGTGTGGAATGATATTTAATATATTTCAGAGTCTTAAACCAACTGATTTCAAAAAGCAGTAGTTGAAAATATGAAGCAATTTTGGAAGATTAGGTCTCGCGTTTATGTAGCTTCAAAAAAAATCTATTAATTCATTTCGAGGAACTTTGGCATTGTTTTGGGTATACGTAAAATATTTTATTTCTAATTACTAGACGCATTAAAACATGTGATTTGCAAATTTCCCTTTCTTACCGGCAGTTTTTTATCGTTAACCCTTTTCCATAGTGTTAAGGCGGTAATTGACGTCACAATTCTTTTATTGAATTGATAGTGTCAAGACAATCGTAATAAAGAAGTTGAGAACTAAGCATTAAATTTTGTAGCTCGCCTCAATACACTCCTGCAATAAGTGACGTCCACTATTCTTTCCACAACGGAAGGACAATAAATGGCTAAGAGGGTGTGTCCTGTAACATATCCACATCAAATATGTACACTCGGTAACACAATCTTAAATAAAAGAAAAGAAATAAAATAACTGCGACACAGATTCCTGCGACCAACGCCAACGCTGCAACGGAACAACTCACGTTTGACCCCGATTCCTTGCGACAATTTCGCACAAGTGTGACGTCACATCGAACTGACCCCATTCAGGAAGTGCCTCTGTAGGATTTTGTTTTGGTGTTTTGTTTTTTAAAATGTTAAGATAATATCAGATATATTTGTTGCATGTAGGCATGAATGGGTGTGCTATTTCTTCTTATGGTAAATCTAAATGAGGTATAAAAATCCTTTATTAAGATTATGTTCCGTACGGAATACTTATAAGATCATTTCGGTGTCTATCTGTCCGCCTGTCTGTCCATCTATCTGTCTATCCGTCTGTCACACCCGATTTTCTCCGAAATTATTTGACATAGAAAGTTGAAATATGGCACTAATATAGGAATTGATGGCCTAATCAGAGCCGCGTCGGTTTAAAAGTTAAACTTTGACTTAAGGGGTTAGTTTTTGGGGGTGAAATCGGTCATCGAGTGGGATGTCAAATGAAGGCCTGTAAACACATGAATTCAAAAATATATAGTATAATTCTTGCGCACACTTTTTTTTGTATTATCTTTTAAAAATGCGAAAAATCGCTGTCCTTCCCCCCTTATCTCGAAAAGTATTTATCAAAAAATTTTGTAAAAATTCTGAAATTTTCTTCACAGGGTGTAGATTGAGCGAAAATTATCGCAAGGCTTTAATAATTAATTTGGTATATAAAAAATAAAACCAAAATTTCAAGGTCATCAGTTTTCAGTAAAAATCAGAAAACACTTTGTTGAAAAGTCATTTGGGATGTGTTTTGTGAAGTCATTGTTCATTTTATACCTCCGTAACAAAAATTTGTCTTTTAAAAGCAATCAACATACGGAACACTAATAGCGCAGGTCCGATTTGCTCTTGGCCGGTCATTGTAAAAGTAGAGAAATTATTAAATTTATTAATAAGCAAGGGCAATACAGTGAAGTCTGCTTATAACGAACACGTTTATAGCGGTTAAAACGAACTATTTTATAATGCACGAAAAAGCTTCCCTAAGATCAATGCAAATTTTTATCGGTTATAACGAACCCGGTTATAACGAACTTTCGGATAAAGCGAACCAAATTTGGATATTTTATGTCCATTTATAACGAACTTGCCACTCCCTGTGCTCGATGTCGCGCGACTTGATCTAGGGAATTCACCGAAACTCGCTGGGACTTGTTTCCACCGCATTGCTAGTTCGAGCAGCAGTATTTTCAATTCACTTGTTGTGTTATGCGGTTCTAATGCATATTTGATCAAAGTAGTAAAGTGAATTGTACAGTTTTTATTTTAAAATGAGTACACAAAAACGTAAAGCGTTTTCTTTAAAAGACAAACACGATATTATAAGGAAAACGGAAAATGGAGTTAAACAAAGTCATGTTTGCAAACAGTTGAATTTAACTAAATCTACGGTTTCTACCATATGGAAGAAACTTTAGTTGTAAAAAAATAAGAAAATGTATACATGACCAAGTCGATAAAAGACCCCTTAAATGGTTTAGTCAAAAACGACATGAATATGTTGCTATTACCGGCTATAATTTACAAGAGAAAGCTAGTGATTTGGTAAGGAAAATAGAGAACACCGGGTTTAACTGTTCTAGAAGTTGGATTGAACGATTTAAAAAGGATTAGTGGTTGGCCAGTGTATGGCCGGAAATTCGAGAAAGTTATGAATATGTGGACATTTTTAATGTGGATGAAGAGTTTGTTTTACAAGATGACGCCTGATAAGAAATTAAAGTTTGTCGGAGAGAATTGTGCTGGTGTAAAATTATCAAAAGTAAGGATTACTGTTAGTAAATGCAAATATGTCTGGAACAGAGAAAAGAAAATGGTTGGTGACAGGAAAGTCCGCCAATCCCAGGTGTTTTAAAAATAAACATTTACCAGTAAAGTACAAATCAAACAGTAAAGCCTGGATGACTTCAGAAATTCTTAAAAACGAACTGATCGAATGGGACAAAGAATTAAAAATCACAAACAGAAAAATATTATTTTTGATTGACAACTGTCCAGCGCACTCTGAAGTTGATCTACAGCAAATAAAATTAGTTTTTATGACTCCAAATTCAATTGCAAAGCTCCGGCCTATGGATCAAGGTGTGATACATTCTTTAAAATGTCATTATAGAAAGATTTTACTTATGAAAATGCTAGAGACGATCGATAGAGGTAACATTTTTTCTGTAACTCTCTTGGACGCTATAAACTTTATCTATATGGCTTGGCAAAGAGTCAGTAGAGAACCCATTGCAAACTGTTTTCAGCATGGCGGATTTTTAAGGAAGGAATGTAGATATGACTCAGATGATGAGCTACCGTTGAATCAGTGGATTGAAAAACATCGAGAAGATCCTACTGATTGTCTAGAATTTGTTTACGATGCTGACATTCAATAAAGTACCATCTATCAAGGAGAATATCATTGGCTTGGTCGGCATTTGGCAGATTGCGGAACATCTTTCTTTTCAATATCCCAAGTACACTAAAAGTGAAAACATTTGATCAATGCGTGTTGCCAGTATTGACATACGGAACGGAAACGTGGGCTTTCAATCAAGATATTATAAATCAAGTAGCTTAACGAGCAATGGAAAGAAGGATGATGGGAATATCGTTGAGGGATATGCTGACTAATGAGGAAATTCGAGGAAGCTCCAAGGTAAATGATGTAGTTGAAAGGGTAAGCAGGTTGAAGTGGAGATGGGCGGGTCATATTATAAGACTCTCTGATAACGACGGACCCATAAGGTAATCAACTGGAGGCCCTGGAATGAGAAAAGAAGTAGAGAACGCCCGTAAACCCGATGGTTTGACGACATCAAAAGACTAGTGGAATACAACTGGATAAACAAGGCCCAAAACCAAAGAAGATCGACGTAGGTAGGTTAGGTAACATATGTTTGGAGCATCGCAACTGAATTCTTTGGAGAATCATGAGCGGCTGCACTTGATATATCCAAGACATTCGACAATGATTGGCATAACCGATTATTAGCTAAGCTATATTCTTATGGTATGTCCACATAGTTTTATTTATGGCTCTCGTGTTTCTTCAGAAAGCGTCCTTTCACTACCTTCACTATCAACGCTGGTGTGCTCCATGGCTCTACACGGTCTCCTACTCTGCAGGGGGGACAAGTATGTCTTGGCGTGAGCATTCTTAAAAGCTAAGAATATTACTACTTACCAAGAAGCAATCTCTCTCTCTCTCTCTCGCATCGTTGCTCGGTTCCGAGAGTCGTAACCTCTATTGCATTGTTATACCGAATTTATAAGAGCTCTTCAGGCTTCTCTATCTTCGACATTTCTCATCATCTCCGGTAACTCCAAGTGCATTGTAGACATGATCTTATCGATGTATCCGTTGGGAGATCTACCTCTTTTTCTTCTGCTGTCGACTTTCCTCTGAATCATTAACTTTTCCATGCCATCTCTCCTTATTATATGACCAAAAAATGAAGCTGTTTTTCTCTGAATCGATGGTAACGGCCGGTAACTATTTTGAATATTAAGATCTCTTAGAATAGACGCATTTGTCCTATAAGCTGTCCAGGAAATTCTGAGCATGCGCCTATAGCAAGTAGTTTCGGAAGCCTTTTTCTTTTACTGCAATAATAGCCCACGTTTTGGCTACATATGTAGCTAGATTAGTGAATTGACAAGCCTTTTTTTAGTTATTTTATTTATTCTGTAATCTTTTCGTACTTTATTTGGACTTACCATTACCGTTTTGGCCATCGCTATCCTTCTTTTGATTTCTTCTTCGCACCCCCCTTGTTAGAAATTCGACATCTTCGTGCTTCGAAGCACGTTAAAGAAACTTTTGCTGGGCGAAAATCACGTCGCTAAATGGCTCGCTTGGGTCCACGATAAGATACTAGAGTAGCCCTCATAATCGCCGGACGTCAACCCTATTGAAAACGTTTCTTCCCTTGCAAAGAGAAAGCTCAAAGGACTTTGAGTCAGTTGTCGACAGCATGCCTCGAAGATGCCAGGCGATTATTGATGCAATAGGGGATTGAACAATTTACTAAGGCAAATGCGCCGCTGATAGCACACTAAAGAATACATTGATGGCAAAAAATATTCTCGAAACACATTTTTTCAAAAATACGAGCGGTCACGTTCTTACTTGACAGACTGTTAATTCCAATGTGTACAGATAATAAATTATTCCATTGATAGAATAAAAAATATTGGTATTTATCACACTCGTTATCGAACCTTTGAATTTGATAACTTAAGATAAATTAAAATACAAACCCTTCACTACATCATTCGTTAAGCGACATAGAAAGCCCGGAAGTTCAAGAAACTAGTAATAAGTAGGTTAAGTTAAGCTAGTATTAAACCCTTCTCAAAATATCTATCTTCAGTAGTATATCGTTGATTTTGTTGAGAGGAGGCAAAATTTTAGCTCGAACTACTATAAGAAGAGAAAATTTCTTTCGATTTAGTGAAAAGCCGATATTTGCGCTAACATTTTCGATGCGATGCAGCAGTGCAACCATTTCCTCCTCACCCCCTTTCCTACTTGGAATGGCTTCAATGCACTTGGAATTACCGGAGATGATAAATGCCGAAGATAGAGAAACCTGGAGAGCTGTTATAAGTTTTGCGTAACAATGCAATAGAGATCACGACGCTCGGAACCGAGCAACGATGCGAGAGAGAGAGAGAGAGAGAGAGAAAGATGGCTTATGTGATCTCTTCGTTACTTCTCTCAGGTATATCTTCTGATCCTAGGTTAATTATACTCTCGTCTTCTATGTTTAAGATCTTGTCCTGTACTTCCGAGCTATATAGTGTTCTGTAAAATTTTCGGTTTTTTAAAGTATTTCCTCTCTGACTTTCTGTCATTTTCGTTAATCATTATGATTTCCCGTCTTCTCATTTACTGCCTGAGCCATTTCATTCATTTCGATTTATGCGTAAACACTAACAAATCTATTATTTTTGTTTAGTTTATATATTTTAAATAGGTGGTGTATTTTTTTTTAGCTATTCTTTCTTCCTTACTAGAGTATTGTTATAGAGAAGCGCTGCGGAGGTTTAAATAATATTACACCCTTGTTTCTGTATCCATAAACCAAAACCACAAAGATAAATAGAATTACATTAATTTTCCGGTATGATGACTAAATTCATTTAATTAGCCGGTTTCAAATCCCAGCATATAGTAGTTTGCAAATCACAAAGGAGAGTCAAGAGTAATGTAAACAGTTACCTTGGGAAGCACGCAGTCTGGAAATTCAAATATTACACAATAATATTAAATAACTTTTTTATATTTCAAAAATAAAAAGTGGAATGCAAAAAAAAATTAAAACTACATAATATTTATCTTCTTTCCGTTTTTATTACCAGGTGTACAATTATGAAATGCGGATTTCAGACAACAGATGGTGCATGAACAAGTGTCAGATGCGCACGAGTGATAAATTGGAAAAGTGTGTGCATAATGTTGGGTTGTTGTGTTCAATGTGTCGAAATTTATACCGAATAAAAAGCATTCGCGGGCAGCATTAATTTTTTGTTTTCATTTGAAGAAAACTGCTGTTGAATCATATTGATTACTCCATCGCAAGATACGTGTGAACGATAGTTTCGGCGTTTCAAAAGTGGTGACTTCGATGTTGCAGACAAGGAACGTGGAAAACCGCCAAAAAAATACGAAGATGTGGAATTGCAAACATTGTTGGACGAAAAACAACTCGCCGAGCAATTGCGCGTTAGTCAACAAGCTGTTTCCAATCGGCTACGAGAGATGGGAAAGATTCAGAAGCCGGTAGATGGGGTACCACATGAGTTAAACGACAGGTAAATGGAAAAGATCAAAAACACGTGTGACATTTTTTGTTCGCTCGGTACAAAAGGAAGTCGTTTTTGCATCGTATAGTTACAGGGAATGAAAAGTGAATCATGGGTAGACCCAGGCGCACCATCCACATCGACCGCAAGACCAAATCGCTTTGGCAGGAAAACGATACTCTGTGTTTGGTGGGACCAGAGGGGCGTGGTCTATTATGAGCTGTTAAAACCTGGGGAAACGGTTAATACTAAACGTTACCAACAACAATTGACCGATTTGAATCGTTCGCTGCTTGAAAAAAGGCCAGAATATCGAAAGAGGCAACACAAAGTCATTTTTCTTCATGACAATGCTCCTTCACATACGGCAAAACCAGTTCGCGACACGTTGGAAGAATTCAGCTGGGAAGTTCTACCCCATGCGGCTTACTCACCAGACCTATTACCACTTGTTTGCATCGATGGGTCACGCACTTGCTGAGCAGCGCTTTGGTTCGTACGAAGATGTGAAAAAATGGCTCGATGAATGGTTCGCAGCAAATGGGGAAGAGTTTTACTGGCATGGTATTCACAAATTGCCCGAAAGATAATATAATAATAATCTTTATTATTAGCAAAGCTAAACAAACAAGTACAATTACAATATATATAATTACAAACTAACTTAAATGCTATGGTTATCTATTATGTAGCTTCTTAACAATTTTTTAAAGTTTACAAAGTTTGCATTTTTCAGATTTATTGGAAGATTGTTAAATTCTATAAGTCCTCGATGGAATAAGCAATTTTCAGCATATGATGAATTCACAGTGGGAACATAAAAGTCCAATCTATTTCTAGTGTTATATGCGTGAATGTCATTGACATATTGTAATTTTTCTAAAATATGTTCAGGGTACATTCTATTTTTAATTTTAAAAACAACTATCATTGTATTTAAAAAGATATTTTGTTTTACACTTAATAAGTCTGTTGTTTTCAACATATCTTTTATTCTTGAATACCTATTACAACCTATTATACATCTTAATGCCCAGTTTTGCTTTTTCTGGAGATTGTCTATATCTCTTTTGTTGAACATATAGAGAATTGTGGAACAATAATTGAGGTGGGGCATTATTATCGACTTATATATTAGCAATTTAGCCCAAGTACTTAAATTTTTACCTATTCTACATAAAGATAAATTTTTTTTGATACTTTTTTTGTTATATAAGTGGCATGACTAGAAAATGATAGATTTTCATCAATAACTACACCCAAATATTTACATTCTTTAACTTGTTCAATTCTGTCATTGTCTATCACAATGCCATTATGAGTAGTGTTATCTAGAGTATTATTTTTGCCTTTTAGTATCATAAATTTGGTTTTTTTAACATTGACACTAAGACTATTACAACACAGCCACTTGTGTAACCTATCTAAGTCTTCATTTATTGTTTGCACTAGATCTGTTATGTTATCACTTTCATAATATAGGATTGTGTCATCTGCAAATAGCTGTAATTCACATT
Organism: Pachyrhynchus sulphureomaculatus; assembly: GCA_019049505.1. Classification (NCBI taxonomy): domain Eukaryota; kingdom Metazoa; phylum Arthropoda; class Insecta; order Coleoptera; family Curculionidae; genus Pachyrhynchus; species Pachyrhynchus sulphureomaculatus. The sequence goes on along the minus strand of CM032446.1, from coordinate 232,521,875 downwards.
TTTTTATGACTTTCACTATATCATTTATATATAATATGAATAAGTCAGGTCCTAGCACTGTGCCCTGTGGAACACCATGACTATTGATCCTAATAGAAGATAACGCTCCATTATATTTTGTTTGTTGTGTTCTGCTGTCCAGATATTCACAGAACCATTTTAAACACATTTCCCTCAAAACCATATTTTTCCAATTTCTGAAGCAACAACTGTCTGTTTATAGTTTCAAAAGCCCTTTGAAAGTCAAGTAGAAGTACACCAACCAATTTTTTCTCACCTATAGAAGACTTCCACTTGGAAATAACAGTCTGTAGTGCACTTTCACAAGAATGATTTTTCCTAAAACCAGCCTGACAATATGTAAGCAACTTGTTTTCTCATTTGTTTGCTTACAATAGTTTCAAGAAGTTTTTCATATGTAGCTACCATATTAATTGGTCGATATTCTTCACATCTATTAGTGTTAGTTACTTTCTCAATAGGAATAATCGTTGTCATTTTCCATTCTTGGGGGAATCTTCCTCTTACTAGGCTAGTGTTAATTAGTTTCAGAAAGCAATCACCTATTACTTCAAATGCTAGTTTTAAAATTCTGACATTAATGCCATCAACACTACTTGTCTTATTTTTTAAATTTTTTACAGTTTTTCTAAGGTCAGCTAGTTCTAATGTATCAAAATTATTAAACTTATTTATTGGGGTTTTGATATTGTTTAGAACTTCCTGGGTTTCGATCCCCCCCATGTCCCTTGTTATGGCACTAATACTTTGCAAAAAGTAGTCATTAAATTTTTCTGCTATTATTTTGCTATCTTTTTCCATCTTTCCCTTGAAAAAAATGCCTTCTCGTCGTTTGTTGTTTTTACTAGAAATGATTAGACCCTTCAGAGTCCTCCACATTTCTTTAGAATCTCCTTTAGCTTCATCTATTTTTCTATTATAATATGCTTGCTTTTTTTCTTTAATAAGCTGAACCACTCTGTTTCTATTCTGTTTATAGCTTATCCAGTCATCTTCAAGTCTAGTTATCATTGCTCTTCTGTATAATCTGTCTCTATTAGAAATTGCATCTTTAATTCCGAGCGTCCACCATTTTTTGTTTCTTTGTTGAAAGATGGGAAAAATATATAACAAGCGATGGAGCATACTTTGAATAAAGCACTTTTTATCATTCTTCCGAATTTAACATGTTTTTTAGAGAAAAAATCCGCATTTCATACTTGTACACCTGGTATCTGTGCTAAGATAAGTATTATAATTGCATGAAAATTAGTGAGATTTTCGCATTCATTTACGTTTCAGGATCTCTTGATCATCAAAAAAAATTTCAATCAGTCCGTCTGTTAGTCTCTGGGGTTGTAGTGACGAGAAGTTTTGAACTAAAGTTGAAATCGACTTCATGCTACACAAATACGAAGGAATAATTTCTAGCCTAGCACAGAATGTTCAAGCAAGTTTCAAAAATAAAAATTATTTATTCAACGTTACCTCCTTTAACTTTTTACATGTAGTACAAATGTTATAAAGTAACTGCAGCTGATTATTAATGTAAAGGAAATATTTCCTTTCTGTAGGATAATTTGAAAAGTCTGCACAAAATATTATTTGCTACTGACAATAGAGAGATTTTGCAACGTTTATTTTTCACATGCCTTTGTCGTTGTTATTTCAAACATGCGCAGTATCAACGCGAAGGAATTGCAAAGTTAGGTTAGTATTCTAGTATCTTTTATAAACTTTTTTTTTTTATTCATGTCATGGTTAAGCACACCGGTTATTAGTATTTGATGGGTCAATACAGGTTTCTAAATTAAAATTGTGTCTAGCAGTTTTCTGTCACTTCTTTCAATATTTCCAAGATAATACGAATGTGCAATAAATAAAATTTCATTTGAAATTAGTACTATACACACTGTAATATCATTGTGCCAAAGATTGCAAAATCTCAACATAATCTGAACACTAATTAACTCTTGTCAGAATTGGTCCACTACCCAAGGATTTTGACATAACCTCAAAAAACACCTAAGAAATTACCAAAACTACTTTTACAAATAAACTAAAAAAATATAAACGAGCAAACCACTCGTATTTGTGGGTGCCGAAATCAAATTCAAGGTTAGAATTCATTCATCACTTCAGCATTGTGACATAACCTCAAAAACCCCTCAAAAATGGTCAGAACTACGTCTGTAAGTAAATTAAAAAATTAAATGAACAGACCACCATATCTATACGTATTTTGGGGTGCTTAAACCGATTGACGTGAACGTCAAAAAGTCCAATCTTTTCTTTCCTACGTTGTTGGAATAAGGTGAGTCCCCTCGCTTCTTGCCCACTAAATGCTTTATGATTCCCATTACACCTGGACGAACTTTTACAACCAGAATTCTAAATCTAACATAATCTAATGTAAAAACTGTACTCCAAAAACTCTAAACCTAACATAGCCTAATGCAAAAAACTTACACCAAGAACTTTACACCAGGAACTCTAAACCTAACATAGCCGAATGCAAGAAACTTACACCAAAAACGCTAAACTTAACATAGCCTAATGCAAAAAACTTTTATCAAGAAATCTAAACTTAAAACTTACACCAAGAACTTTACACCAGGAACTCTAAACCTAACATAGTCTAATGCAAGAAACTTACATCAAGAACACCAAAAACGCTAAACTTAACATTGCATAATACAAGCAACTTACATAAAAAATTTTACACCAAGAACTCCAAACCGAACATAGCCCAATGCAAGAAACTTACATCAAGAACTCTAAACCTAACACAAGCTAATGCAAGAATTTTACAGTAAGAACTTTACACGAGGAACTCTAAACCTAACGTAACCTAATAGAAGAAACTTACATCAAGAACGTTAACTATAACCATAACATAACCTAATGCAAAAAAAAAACGAGCAGACCACCATATCTATACGTATTTTGGATCGCTGAAAGCAAATATGTCAACACAATTGACCTATTACGTCAGGTTGTTGAAATATTCTCAATTAGTTGAGTCCTTTCATTTACAGGATGCTGGATTATGGTGAGTTCCACCGCTTTTCACCTTCGAGGTGCTTTATCAAAGTGAGTTCGCTCGCCTTTCATCATCGGGTTGCTTTATTCAAGTGAGTCCCTCACCTCTCACTATCGGGGAATCACTTTAATAAAGCATACAAAGGGCGAGAAACGAGGGAACTTACTCCCGCAACCTGGGAATAAAAAGACTGGACTTTTTGAGGTTATTTCAAGTTCTTAACTTAATAGGTCAATTCTTTTGGCACATTCGGTTTAAGCACCCCAAAATACGTCTAGATACGGTGGTCTGTTCATTGAATTTTTTAATTTACTTACAAACCTATTTCTGGCCATTTTGAGGTGATTTTTGAAGTTATATCAAAATGCTGACGTAATGGGTGAATTCTAACCTTGGATTTGATTTCGGCACCCCAAAATATGTATGGTTTGCTCGTTTACATTTTTAATTTATTTGTGAAAGTATTTTTGATCATTTTCGAGGGGTTTTTTGAGGTTATGTCAAAATCCTTGGTTGATGGGCCAATTCTGACCTCGGATTCGTTTTTGAACACACCAGGAAGCATGCAAAGCAATGGTTTGATAATTGTTACGGGGACTCTGCCCTTGAAAAATCACTCATCATTTACTGGTATGCTGAATTTAAACGCGGTCGTACAGATACAAATGATGTTGAACAGTCGGGACGCCCAAATGAGGTGGTTACATCGGAAAACATAAAAAAATCAACAAAACTGTTTTGGATGACCCTAAAGAGAAATTGCGTGAGTTAGCTGGCACACTTAAGATATCAAAAGAACGTGTTGGTCATATTTTGCATGAACATTTGGGTATGAGACAGCTCTGTTCAAAATGGGTACCGCGTTTGCTCACAGTGGACCAAAAACAACAACGTGTTGATAATTCTGAGCGCTATTTGGACCTATTTAAGTGCAAGAGAAAGGATGTTTTCATTCGATATATGACAATGGATGAAACATGGATCCACCACCACACACCGGCATTAAATCGGCAGCTGAGTGGACAGCAGCTGGTGAAAGCTGCTCGAAGCGACTTAAGACACAACAGTTAGCTGGGAAGGTTTTGGTCTCTGTATTTTGGGATGCGCATGGAATAATTTTCATCGACTATGCTGAGAAGGGAAAAACCATCAATAGCGAATATTATATAAAGTTATTGGTGCGTTTGAAGAAGAAATCACAAAGAAACGGCCTCAAATGAACAAGAAAAAGTGCTCTTTCATCAAGACAATGCATCGTGTCACAAGTCAATAGTTACGATGGCAAAATTGCATGAATTGAAGCTCGAATTGCTTCCTTATCCACCGTATTCTCCAGATTTGGCCCCCAGCCGTCTATTCACAGACCTCAAAAAAATGCTCGCAGGAAAGAGATTTGGATCCAATGAAGACAAATCTTTTTACAAGAATGGTATAGAAATGTTAGAAAAGCGTTGGACTGATTGTATTGCTCTTGAAGGAGACTATATTGATGAATAAAGTCGAATTTTACAAAAAAATGTGTTTTAAGTAGCTAGACCAAAAACTTCTCAGCCTACGTGTTATTTATAGGCAAAGGTATCATGGATTAGAGTGGTTGGTTTGAATATATCCTGCTATGCCTTCTTTTCAGGGTCCTTGAAGTCAAGAAATCTGAACTTTATGTTATTTTTTTTATAATTTCTAACCTTAACAAGTAGACATAATTATAAATAACTTTAAAAATATATAAATTGACTTTACATAATGTCTGGATTGTTTTGGCCGATACTTGGTGGAGATCCATTAAGCTTACGTTAAGTGAATAGTAAAACAATTTTTTTTTTTTTCGTTTCCTGGTAAACTCCACATTTATTTTACCATATCAACATGTTTCGCTATTACTGTAGCTTTATCAAGATGGAAAATTTATTATATATATATATATATATATATATATATATATATATATATATATATATATATACGAGGCTGGTTTGAAAAGTCCGTGCAAAGTCCGAGAGATGGCACCACCGGCGCGTATCGAGGTCATGTTTAGTTAGTAGCATCTCTTGAATGAACGCACACCGAGTTTCAGCCATATTGGTATATTTCTTTGTGTTTGGCATTCGTGTGAATCAAGGAAGTCGAGTGATTTTCAAGAAATGGACAAAAAAGAATTTCGTGTGGTGATTAAACATTACTTTATGAAAGGCAAAACGCCTCAGGAGACTAAAGAGAAGCTTGATAAACATTATGGTGACTCTGCACCTTCGATTAGAACAGTTTATAAGTGGTTTGAAAATTTTCGGACTGGCCATATGGGCACAAGTGACGCTGAACGTTCTGGACGGCCTGTGGAGGTTACGACTCCAGAAATCATTGATCAAATCCATGATATGGTGATGGATGACAGAAGAGTTAAGGTGCGTGAGATTGCTAGTGCTGTGGGCATCTCGACTGAACGGGTACATAATATTTTGCATAACCATTTGGACATGAGAAAGCTATTCGCAAGATGGGTGCCGCGATTGCTCACGCTTGACCAAAAACGGAATCGTGTGAAGTGTTGCAAGGATGGTTTGCAGCTGTTCCAGAAGAATCCGGAGGACTTTAAGCGTCGTTTCGTCACTGTGGATGAAACATGGATACATTACTATACTCCTGAGACCAAACAACAATCTAAACAATGGGTTACCAAGGGGGAATCTGCACCAAAAAAGGCGAAGACCGTTCCTTCGGCCGGAAAGGTTATGGCGACTGTCTTTTGGGATTCGCAAGGGATAATCCTCATCGACTATCTGGAAAAGGGTAAAACTATTACAGGTGAATATTATTCATCGTTATTGGACCGTTTAAAAACCGAGCTGCAAGAAAAACGCCCGCGATTGGCCCACAAGAAAGTCCTTTTCCATCCCGACAACGCACCAGCATACACCTCAGCAGTTGTGGTCGCAAAATTAATGGAAATAGGATTCCAACTCGTTTCACATCCCCCCTATTCTCCAGACTTGGCTCCCTCGGACTACTATTTGTTCCCCAATTTGAAGAAATGGCTGGCGGGACAAAGATTTTATTCAAACGAGGAGGTTATTGCAGACACTAATAGATATTTTGCAGACTTGGACAAATCCTATTATTCGGAAGGGATCAACAAACTAGAACATCGTTGGACGAAGTGTATAAGCCTAAAAGGAGACTATGTCGAAAAATAAAAAAGGTTTACCCCAAACACATAACATAAGTAGTTTTTATTTTTGCACGGACTTTTCAAACCAGCCTCGTGTAAGATCCCTACAGGTAAAATACAATAACGTTGGAAATCCCTAATTATACTATTATAAAGACTTTATATTATAGGTAACAAATTAATTAAGTATAGTATTATTGAAATATATTTAAAAGAGGTGAATTATTTAATTCTAATTGGTCGTTTAGCAAATAATTAGTATTTTTTAGTTTATTGATTTCCAGCGATTCAAGCAAATTTAATTTATACCCTTTATTTTCAACATGTAAAATTTCAAAGTTTTTATTAATCGAAACATCAGTTTAATAAAAACTTTGAAATTTTACATGTTGACAATAAAGGGTATAAATTAAATTTGCTTGAATCGCTGGAAATCAATAAACTAAAAAAAAACAGGCAAGTGCAAGTTGAATTTGCGCAATTAGTGTTCCGTACGTTGATTGCTTTTAAAATAAAAATATTTGTTACAGAGGTATAAAATGATCAGTAACTTCACAAAACACACCCCAAATGAGTTTTCAACAAAGTTTGTTTCCAATCTTTACTAAAATCTGATGACCTTGAAATTTTTGTTTTTTTTATGTACCAGATAAATAATTAATTATAATATTAAAGGTAATGCACTCGTGATAATTTTTGTTCAATCTGTACCCCGTGGAGAATATTCCAGAATTTTTTCAAAATTTTTTGATAAGTACTTTTCGAGATAAGGCGGGGGGACAGCGATTTTTCGCGATTTTTTAAAAATAATACAAAGAAAAGTGCGCGCAAGTATTACATTATATATATATTTTTTACTCGTGTTTTCACTGGCTTTCATTTGACACCACACTCGATGACCTAGTAAAATTTTTTTTTTTTCACTTTCGATTTCACACCCCATAACTGACCCCGTAAGTTAAAATTTAACTCTCAAAACTACATGGCTCTGATGAGGCCATCAATTCCTATATTATTACCAAATTTCAACTTTCTTTGTCAAATAGTTTCGGAGAAAATCGGGTGTGACAGACAGACAGACAGACAGACCGACAGACACCGAAGTGATCTTATAAGTGTTCCGTACGGAACACTAAAAATACTAATTATTTGTTAAAGGACCAATTAGAATTAAATAATTCACCTCTTTTAAATATATTTCAATAATACTGTACTTAATTAATTTGTTACCTTTAATATAAAGTCTTTATAATAGTATAATTAGGGATTTCCAACGTTATTGTATTTTACCTGTAGGGACCTTATATATAACAAATTTTCCATCTTGTTCTTTTAATCTTGATAAAGCTACAGTGATAGCGAAACATGCTGATATGTTAAAATAAATGTGGAGTTTACCAGTAAACGACAAAAAAATGTTTTACTGTTGACTTAACTTAAGCTTTACGTAATGTGTTTGAAAGGGCAAAAGCTGGGTAAATAATTTTTTAACAAATGCTTTGGATTTCAAATAAATGCCGATTATTCTTAACAAGATTTGATATGAAATTTCAGCTACAAGAACGTCAAATTTCATTATTCATCAGCATGAAAATCCATTAAAAATAGCAAATTAAAATTTCTAGTATGTACAAGTGTATTACTGCTTAAATTAAATTCTGGGAAAAGCAAATAATTTCAATTTAATTGAGTTATGTTTCTCTGCGATTGTAAATTGAATTATGTTTTACGAATAGATTAAAATTTACTATAGTGGAGGCAAATGCCGTAAGATTTTCATGATTTTTGGAAATTTTTCGGTACAGCTTGGAAATCGATTGCAAATTGAAATGAAACGGTGCTAACATAATATAAACGAGTTTTCTCAGCGTAATTGTGACCGCAAGGTCACTTTTTCTTTTATTTTAGTGCATTTTTTTTTAAATTTTCATTTTTTCGGCTCATTATTTATTAAATATCTCAGCTTCTATTCGTTGTCGTGCGACAGAAACAAATTCATTTTACTCGTCATAAAATTGCCTAAAAACTGCGTAGATTGCATTAGAAAATATTAAGTACATTATCTAAAAAAAAAGGGTTTACTACGACAAATTGAAAAAACGTTTTTTTACGGGTAACTTCAGTTTAATTCGATATTACGGCTTCAAATTATAAGAAAACTAGCCGTGCCCGCGGCTCCGCTCGTGTGGACTTGATTCACTACTATCGTCACTGCTTATTCCTTATGTTACCAAACGTAATAAAATATCTGCCATTATTTCCCCTTATCTCCCTTTATTTTTCCTTATCTTCCATTATCTCTATATAATTTCCATTATTATATTATATCTGCTCATCTCCCATTATTTCTCCTTATCTCCCATTATTTCTCCCTATCTCCCATTATCTCACCTTATCTCTCATTATCTAGGCTTATCTCGACTTATCTCGCAACATTTCTCCTTATCTCCCATTATTTCTCCTTATCTACCATTATCTCACCATAACCCCCACTATCTAGATCTCTGCTTATCTCATATTATTTATACTTATCTCCCATTATCTCACCTTATCTCCCATTATGTACGCTTATATCGAATTATATAGAACATATGTAAAAATTTATAGAAACACGTAAATCGGATAAGTGGTTCTCAAGTAATAAGCGCACTGACGGACAGACAGACAGAGAGACGTTGCATTTTATATATATTATATTCTTTGCAACATGATATTGTTCCATATTTAATGATTTAGTCAGTGTATTGCAAGAGAACGCGCTAACGGTATATATATATATTATATATATATATATATATATATATATATATATATATATATATATATGTATATATATATATATATGTATATATATATATATATATGTATGTATATATATATATATATATATATATATATATATATATATATATATATACATATATACATATATACATATATATATATATATATATATATATATATATATATATATATATATATATATATATATATATATATATATATATATATATATATATATATATATATATATATATATATATATATATATATATATAGAACCTAGCCAGAGAACATATGTATGTTTAAAAAAAAGCAAGTAAATCGGATAAGTGGTTTTCCAGTGATAAGCGCACCAACGGACAGACAGACAGACAGACAGAGAGACGGTGCATTTTTATATATATTATAGATAGAAGATTATAGATAACCTGGCCAGAGAACATATGTATGAATTTAAAATATCACGTAAATCGTATAAGTGGTTCTCGAGGGATAAGCGTGCTAACGGACTGACAGATAGATAGAGAGTCGTTGCATTCTATATATATTATAGGTTATTATTATTATATAACCTGGCCGAAGAATATATGTATGAATTTAAAAAAAGACACGTAAATCGGATAAGTGGCTCTCGCATGATAAACGCACTAATGGACAGACAGACAGACAGAGAGACATTGCATTTTATATATATACTAGCCGGGCCCGCGGCCCCCCGCTCGCATAGACTTGATTCACCACTATCGTCACTGCTTATTCCTTAATTTATCCAACGTAATAAAATATCTCCCATTATTTCCCCTTATCTCTCAATATTTCTCCTTATCTCCCATTATCTCTACATAATTTCGATTATCTAGGCTTAACTCTGCCCATCTCCCATTATTTCTCCTTATCTCTCATTATTTCTCCTTATATCCCATTATTTCTCCTTATCTCCCATTATCTCACCTTATCTCCCATTATCTAGGCTTATCTCGACTTATCTCTCAATATTTCTCCTTATCTCCCATTATTTCTCCTTATCTCCCATTATCTCACCATAACTCCCATTATCTAGACTTATCTTTGTTTATCTCCCATTATTTCTCCTTATCTCCCATTATTTATATTTATCTCACCTCATCTCCCATTATCGAGCCTTATCTCGACTTATCTCCCATTATTTCTCCTTATCTCCCATTATCTAGGCATATATCGAATTATATAGAACATATGTTTAAATTTATAATAACACGTAAATCGGACAAGTGGTTCTCAAGTAATAAGCGCACTAACGGACAGACAGACAGACAGAAAGACGTTGCATTTTATATATATTCTAGATAGAAGATTATAGATAACCTGGCCATAGAACAAATGTATGAATTAAAAAAAAAAACACGTAAATCGGATAAGGGGTTGTCTAGTGATAAGCGCACTAACGGACAGACACACAGACAGAGAGACGTTGCATTTTTATATATATTATATTCTTTGCTGCATGATATTGTTCCATATTTAATGCTTTAGGCAGTGTATTGCAAGAGAACGCGCTAGTGGCAAACTTTTCTCCGACTTGATTCACTATTATCGTCACTACTTATTCCTTATGTCACCTAACGTAATAAAATATATCCTATAACCTGACCAGAGAACATATGTATGTTTAACAAAAAAGCACGTAAATCGGATAAGTGGTTCTCCAGTGATAAGCGCACTAACAGACAGACAGATAGATAGAGAGGCGTTGCATTTTATATATATTATAGATATTCTTTACTACATGATATTGTTCCATATTTAATGGTTTAGCATGTTTAAAAAAAAAGCACGTAAATCGGATAAGTGGTTCTCCAGTGATAAGCGCACAAACGGACAAACAGAGAGATATACGTTACATTTTATATATATTAGAGATGTAATAAAATATATATCTATAACCTGGTCAGAGAACATATGTATGAATTTAAAAAAATCACGTAAATCGGATAAGTGGATCTCGAGGGATAAGCGCACTACTGGACAGACAGACAGACAGAGAGTCGTTTCATTTTATATATATTATAGATATAGAGATTATTATTATTATTATGTAACCTGGCCAAGGAATATATGTATGAATTTAAAAAAAAGACACATAAATCGGATAAGTGGTTTTCGCGTGATAAACGCACTAATGGACAGACAGACAGACAGAGAGACATTGCATTTTATATATATTATAGATTATAGATTATAGATTATAGATATTCTCTGCTACATAATATTGTTCCATATTTAATGGTTTAGGCGGTGTATTGCAAATCAACGCGCTAGCGGCGAACTTTTTTTCCGACATCATTCACTATTTTACGTCACTACTCATTCCTTATGCTACCTATCGTAATAAAATATAGCCTATAACCTGGCATATGTATGTTTTAAAAAAAAAGTACGTAAATCGGATAAGTGGTTCTCCAGTGATAAGCGCACTAACGGACAGACAGACAGACAGACAGAGAGACGTTGCATTTTATATATATATTATAGATTATCCTATCGTAATCAAATATAGCCTATAACCTGGCCAGAGAACATGTGTATGTTTAAAAAAAAAGTACTTAAATCGGATAAGTGGTTCTCCAGTGATAAGCGCACTAACGGACAGACAGACAGACAGACAGACATACAGACAGACAGACAGAGAGACGTTGCATTTTATATATATTATATAGATTATAGATATAGCTTTTATATTAACAAAAAAGTGTGCCAAATTTTATTAAAGAGTATTAAAAGAATTGGTCAAAATTCGCATTTCAGTTCAAATCTTATTATGGATGTGTTTTTAATTTGGTCATAAAATCACTTGGATAGTTTGATATGCACTATATACATTCCTTAAACATGTTGATAATAAAATCTTATTAACAAAAAATATAATTATAAATCACAAAACTGTAATATTCTGAAATGCTTAATGAGTCTCGAATTCTTCACGAGACACATATGTACTCGTAAAATAAACAAAGAGATGTTAGCATACCTCTGAAAATAAATGCTGTACACTACGATAAGACTGACTACGATGAAATGTTTGATGCTTACGATACAGGTGCCATCCGTATACTTACGAAGGTTGTTAGCATTGCAACTTTTTTCGAAGCGTAACGCCGAGCCACTATGCGGTAATTTTAAAATTACCTTATATTATGTTTAGGTATAAGTAGATAATGCCTTTAAATCCAAATATTCTTTTTTTTTTAATATTATTGTTTTATGTTTAAACTGCTATATCATATTACTATTACTATTATTTCAGCATTAAAATAGTAGTAATTAATACGTTTCTGTTATTTAAATCATAATTTTATTGTAAAATAGGTAGTATTTGTTTTAAAATTACTTTTTCATGTTATATTTACGATAAAATATTGAATAGAAATAAAGAGAATGAACCAGATCTTTTCTAGAGCAAAAGCGAAAAAAATTAAATTATTCGCTACGAAAAATTTTAGTTTTTTGTATATTCTTTAATTTAACAGGCCGACAAGACTTTTATTGTCTAAAATTTTAACTTTTTTTACTAATTCGGTGACACTGATGAATTTACCACTCGTTTTATCGCATCACATCAGGTTTTAAAGAAAATCCATATAAAGGTAATTTTCACCTTTTTATAAAAATAATTCAAACTATTAAGTTTTGGCGCTCTTTCTACGAGTTATGCGACCTCTCGTTAAAAACAGGTTAGTTACATTTAAACGAGACTTAACGAAAATTTCGAATTATTACTCAATAAAATTCAGTATCAAAATTACGGTTGGCAGCTTTGTGAAGATCTTAAAATCATATCTATGTTATTAGGTCAACAATCAGGATATACAAAATATCCTTGTTTTTTATGTGAGTGGGATAGTAGAGCATAACAACTACACTACGTAAAAAAACAGTGGACTCCTCGGGATAAACTTGAACTTGGAAACAAAAATATATTACGAAAAAATTTAATCGATTCTAAAAAGTCTTGTTAGAAAGAAATCCGTCGACCGCCACTCGTAAAAAACGCTCTCTGAGGAAACATGGGAGCCACAAACAGAACTTTTCAGACATATCATAAGAACGTAGCTTAGCCAACAGTCCATCGTGCCAAACACGGTCGAATGTCTTGGATATGTCAAGAGCAACCTCTCAAGATTCTCTCTCTCTCAATTGCTTCGTTCCAAACATGTGTTACATAAGTCAGAAGATCTCCTGTTGATTTATGTTTATGAAAGCCACATTGGTGATCGCTAATAATGTTGAATTCTTCAGGATATTTTAGAAGATGCTGATTGATAACCTTTTCCATGACTTTCGATATTATTGAAAGCAGTACGACTGGTCGATAATTATTTGGCAAGGTCTTCTTGCCTTTTTTAGGTATCGGCTGAATTGTGGCACATTTCCAGCAGGAAGGAAATATTCCCTTTCTGCAGGATAGGTTGAAAAGTCTACAGAAAACTGATGTTGGTTCCCTCGCACAGTTTTTGAGAACTATGGCAGGTACTCCATCAGCGCCAGAAGCCTTTTTGGTGTCTAGCTTCATAAAAATATGCTTTATGACACGCTGTCTGAAGACAACATCGGGTATCGTCGACTGCAATATGGGAATAGTAGGTGGTGTTTTTCCTTGGAAATCGGCAGAAGAATGTGAAGCAATATATATAACGTATTATATACGTTATACTCATATATATATATATATATATATATATATATATATATATATATATATATATATATATATATATATAACGTATTAACCAAGAAATCACCCTCTAATTTTATAAAACGATACTTCTGTGACATCAAAAGGTATTTTGCCAATTGTAAATACTGCAATTCATTGTTTCACATGAAAAAAAAAAATGAGCAGATTTTCTGTGGTCTGTTTCAACTAACTCTCCGCTTCATATTAAATTAGGTTTAATCCAACAGTTCGTTAACGCCCTAATTAAAGAAAGTGACTGTTTTAAGTACCTATGTAAAAAATTTACTACATTATCTGATGCAAAAAATAAAAGAAGGAATTTTTGTTGGAGCTTAAATCAGACACTTGATGATATGATGAATGATAAGGAATTGGAAGTGACAATGATTATTACCGAATTAGAAGCTTGGTCTGCTTTCAAAAATGTACATAATTTTTGGAGTAATCGCAAATATCCAGACTATAAAAATAGTGTTGCAATGTTGTTAGATAAATATCAAAAATTGGGATACAATATGAGTATAAAACTCCACTTTATAGATTCACATCTGGATTTTTCCCTGAAAATCTTGATAATTATAGTGAGGAACAGGGAGAACGATTTCATCAAGACATCAAAACTATGGAAACGAGAAATCAAGGTCAATGAAATGTGAATATGATGGCTAATTACTGTTGGTCAATAATACGTGATATTCCAGACGCAATTCGTAAAAAAATCACTCTCAGGCGTTATTTTATAGAAAAACGCAAAATATATCACTCAAAATAATCGTAATATAAAAACTGTAATTGATGTTTTCTTTGCAAATGTTTGAATAAATATATGTTTAACTTATATAAATTGATTTTATCTTAAAATAACCAATCAAGTGCAAGTTGAACTTGCGCAATTAGTGTTCCGTACGTTGATTGCTTTTAAAATAAAAAATTTTGTAACCGATATATAAAATGATCAGTGACTTCACAAAACACACACCCCAAATGAGTTTTCATCAAAGTTTGTTTTCAATATTTACTGAAAATTGATGACCTTGAAATTTTGTTTTTTTTTATATACCATTAAAATTATTAAAGATAATGCACTTGTGATATTTTTCGTTCAATCTACACCCCTTCGAGAATATTCCAGAATTTTTTCAAAATTTTTTTATAAGTAGTTTTCGAGATAAGGCGGGTGGACAGCGATTTTTCGCGAATTTTTAAAAATAATGCAAAGAAAAGTGCGCGCAAGTATTACATTATATATATATTTTTTACTCACGTTTTCACAAGCTTTCATTTGACACCACCCTCGATTACCTAGTAAAAAAATGTTTTTCACTTCTGATTTCACCCCCCAAAACTAACCCCTTAAATCAAAATTTAACTTTCAAAACTACATGGCTCTGATGAGGCTATCAATTCCTATATTATTACCAAATTTCAACTTTCTATGACAAATAGTTTCGGAGAAAATCGGGTGTGACAGACGGACAGACACCGAAGTCATCTTATAACTGTTCCGTACGGAACACTAAAAATTATAATAAACATTTTTTTAATTTTGTAGAAAAGCCGGATGTGATAGAAAGAAAATGCGGATACTTCTGAATTCAGGTCACGTGAAATAAAAAAATATAGCTATTAAAATGAAAACAATGCTCAAAAATTTTTCACCGGCCTGTGTTCCTTCTAACCATCTTGAAGAGCATAAAATTTCGTATAATTTAAAAAAAAAAGCTTCCTATGACTTTTTGCCTACCAAAAAATTCCTGAGATTTGATATTTTTTAATAAAATTTGGCACACTTTTTTATTAATATAAAAGCTATACTCTCTTATAATTTGAAGTCGTAATATCGGATTGAACGGAAGTTACCCGTAAAAAAAACATTTTCAATTTCCGTAGTAAATATTTTTTTAGGTTATGTACAGGGTGGTCCAAATTGGACACTTTTAATGGTAAACTCCTTTATTTACAGGAGATAGATGAAAACTGATGTCGGTGTCTGAGGCTCAATTTTTATGATAAACTCAATGGTGAAAACCGCATATCGATATCGAGTACCGTTTCAGATATACAGAATGTTTGTCAAAAATCTGCATTTTGGAAAAATATTTTCCTATTGAAAATTTTTGATTTCTGTAAAAACATTCTCAAACTACTTTTTCACGTGGATTTCAACAGTGTAAATTACATTTTTTTACAGCTAATATTTTAATAGTTATTAACGCAAAAATATATTTTTTAAATGGAATACCCCGTATATTTTTCCTGATCCGAATAGAGCTTTAAATTACTATTCTAAAAATATAGCACACTTTATTTTGTTTAAATCTACTTCAAAATATAAAGGTTTTCAGTTTTTACGCGAGTTTTAAATGCACATTTTGTGAAGTAGGCTTTGGACGGAGCGGCAATATCAATTGTTTACCGATAGTAATCAAATCGTAAAAAAATTCCCAGAAGTAACTCTAAGAGTCATAACTACAATGAAATTTACTAAATGCTATAGTACTTTAAGTAGAACATAAAACAAAACAACAATAAAATAATTTATTCCGAGTAGAGCAAACTAAAATAAAACAATTTTCTATAAGAGATGTTCGAAATGTTGACCAGTTTTATTTACACATAGGCACCTTTTCTGGACACCTCTTACCGAGTTTTCTAATTTTCTAACTATCTCTGAGAGGTGAGTGTTTCTTCGTGAAAAATGGATCTATAATCCTGCCTCTAAAAATTTCTACCCACACATTAATTCCAAATCTGCCTTGATTGCTTTGCTCTATAACTAAATAAAGATTTTCTTGTGCCCACGTATAAGAATTGTAACAGTTAAAAATACCTGCATTGCTTACATAAGCTTCGTCTGCCCAAATACAATTTAATGAAAAATTCGGAACATGGTTACAATTTTCCAAAAACCAATGGCAAAAATCCATACGCCGTTGAAAATCTCCGTCTCTAAGGTGATGAACTTTTCTTGTCCTATATGGCCTGAATTTGTGCTTCTTCAAAGTACAACTTACGTTGGTTCTTGGTAGTCCAGTGGATTCTTTTAACTCTCGGGTTGAAGTGTTGGAATTATTTCCGATAGTTCCTAAAACTACTATTTCTTCTAACTCCTTATCCCTGTTTGATGCATAATTTTTGGGTCGTTTCTTTTCAAACTGGCCACTATTAACTAGGTTATGTCGCAAGCGAGCGAATATATCCTTGAAGGGTTGACGCCTCTTCGGATACTATTCGTGGTACAAATTACTTACCGCTTCCAAATTTTCTCCGGTTTGTATGAAACACACTATCATATTCCATTTTTCGTAATTTTCAAACTTCATTGCGATTTTTTTGACAATTCAATAACTGATCCTGAAGTAGAATTTGACAACTACGAGTAAACAATTGAATTAAACCATATGGCCGCTCCGTCCAAAGTCTACTTCACAAAATGTACATATAAAACTCGCGTAAAAACTGAAAACCTTTATATTTTAAAGTAGATTTAAGCAAAATATAAATTGTGCTATATTTTTAGAATGGTAATTTAAAGCTCTATTCGGATAAGGAAAAATATACACAGTATCAAATTTAAAAAATATACTTTTGCATTAATAACTATTAAAATATTAGTTGTAAAAAAATGTAACTTATACTGTTGAAATCGACGTGAAAAAGTGCTCTGAGAATGTTTTTACAGAAATCAAAAATTTTCAATAGGAAAAGAATTACAAACATTTTTCCAAAATGCAATTTTTGAAAAACACCCTGTATATCTGAAACGGTACTAGATATCGGTATGCGCTTTTCACCATTGAGTTTATCATAAAAATTGAGCCTCAGACACCGACATCAGTTTTCGTCTATCTCCTTTAGATGAAGGGGTTTACCTTTAAAAGTGTCCAATTTGGACCACCCTGTACTTAATATTTTTTAATGCAATCTACGCAGTTTTTTAGGCAATTTTATGACGAGTAAAATGAATTTTTTTCTGTCGCATAACAGAAGCTGAGATATTTAATAAACAAGAAATAGTGTGCAGAAAACGTTAAAATAGAAGAAAAGTGGCCTTGCGGTCAAAATTAGACTGAGAAAAGTTGTTTACATTATGTTGGCACTGTTTCGAAGTAGTTTCCAAGTTGTACCCAAAAATTTCTAAAAATCAAGAAAATTTTACGGTATTTGCCTCGACTACTAAGCATATTTACAATTTTAGTGTATTAGTATATTGTTAAACAAGTTTTAAAAATATACATGGCCTAAAAAATCACGATACTTTTAAAGAAAAAACAATGATTGACTTTATTCTTCAATATAGTTTCATTATTGTAGCGATCTTCCAACATTTGGAAACCTTTCATACAGTACGATCTGTCCAGGTCTCTAAAATAAGCTTGAGTTTCCCATTCGACTTTTTCATTTGGGCCAAATCTTTTTCCCTGGAGCCACCTTTTTAAATTTGAAAAGAGGTAATAATGAGAAAGCAATTCGTAACCCGACTAGTCCAATTTCACCATCGATTCATGAATTTCTGTATCTGCCAATATTGTCGCGTTTGGGTAAACATATTTTATTCCTTGGTTGATATTCAGTTTCAATAAAACTACTTTTTGAACTGTTACTAAAATTAACAATTTCTAATATTAATGCTCCAATTTTAAATTTAAAAAAATCTAGTTAATAAATTATATTTAAATGTCCAATTACAGTTATTATTATTTATGAACATTTTAATACCAATTTCACTAGCACGCAAATTTTAAAAAGAAATTACCTCTGTAAATACAAATAGGATAATTTAAATTCCATTGGACATAAAATTTGGTATGCACATTTCGTATTTTAGTTCAATCGATTTTTGGAGTTCTATGCATAAGTGCATAATAATTATATTCCGACGATTCCGGAGGTTTGACAGAAATAACAGGAGCAAATTTGGAACAGAGCTTGTTGTTAAAAACGGCTATCTGCACTAATCTTATGTCAGCTGTTATTTGTTCGATTAGATGCCTAATTTTAATAGTAAGTGTAACAGTGCGTTTTGACGAACCAGTTGGAAGCCAAAATCTGTGGTTTACTAGTTTCAGAAGGTAATGGATACCTTCCACTTAAGTACATAAAAAGTAGTAGTGAGGCGTTTGAGAATGTCTCAATGTTTAGATATATAAAAACTGGACTAAGATGAATTAATATTTAAATCGTCCGTAATTTTACCACAGAAAACCTAAAATCGTCCATGAGATACCAACTTCCTCGAAACGATCATGTGGTTCTCTTTCGGACATTATGAGACAGTTCTTGACAAAATCAAGTTTGTGTGTTAAATTACTCTCCATAATTACATTAACGTATTTTTTTTAGCTTCCTCCAGGTCCATTTGCCTCTAAGAAGTAGGACTTTTTAGCGGTGGTGGTGACCACGATCTTTAATAGTATCCTAAAAACCAAGAAAATCATTTAGCGAAATAAGTGACCAATACCAAACGTTGTATTAATACTGTGAGTGTTGGGTATTTAAGGGTATATTCGGGAATACTTAATTTATCTGATCTACAGAATTTCAATTAAACTGTACATTATATATTATTGCGTCTACAGGCGCGGGCCGTTTTTATAGCCTCACCTTGGACCGCTATTTTGTAACGTCTCGTTGCGGCGTTATTTTGTATAGCCCCAACTTTCTTTATTTTTAATAAATATTTTATTTATTAAATAGAAGCCGTTATTTGCCCCTTTATGTATATCTCAATTTTTGAGAATGGATTGAGTGGATATTAATACTGATAGAACTAAAAAAATTAAATATAAGCTAGCTCGTTTTTTTTACTGGTAGAAAATGTGAATAAGAGATCATTTTTGTACGTCTTTTAAAAATAGTCTCTATAGTTGTTTAAAACTCGGTTGTAATGTTTATTTTTTTTTGGGCACCATTCATTTTAGAATAAAAGGAATCTAATTTCAACTCAAAAAATGAGAAAATACTGAAGAGTTATTTAGTTGGTAAAATAAGATTAATTTACGAACAACCGTTGCGTCTTGAAAGAAAGAGCAGGAGTTTAGTGAGACACTACATATTTAAATAAAGAAGGGTTTATTAACAAAATAAAAATTCCTACTTTTAATACACTTCTAAAATTACATCTACTAAATAAAAACCTCTTAAGCTAGAAGAATGTACAATATGGCATAGAGACTTTAAAGTAGGATTAATAAGTTTTTAATAAAAGGCTTGATAAAACACTATATTAAAAATTTGTGAAATTTACCCCGCGAATTACACCTGTTAAATAATCGTTGGAAACGCACTTGTAGATAGGAAGTGAGCTATTTAGAATGATGTGCTTATGACTTACGACTGGTTTCTCCTCGAGGGTTTTCCATAAGTTACTTGGTTTCTCCTGGTGAGATTCTCATAAAAATATTGTCTCAGCCATTACCATCCTAGTTTCATTTGGGTTGCTAAACACTTTTTAAACCCGAAATGCCTGAGGATGATCAGGATATTTCGAGAAAGGAAAAAGGTCTTAAACTTGAGAGCTAGAAACTGTTACTGCACTACTACATCACTAAGAAAAAAAACACGCTGGTGTGCTGGAGAAGAAAGCCACTACGGCCTACTGGCGTAACAAAGCCGTTACTGCTTCATGGTGGAAAAAGCCTTTAAAAATTCGATCTGGCCGCTTAAATATCTTTTCCCCTTCTTCAATGTAAAATCTTTAAAATGGCTCACTTCCGGGCCCAAATTTATGCAAACTAAATAAGTCAAGTCGGCAACACGCGTTACACACTGTGCCGGTTTAAATTAAACTACTCAGAAATTTAAAACCC
This sequence comes from Pachyrhynchus sulphureomaculatus, assembly GCA_019049505.1. Lineage (NCBI taxonomy): Eukaryota > Metazoa > Arthropoda > Insecta > Coleoptera > Curculionidae > Pachyrhynchus > Pachyrhynchus sulphureomaculatus. The sequence goes on along the minus strand of CM032446.1, from coordinate 232,501,359 downwards.
ATTGCTCAAAAATTGAAATCACTGCAATAAATATAAAAATGTAATAAAATGTAAATTATAGGAAGAAAAACAGTGTCGTAACATGATCTTAAAATCTAGGAAAAATGAATGTTACAATATATATATATATATATATATATATATATATATATATATATATATATATATATATATATATGACCGGCCTAAAAAAACCAAAGCATCGTTTCTTTAAAGCTCACTTTTTTTTAGGTCCCATATATGTCAGGAATAAGCCCTCCAAATTTTATCAAAAAAAATATTAAATGTATAGGTCACTCAAGCCCGTTTTTACCAGGATATCACATCTTTTTAAGCATTAGAGGTTAAATTCGATAAAAAATTATATTATTGAGGTATATATAATATATGTATATATATATATATATATATATATATATATATATATATATATATATATATATATATATACACACACATATATATATATATATATATATATATATATATATATATATATATATATATATATATATATATATATATATATTGAGGCCTTACTATAGTATAACTGGAGTAATCAACAAAAATATCTAACGGAATTTTAAAAAAAAAGCATTTTTGACGTATTTATCGATTAGGACGGGCTCCATAAGAAGTAGGGACTGATTTTTTTTATAAGATAATATACTTTCGAGGTCTCTGAACATGATGACATTAGTGGTTTGGCCGTTACTGGAGTCTACAAAAATAACCAACTTTATTCGTAAAAAATGCACTTTTTACGTAATTTATTGATCAGATCGGGCTGGAATGGGTTCTATAAGAATACGACTCGAGGAAAAAAATTATTTTCTGGAATGCCCCATAATAAAATTATTGGATATTGAAAAATACCTAATATTATCATACGATTTGAGGTCTGAGAATGACATATTTATATCAAAACGATATTTAATACCCTAACTAACTACCTAAAAATATTATTTTAGGTACTATTTAATAAACAGATCGCCATTTATTTAGATTTAGAATTTCTTTGTTTTCGATAACTATTTTCTTTGTACCTGGATGAGCTTAATAATGAGCAAAAAATACGTTTATCATGAACACTTTTTTAAGAGCAAAATTACAAAAAAATAGAAAGTTGTTTTTAATGATTTTCTAATATCAAGTATGCTTTTAACTGTAACTAAAAAAAGCATCCGACTTTTTTTTGACCATTTCGTACTGCTTTGAACGTAAAATTGCCGGTGGCGCATTATAGCAGGCAAAGAATCATATTTTAAAACTCAATTTTTAAATAATACAGACAATGTGGGTATTTTTGATTATTCTTATATTGAACCTTCAGGTATAATAATGATATAAGCACAAGGATTCAATATTATATTTTATTAAATAGTTGTAATTTACTCTGTGCCCGTTAAAATCATGCAAACAAATTTGGTTTTTAGTTTTACAAATTATAAAGCAACAAAAATAAAAACTAATACTATTCGGTTTTATAACGTCTTCCGTCTTCCGATGCCTAATTTCCACTCCTCCCGGTTTCTCCATCCCTCCTCCTCCAGATCTCTCTCTAGTACTTCCTTGTTGATTCCTGCTCTCCAACTTTGGCGTGGTCTTCCTCGCTTTCTTTTTCCATGAGGGTTCTAATTTAAAATCTTTTTAGGTAGTCGGTCTTGTGACATTCTCTGTACATGTCCGTACCATACCAACTGTTGGATTCTGATTTCGTCCACTATATCGTGCTTTATTTCTAAAGCTCGTCTTATCGTGTCATTTGGTATGCGGTCTTTTCTGGATTTTCCGGCTGCTTGTCTCCAGAAATCCATTTCTGTAGCTTTTAGTATTTTTCCTGTTCTTTCCTTCAATGGCCACACCTGGGAGCTGTAAGTTATTATACTTTTCACTATTGAGTTGTAAATTCTCTTCTTATTTTCAATGGTTATGTTTTTGTCCCATAGTATACTATTAAGCATTGCAATCGCTTTTCTTCCTTGGATATTCCTCTCGAATATTGCTTCTTCCAGTGTTCCGTCCCTAGATATTCTCGTTCCCAAATACTTATAACTGGCACAGTGTTTGATGGTGTGTCCTGTGACCAGTTTCAAGTCCTGCTGTTGTCCTCCGACGCACATGTACTCGGTCTTTTTAATATTGACTTCTAAGCCCCATTTTTCATATTCCTCCATAAGTTTTCGTGTCATGTATTCCATACCATCGATGTCCTGAGCGACTACTGCCTGGTCGTCTGCGAATGACAGCGTGTACAATGTAGTATCGTCATCCAGTGGTAATCCCATACTGCTGCATTTCCTTTTCCAGTTCTTCAGTGCACTCTCCAAATAGATTTGAAATAGCGTTGGGGATATACAGCTGCCCTGTTTGAGACCCTTTGTGACCTGGAACCCTGTTGTTATACCATATTTGGTTTTCACACTACTTCTTGCGTCTTGGTATAAGGATTTTACGGCTTTAATTATTTCGGTGCTTACATTACTCTGTTATAGAGTTTCCCACAATCTCATTAGGGGCACGCTGTCGTAGGACTTTTTTAAATCAACAAACAAGACATGGACTTCCTGATCAAATGCGGTTTTCTTTTCTAGTACTACCATCGGAAAGTTGAAAGTCTCTTCTCTCTTTATTTTTTTAGACTCTGAAAACAAGCAATATCAATTAACTTTCGAGCAATGCGCGTAGTCTGTTTGGCGCGCTACACTTTTTGAATCACCTATTTGAATTTTTAATAAATTCTCACCCTAACAGAAAAAATCTATAAACTAGTTTTTAGTAAAATTTCCCGCTTTTTCGCGTTGTGCTACTAGTTTTTCGATATCTTTTTTATTTTTCGAGATATTACTGAAAAACCGAGTTTTTGATTTTATTTTGGATTTTGTGGACTTAGCGTACATCAAACTTTAGCAGCCTTTTTTTTATCGTATTCTACGTCCAAAAAACTACCTGTGTGCCAAAATGTATCCACTTAATGAGAGCTCAAAACCAGTGGCGACTGGGCTATTTATAATTAACGTTGTCAAAAGTTTTTTAATAGTCCATAAATCCTGCCTGTGGACACAACAGCTCCGTAATAATTATTTCATGGAATGAAATGATAATCGGATGATGATCTTTTAGTGGCGTTTGTATAATATTTTATTTTTTATTCAAAATTAGTGAGTATAAGTTAATATACGCATTATCATTTTTTAATTAACCATGTTTGCACCTTAAAACAAAAGAAAATACGTTCCATTATTATAATACCTGCAGTTCGGATTTATTTAAATGATCTTTAAGTAGGTCTACTTACAAAATGTTCCGGTTTAATGTAAATTAGTGGACACGGAAGACGGTCATTACGTCTTCTTTTTGCCATTGGTATAAAAAACATCCTGTAAGTGACTATAACTGGACAAAAATGTACCGATAAAGAGGGCACCGTTATAATTCGTTATAAAATGACCGTTTTGGTTTCGGTATACTATTCAATTTATAGCTTTTAAATTAAATATGAATGGTATCCGGTAATTATTAACTTGAGGATGCTATTCTTGAAAGTAATAGATTTTATAAATCTTTTTTTATTAAGTTGGGAATGTGGAATCTTTGGCACAATGGCGCTACTCAGTGTATATCACCACTACACCAAACACTTCATTTTTGCACTCGACGCGCGTTTCGCTAACCATGTTAGCTTCATCAGGAGCGATGATTGACTAAAGCTAAACTACAAATCTACCTTATTTATACTTAGCCTAAACCTTGAATTACTCAAGCGGAACTAATGGCATAGGCAAGGCCATCAGTTCCGGTCAATTAAAACACAATCTAAAGAACATTTAGCACACTTAAAATGCAGTAGAGCAGAAAAGTCTAGCATTTCCGAACATGCCCTTGAAGCTGATCATATTGTAACATTATATAATCTAAGATTAATTAAAAATGTATCTGATAGCAGATTGTTGAACGCATACGAAAGTATGGAAATTATAAAATGTAAAAGTAGTTTAAATAAAGACAGAAGGCCTATTCCTTATAGTCCCCTCTACTGCTACCTGACCGGAACTGATAGTCTTGCCTATGCCATTAGTTCCGCTTGAGTAATTCAAGAGTTAGGCTAAGTATAAATAGGGCAGTTTAGCTTTAGTCAATCATCGCTCCTGATGAAGCTAAAATGGGTAACGAAACGCGCGTCGAGTGCAAAAATTTGGTGTAGTGGTGTTATAGACTGAGTAGTGTCATTGTGCCAAAGACTCCACATTCCCAACTTAGTTGAGATGGCTTCACGGTCAACGGAATTAAACCTTTATCGTAAGTACAGCAATAAGATTAGATTAGTACGTGCAGATATTTGGTTTTTAAAGACTTGCAAGAAATTTATTAAGGTTATTTTACCAAAATCAAACATTTCAGAAAAAGTTTCATTCTTTGCTAAACAAAAATGGCTTGACTTAGAAATCAAGAATTTGTACACAAAATATAGTATGTTAGAAGTAGAATCATACAGCATATTCAAGAAACTTACTTCAGGATTAAACAATATTGAATATGAAGTATGGAGCGAGTTTCAGAGGAAAATGTTTTTAGTTATTGATATTCAGTATCAAAAGAAATTTCCTATTCTAAGTAAAAAGTTAAAAAAGCTCTTACCGAAGAAGAATAGTCCTCAGAAACTCGTAAATATTGTAGAAAATCATTCATCTCAATCCTTTACACGAAATGAAATTCGTATCTTAAACAAAGGTCTTAACTTTGCAGTACCCCCTCCTAGAAATAATTTATCGGAAATAGTTGATCATATCGAAAGTTACATTAGTACACTTCCAGAAAATAGTAAATCATTTGTTAGCATGTCGCAATCAAATATCAATATACATGGTTAACAACACAAATTCTAATTCACAAAAAAACATAAAAGTAGTTAAAGGATTGAGAAAGAATGATGTCTTCTACTTAAAAGCGGATAAAGGAAATAAGGTTGTTATATTGGATAAGAAAGATTACTTTGAACGCGTAGATAACACAGGGGAACAGCTGTTTTGGTGTCGAGGTTTTTTGAGCTGATTCTATATCAATTTGATGTCCTGAATTCAAATAACGTATTCATTTGTACCTAGGAGCTCAAATTTTTAAGATATACAATTTTAGAGAAATATAAGTTACATTATTGTAACTCAAATCCGTAAGTGTAGTAAACAAAAGTAGATACGAAATTTTTATTTTAGTTATACAAAATACAATATTATGTCGTACTTACAAACAAAAAAAAAACATTGAAGAAATGAAATAGTCACTCAACACTTGGAAAGCTTCTTTTCCGCGACAATCTTGAATGTTTTTTTAAACAGTCCCTTTTTAAACTCCAGCAGTAATCTGCCATCATGTGCATGTCCCATCTTGCTTGGTAGCGGTCCTCCATAACTTTAATATCTTGGTGAAATCTTTCACCTTGTTCCTCACTCATGTCTCCTAAATTTTCTGGAAAACGGTCTAAGTGGCTGTGTAAATAGTGTATTTTAATACTCATATTGCACCCTAAGGATTTGAAACTATTAAGCATCTTGTTAACCATTTCTACATAGTTTTGAGCTTTATGTTTGCCTAGAAAATTTTCTACAACTGCAACAAATGATGTCCAAGCTTCTCGTTCAACTTGATTCATTGAATTTATGAAGGCAGGATCCTTAATTAATTGTCTTATTTGTGGACCGTCAAATATCCCTGCTTTGAGTTTTTCTGTGCTCAACTGATGCATTTTTACCCCTATATATGCAAAACAAGACCCATTCTTATCAAGAGCCTTTACAAATTGCTTCATTAAGCCCAACTTTATATGTAACGGAGGAAGTATGATTTTTTCTCTTTCAACCAAAGCGTCGTTAATGACATTCTTTTCCCCAACGTCCATGTTTTCTCTCTAAGGCCAATATTTTCTAACCCAGTGGTGTGTTTTGTCCCTACTATCCCAGAGGCACAAGAAACACGGATATTTCGTGTAACCACTTTGCTGCCCAAGAAGAAAGTTTACCATTTTTAAGTCTACACAAATCATCCATTGATGTTCGTAATACTTTATCTTCTGCAAGACCAAAGCTATGGTATTATATTCTTCTTTCAGTTTCGTTGAGTGAGCTAGTGGTATTGAACCATATTTATTCCCATTATGTAGAAGGACACATTTTAAACTTCGCTTTGAACTGTCAATAAATAGGCGCCAATCATCTGGAATATATTCAGAAAGTCCCATTTCTTTCATGAGTCCCCTAATTTCGTGACAAAATACAAGATTGTCTTCTTGAGAAAAGAATGGTAGCAGATCTTTTTCTCTTGTACGGTAAAAGGTAATTTTGGTTCCTTGTTCCAGTAAATTTTTGTCGTTCAACCTAGAAGCCAGTACTTCAGAAGCTTTCTTCGATACATTGAGATCCCTGGTGAGATCATTTAATTCATTTTGATTGAAGCGTTGAGGAACTGATGACGTCCCCTCATAGTCACTGTTAGTTTCATTAGCATCAGAACTTTTATTAGCATCAGAAGAGCGATCAGAGGGAAAATATTCGTCATCAGAGATATGTGGTAGCTGATGAAATGTTGGAATCGGTATTTCATCTGAGTGCGGGATAGGGCGTATTGCCGAGTCTAAATTGGGATAAGTCCACTTACTGCGGTTATTTCGATTGATTCCATTAGTATTTACTAAACAGAAATAACAATCATTGAAGTGGTTTTTTGGTTCTCTCCAAACCATTGGTAAGCCGAATTTTAGACATTTTCTTTTCCCAGTAGTCCACTGCCGTAAATGCTCTGTACAAGTTTTACATACGAGATGCGGGGCCCACGTTTTGTCCTGATCACCAAGCTTAACTCCAAAGTATCCAAGATACGCTCGCTTTACAAAGTCAGTAATAGTTTGTCTGTTTTGTTGAAACATGTATTCTCCGCATATATAGCAAAACACATCAGGTTGATTTACACAACTTCTTCTTGAACTGGAACCTGAACTCATTTTAATTCTGTTCAATAACACAAAAACACTCTTTTCTTAACATAAAATAACACGCCGAATTCGATCTACTCTCATTAGTAAGAACGAACAAACTGACGAGACTTACCCGAGTTAGGTGATTAAAAGGGTCAGTTCAGGTACCTGATAGGCAATGGTTCCACTATTTATAGATTTACCTGGAATTTACTCAATTACAGACTGACAATAAAACCATTGTACCTACATTAATGAATATATAATAATTTTAGAACTCTCATAAATGAATATACTGAATAACAACCACATTGGTAGATAAGTTGATGTATCTAAAAAAGTAGAGCTGTTAGAGAAAAACGGATTGCATGTATAGATTTAGCGTCCCAAATATAGTTAAAATCAGCTCTAAAATCCCAGGCACCAAAACAAAAATATTTTTTTGTTGCCCTGTGTAATCTTATCGAATCCGGCCTTTATGAAAAGGTAATAAGAAATCCATTGCCGAGAATGATAACAGATGTTAAAAATTCTCTAAAGAAATGTAAGAACCTTATCTCCGATTCGCTAAAATTTAAATTAAATGTAAATAATCCGAACATACCAAAGTTGTATTGCTTTCCCAAAATTCACAAACCTGGAAGAGCAATGCGACCCATTGTTTCATCAGTCGGATCACCCACATATTTAATATCCAAATGGTTATCAAAAGAACTTGAGAATTTACCATTAAATACTTTCGCAGTGAAGAATTCTTTAGAATTCATTAATAAAACAAAAAATCTAGTTCATAATGAAGGTCAAATCTTAATTTCTTTTGATGTCAGTTCTTTGTTCCCAATTGTGCCAATACCACAAACTTTACAATATCTGGAGGAATTACTTAGGATGAATGACTTTGAGGACGAAATTATTCATGAACACTTAACATTATCTAAACTTTGTATGGAACAAAATTATTTTCAATATAACAGTCAATTTTATGTTTAGAAAGAAGGAACAGTTATAGGTGATTGCTTATCACCTTTCATAGCCAATTTATTGATGAGTAAGTTTGAAAACGAAACCAGTCAAGAATTTTAATATTTCCCGAGGGTATTGTATAGGTATGTGGATGATATTTTCGCGATTTTTGATACAAAGAAAGCAAATATTGATGATTTTGTTTCCAAATTAAATAGCCGGTATGATTCCATTAAATTCACTTATGAAGTTGAGAACAAAGGACAACTGCCTTTTCTAAATATTTTAATTATTAAAAATAATAATAGATTAGAATTTGATATCTATAGGAAAGACACAGTAACAGACAGATATATTCCTAATGATTCATTGCATTGAAAACAACACAAATTAGCCTCATTACATTTTTTAGTTCATCGTTTGGTCACTTTTCCTCTGAATAGAGTAAACTTTAATAATGAAAGGAATCGTATTAGAAATATAACTAGAGTTAATGGTTATGACGATGACTTAGTAAACAAGCTGATAAATAGACATACGTTCAGGTTGAATATTCAGAATTCCACCTATTTTACACGCGAAGAAAATAACACCAAGGATGTCTCCATACCATATAATCCGAAATATAGCAGGGGACTCAATAAGGTAGGCCTCACCTTAGTCTATAAGTCATCAGACAATCTGAGGAATATCTTAGGAAATCCCAAAGATACGATTCCTAATTGTGAGAAAAGTGGAATTTATGAAATTAGTTGTAATGATTGTGACAAAAAGTATGTTGGGCAAACTAAAAGGTCAATTAAAACACGATTTAAAGAACATTTAGCACACTTAAAATACAGTAGAGCAGCAAAGTCTAGCATTGTCGAACATGCCCTTGAAGCTGATCATATTATAACATTAGATAATCTAAAATTAATTAAAAATGTATCTGATAGGAGATTGTTGAACGCATACGAAAGTATGGAAATTATTAAATGTAAAAGTAGTTTAAATAAAGATAGAGGGCCCTCTACTGGTTACTTGACCGGAACTGATGGTCTTGCTTATGCCATTAGTTCCGCTTGAGTAATTCAAGGGTTAGGCTAAGTATAAATAGGGTAGATTTATAGTTTAGCTTTAGTCAATCATCGCTCCTGAAGAAGCTAACATGGTTAGCGAAACGCGCGTCGAGTGCAAAAATAAAGTGTTTGGTGTAGTGGTGGTATATACTGAGTAGTATCTTTTTTTATGTTTGATTTGCGAAAATTTAGATGAGAACCGCTAATTATTTCTTCTTTCATCGACTCTAAAAGTAGTATTTAAAACAGCTTATGGAATAATTAAGTCATACTTATTTCTAAGACGTATGATGCACACAATTAGAGAGAAAACTTATAATATATATATTGTAAGCTTGCAGTAACCACTTTTTACAACAAAGTCCACCACATTTCCAGTGAAATGTCCAATAAGTGTAGCTACACCAAAGAGATAAAAAATCCTCTTTTCATCCATGTAGCATCGCCAGACACAATTATTCCATCACTACATAATTCTAAATTTTTTACTATTACAACTTTTAATTGTTCGTTTTTAGCAGCAAACCTCATTGATGCTGCTGCGGCTTCTGCGACGTTACACATAATCATGTCATAAGTTCTTTGGATAATACGAGTTAACAGATCCATAAGACCACAAAAAAGTTGCATGGCCTTCAATCCTTTGCCGAGGAGGCGCATAGTAAATGCAAATCGTCTATTTATTTCGTTTGCCGTCGAGTTGATCAATGAGGATGAATTTATACTTTTAATATTTTTATTACACTTTATACAAAATATAAGCCAAGCTCACGTACACTTTTTTTTAACAAAATTCACATTACCTCCACATTCTCGACAAACAAGACACTCAGCGACTCCCAAAAAAATTGCAGCAAAATGAATAATGCAATACGAAAAGTTTCATCACACGAAACATCCACTGATTGTCCCCGTAATTTTTTCGCCGTTTTACTTGTAAATTAGGTCTCAGACTCCATTATTGCAGCTATAGGAGGACCTCGCTTCTTCTTCGGAAGAATATGTCGTTGATCTCTTTTCCTTTGAGCTCAATGGAACGAACGTTTCAACATTTTTTAAAATTTGCGAGAAAATACACTACTGTACGCTTCGAAAGATGACAGGCAACTAATGTTAGAATCATAAACTCCACTAATGGATGCAAAATTCTAATGACTTTATTTCCAAAAGAAACCGGTTGATAAAAAAAATCCGAAGCGAAGCTGCCGAAAGGCGCGGCATTGAGACAGATAGCGGTCCCAATCCGACGCCAGGTTACATTTAATGCTATAACTTTGTAATAGAATAGAATTTTCTTAAACTTTTTTTGGAATAATTCTTAGAAGTACAGAGAATAAAAATCCGTAAAGAAATGAATTTTTGAAAATTCGAGGTGTATGTAACCCCTTAAACGTTAGTACAAATGTTCCTTGGTACGGTTGGATACTGGGAGTCAATCTTTACAAGGCGTACATCGTCTGTACGAAAGTTTACTACTAAGCAGTTGATATTTTTTCTTAGCTCAAGTTTTCGTGATCGCTAATTATTATTTTTTTTTATATCGCTAACCTCCCCGCCTCAGTAGGGATTTTCCATTCCTTTTCCATATCCCAAGGATATCGGCGACGATGTCGTAATACCCGTCAATGTTGTCCAAGTGCCCCAACAAATATTTTTGTATTTCAGGGCACCTTTTAGACATCGCGGTAGTGCTGCCACGGACTTTATTTGCATTTCTGCAAACAACTACTACCTATGTACTTAAATAAATTAATAAATAAGCATACCGACCAGCAGGATTAAACCCTCGACCATCTGCACAGTAGCAAAGTACTAGGCCACCGAGCCACGGCCAGCCACATTGGCTAGAGCTTGTGTGTAGAAAGCATACATGAAATTTTATAACTTCTCAATTAAGAGCTCTTTTTTGCTACTCCTACTGACAACTGATTATACCTAGTACTCCCATAAATACTGTTACAAGCTTTCACGTGCGCCCTCTAGAGACATTAACACTTTTTTGGTGAAATTATTTATAGGTTATGTTACTCAGTTGTTATACACGTATTTACAATTTGAATTCTTTAAATAATGCAGTGGGGGTGATCGAGAAAATAGGATTGCAGTTATAATAAGTAGGTTAAAAAGTTTTTGGTCTTGCTCCTTAAAACAAATTTTTCTTCAAAATTCATTTATTCAACAACATAGCCTCCTTCAAGAGCGATACAATCAGTGCAACGCTTTTCTAACATTTCTATACCTTTCTTGTAGAAGGATTTGTCTTTGCTTTCAAAATAGGCCTCAGTTTCGGCGATAACTTCTTCACTAGAGCCAAATCTCTTTTCCGCGAGCATTTTTTTGAGGTCAGCCAATAGATAATAGTCGCTGGGGACCAAATCTGGAGAATACTGTGGATGAGGAAGCAATTTGAACTTCAATTCATGCAATTTTGCCATCGTAACCATTGACTTGTGACACGGTGCTTTATCCTAATGAAAGAGCACTTTTTTCTTGTTCATTTAGGGTCGTTTCTTCTCACCAAAAACTTTATATAATATTCGTTAATGATGGTTTTTCCCTTCTCAGCATAGTCGATGAAAATTATTCCATGCTCATCCCAAAATACAGAGGCCAAAACCTTTCCAGCCGACTATTGTGTCTTTGGTCGCTTCGAGCAGCTTTCACTAGCTGCTGGCCACTTAGCTGACTCCCGATTTGAAGTGGTGGATCCATGTTTCATCCATTGTCGCATATTGCATGAAAAAATCCATTTTATTGCGCTTAAACAGGTCCAAACAGGGCTCAAAATCATAAACACGTTGTTGTTTTTGGTCCTCTGTGAGCAAACTTGATACCCATTTTGAACAGAGCTTTCTCATGCCCAAATGTTTATGCAAAATATCACCAACACGTTTTTTTGATATCTTTAGAGTGTCAGCTATCTCACGCAATCTCACTTTACGGTCATCCAAAACAATTTTGTGGATTTTTTTTCTGTTTTCCGGTGTAACCACCTCATTTGGACGCCCAAAGCGTTCAGCATCATTTATGTCTGTACGACCGCGTTTAAATTCAGCGTACCAGTAAATGATTTTCCAAGCCATTGCTTTACTTGAACGATACTTTTTCCCATCAAGAAACAGTGTTTAATCAACACACAAAATTCGATTTTTACCATTGTAAACTAATTGTCTAAATGTCATGGAATTTTGACACGTATCGTTTGAGGGTTGGTACTTCCTAAAAGTCATATGGATTTTTTGAAAAGGACGATATCTGTGTGTCAGAACAAAAACTTGGTGTGTTGTATGGAAAAAAACGACATTTTTAAGATCTTAAAACCGCTTAAAATAAGTCGTATGTTTGTTTATTGGGTGATAAAATTATTTACGGACAGTTCGAATGCCACAAGCTGTTAAAGCTGTAAAAGGATGAATGTCTCGTATTATTAAAGAATACCTAAGACTTAGCGCTTATAAGAAGCACATTGGTCATTTGCTAACGGAGAATTTAAAGCGAAGAATGTGGCAAAAAGTTTGTTGAAGGAATCCGCTAATGACAAACAGAGAACAAAAATTTTCACTGTTGAACAATCTTTCAATAATCAAAATGATAGGATTTTTGTCAGATCTTCTAAGGAAGCGTTTGAACTTGTTCCAAAAGTTTAGAGGGGTCATCATTTCACATCAGTTATGATTTGGTGGGGAGTCATCTTTGATGTGGTTACCAGTATTCATTTTTGTGAAAAATGTGTGAAAACGTCGGTTAAAATATATCAAGACACTATTTTAGAGAACGTTATAAAACCCCCAAACCGTACTTCAAAAATAAGCATTGAAACTTGAAGGAAGATTCTGCACCAGGACACAAAGATAAAACAACACAAGCATGACTTCAACAAAATGTGCCTTCATTTATTACTACAGAAGATTGGCCTTCTGCAAGTCTTGATCTAAATCATTTAGATCATAAACTATGGTCTCTCTTAGAGTATATCGTTTTGCTCTAAAGGACATGCCAATCTTAAAACTAGCTTTAAAAAAGTTATAGAAAATTTTCTGTTGGATCAAGTGCGTGCTGCCATAGACGAATGGCCTAATCGCTTGAGGGCTTGTGTAAAAGCTAGAGGAGGACATTTTGAGTAAATGTTAAATTAATTTTGTTATTATGAAAATACGAATTAATTCCATAATATTTGTTTTAATTTTCATAGAAATTAAATGTTAAGGCAATGTTTTCATTGTAACAGTATTTATGGAAGTACTAGGTATTATAGGTACACTACCTACCTCCAAACATATTTTGGAATAGCTACATTTTATCTAGAAGATTCACTCAATTTATTACCTGGAACTTCCTAGAACATCTACGAAGGGCTGGTGATTTAATTCTTTTCCACAGATGTGCTGTTACTGAGAGCCTTGAAATGATGTAGCTCTTATGATGATTCCTTTAGAGAGGTGTCTGCTAGTGCAAAGTTTTGCACACATATGTTCTTTTATGTTCAAAACTTTACCTGTAACTAGGGAGATATGCTGTTAGAACAACGATGTTGGGAATGTTGAATCTTTGGCACAAATGATCTTTTATCTTTTTTGCTGCAAAAATGTTCATTGGCGTTGTTCCAAATATGTGTTACATGCAGTATGTTAGAAGATCTGTTAACCTTTGCTTACAAATGCCATATTGATGGTTGCTAATAATATTGAATCTTAAATATTTTAGAAGATGCTGATTGATAGCTTTTTCCATAATTTTCGATATTATTAAAAGCAATGCGAGTGGTTGGTAGTTGTTTCGCAAGATCTGCTTGCCTTTTTTGGGTGTTTGGGGGGCTCGATTGTAGCGTATTTCCCTCTCTCTCTTTCTCTCTCAATCCTTTCACCCCAATAGGAGTATCAGTGACACTATGCAGTTGCTACCTCAACAGTTATTCTCCAGGCATCTCGATCCTGCGCGACCTGACTTGACTCGTGCATCCCCATACCAAGAAGAGATCTTACTTGGTCGGATCATTTTGTTGGAAACCGTCCCATTGAGCTTCTACCTTCCCCGTTACGACAAGCTTTTCCATAGCATCCACTTTCCTCATAAAGTGACCAAAATATTTCAGATACTGTCTATTAATTTTATTTGAAAGTGGGCTCTTCAAAAATATACATCAGTACGGTGTTCAGTATATGATAATCTGAGGATTCTTCGATATGCCCTTATCTTAAACGCATCCATTCGTCTTTTGTCACCTTGTTTAAAGCTCCATGTTTTCGATGTGTAAGTTGCTATGGGGAAGGCTGGATAGCAATTTTAATTTTGTGTTTTTTGTGACAGCTGGATCTTTTTAGAACTTAGTGAGTTTTATCGTTGAGTTTCTAGCTATAGCCAAACATCTTCTTATTGCCGCTTCACAGCCACCATTGTTAGTTATGACGGATCCCAAATAGTTGAAATGGTTTACAATAGTGAAACCAGCAATTTCGTTTATGTGTGACAGATCTTCAATACGACTAACAATCAGTACTTTGATTTCCATTCTATTAATTTTCAATCCATAGTTTTTGCTAGTGATTTCAGGGCGCTCCATAATTCATTCTAGGTCTTGTATTGACGTTGCGATTATAACAGTATCATTCGCATATCTAAGGTTACTTACCTTTTTCCATCGATTGTCATATCCCCATTCCAGCCATCCAAAACAGACTTCATTATGTGTTCACTTTATATGTTGTTTCTAGCAGGAAGAAAGTCTCGCATTTCTGTAGGTTAGGTTGAAAAGTCTACAGAAAACTAGTGTTAATTAGCTCGTGCATATTTTGAGTACTATGGCAGTTATTCCATCGACGCCAGAAGATTTTTTTGGTGTCTAGGTTTACGGGATTACGATTTAAAACCTGAGACATGCTATTAGTAAAAACGTCCGAATTAATAAAGAACCAAAACCTTCCTGTTGGACTACAACTACAGGGACACAGTGATCGCACAGTACAGTAAAGACTATTCTCAAAAGCTGTGAATTACAATATTCACTTGCACTGATTTAACGCTCTCCGACCTCTTTTTGTTCAAACATGTGAACAAAGATGCAACTCAAGGAACGCTGGACTAAGTATATTAGTGTAGACGGTAAATTATGTAGAAAAATATTTTTTGAGAGGATACATATTCCTCGAATTTTCAAAAATTCGATTTTTTTACTGACTTTTATTCCATATACTTAGACTATTAAAAAGAAAAATTAAGAAAATTCCATTTCATTACAAAGTTATGGCATTAAATCTGACCTGGCGTCAGATTGCGACCGCTATCTGTTTTCAGACACTGTCTGCAATATTACTCCGTTTTTAATATTTTTTTTAACTTTTTTTTTTTATTTTAATAATTACTTTTTCTACAAAATGTCGAGACGTTTCTTTAATTTTTCTTATAGGCAATTTTGTATAAGTAATTAAACATAAATTTTTTGGTCGAAAATTACATACCAAAGTTTGAAACCATGTAAATTTTTTATTTTTGAAAAAAAAAGATTAATTTTTATTTTTCAAATTGGATTATTTTTTGTGAAGTTATTTTGCAGACAAGGAGGTGCCATAGTTTTTATCAGTGGTCCATTTAACCTGATAAAAAATAATGTTACCATTTAAAACATGTTTAAAATTTCTTATAATTTAAATTACAATAAAAAAATATAATCGCCATTATTTTGTACTATTCACTTAATAACCTATATTTTTTTTAATATACAATACATTCCTTGTGCAGCGCCCAGGTATATGTAACCTCTTAAGCTCTGAGTGCTTTTCCTCACAGCTAGAAAGATAACTGAATAAAACAACCTTGTTCATTATTTTTTCTCTTTACTACGCGGTCTTTTCGCGAGGATTGACGATTCATATAGCTAAGCAACTGCTGCTCGAAAAATAACATCCGCAGCACACGTAGAAATTCGTATGTTGGGCTCCCATTATACGTCCGAAGTATTGAGTTTTCCTTATTTTTATGGTAGCTAGAAATTTTTTCGCTTCTTTCTAGTACTTCTGTGTTTTTTTTTCTGTACCCAGGAGATGCGAAGAAGGCATCTATAAATGTACATTTCAAATTCTTTCAGTCGTTTCTTTGAGCGAGGGTCAACGGTCCAGTTCTTTATTGACCCATTATCTATCATTAAACTAGCAGTTTTTCATCGTATATTCTTTATATTATGATATTTTAAATATTAATAAATTTTTAGTTTGTTTTACCTATTCATCAATAAAATAGATAGTAAAAATAGTAAAATAGTATACAAGTTCTCTTTCAAAGATGTAGGGATATGAACCAGTAGATACGTACCTGTTTTATTGATTACAGGAAGGCATTTGATAGGGTAAAGTATGATAAACTGTGGAGAAATTGAACAGCATTGAAATATACAAGAGAGACTTGACAATAATTAAAAAATTACTGTACTGTACAAAGTTCATTTGTACGAGTCCAAGGAGAAGAGTCAGAAAATATCATTATTAAGCAAGGGGTTAGACAGGGATGTATATTGTCACCTCTACAGTTTAACGTATATTCGGAAAGAATTTTTCAGGAAATCTTGGAGGACATCAGCAAAATAATAAAAATAAACGAGGAATACATTAACAACATACGATACGCGGACAATATGGATAAATTTGCAGACAGCAGTGAATACCTTCAAAACATAATGAGTAGGGTGAGTGAAATCAGTGAGGGATATGGCTTATCACTTAACATTAAGAAAACTAAACACATGCTAATATCAAATAAATATAATCAAAACGGCAGAGTGGTAGTAAATAACAAGCAGATAGACAAAACACAAGCATTTACGTATCTGGAGACAAGAGTAAACGATGCATGAGATCACTCAGTTGAGAACAAAAATCGAATAGAAAGGTCAAGAGTTGTATTCCTAAAAATGGCTAAATTATTTAGATGCCACGACTTATCATTCCCGCTAAAGAATAGGTTACTAAGATGCTATGTTTTTCCCGTGTTGTTGTATGGGATGGAATCGTGGACATTGACGGAGGCATCATGTAAGAATGAGATGTGGTTATACCAGAAAATTTAGAAAATACCTTAGACTGATCACGTTACCAATGAGGAAGTTCTAAGAAGATTGGGAAAAGACAAGCAGATAATGATGATAATAAAGATACGTCATGAGAAGCAACGAAAAGTACGCCTTGCAGCAACAAATACTGCAAGGGAAGGTGGAAGGAAGGAGAGAGCCTGAAAGGAGAAGAACCTAAGCTAAAGAACCTAAGAACATGTTTCAATAAATCTACAAGTCTATTTCGAACAACTGTAAACAAAATACAGATTACCAGATTGATCGCCAACATCCGGTACGGATAGACACCACAAGAAGAAGAAGATCAATAAAAAATAAATAAATAAGAATGATCGTTTAAATTTTCCGTGTGGTACGCCACTGAAAAGAAATACGTTATATAACACGTAAAATGTTTTAGTAGGTCAGCCTCGGTAGGTCCCGTTAAGACGCACATGTATCCGGATCAACATGATCGGTCGTATCATGACAATTATTAATAAAAATCGAGTGTGTTCCTGCTTGATTAATTTTCATATGAAAGAATTAATAACCAATAACATTGCAGATGATTACGGGTAAAAAGAACAGTAATAGGATCAATATCTAATTAAGTAATGTTTATGTTGTTTTTGTCAGTTGTAACGGTAGTATTATTTCCTTTTCTTTTCTGGATGCTTTTTGCGGTTTTGCAATAAGTTACAACTATCAGAAGCGGAAATGGATTTTAATATCAGTCCTACATATATCAAGGAACAGTACTATTATTCGTTAATTGTAGGGACAAATTGTGCTGACGGAGTTACATGTCTATACAGTGACACACATTTATCACGAATCCTAGAATTAAGTGTCCATATATTTTTACGGATTTTAGTATCTCTAAAAGCCCACTCTATTCTCTTTCTAATGGTAACAAATTCCATAGGATACCTCATGCTTTTTACTGATTAAAATGATTGAAAGGAGAAACAAGGATTGAAAATAGGTTTCAGTGATGAAGCACTGCGTACAGCGCTCCCCAGGCCTTCTATAGACTCGTCTTTTTCTGTCATTGCCATGTACGTGCATTGAGGACTCTTCAGAGAATAAAACGGAGCTCCATTGCTCTAAGGTTCTCGGGCAAATCTGAGTCACGCTTGTCGATGGGCTGCTGTCAATTTGGGTCCGTTAGCTGGTCTCTTCGGAGTCAGGTTAGCTTCTTTAAGGTTTCTTCTGTCACAGTCCGACCACGAACTTGCCGGAGCTCCTGCTGGACCTCAACGCCGGTTAAGTGACGATTTCTTAGAGTTGTGTTGGTACACCTTCTTCTTTCTGATCCTGGTCTTCGTGAAAAGGCGCCAGTCTTTTGGTAACGTCTGTAGAATCTGGAGACAGTTGACTGGTTCAGGTACAGTTGCGCAGCGACTTCACGTTGGCTATACCCTTCTTGCAATAGAGCAATGACTTGTGCCGTTTCTTTCGGGGTGATATCCATTTTTCGATGACGTAATTAGTGAATCCAAATGTTTGGAAAGAGTAGAAAATTAGCATTCTAATGATACCAAAAATAATACCACTGTTTGAAAATTAAATTCAATGGTTCAGTGTTAAACGAAGCAAAATTGTTTGAGTCGATTTTTTGCTCACCAGTACAGTTGCAGCAGGAACTGCTTGGTCAAATCAGCGGTTTTGTATTGGTAATGTTAGGTTGTCGAAAAAGTCTTTTAAAGTTAAAATTGAGTGTATTATTTTTTATATGATCTCCTGCCATTTTTGTGGCAATATAATAACCCGGTCATTATAGAATTTATTTGGTTTCTGAACAAGAAATTGGGATGAGTGGTTTTCACCGGCTCCTTTTCGAACTAACCCAACACCATTCAGGGAGTTCAGCAGAGACTGAAATAAATGGTAGTCTGACGGTGTAAGGTCCGGGCTATACGGTGGATGCATTAAAACTTCCCAGCCAAGCCCTTTCAATTTTTGCAGTCATCAAAGATGACATGGTGGAAGACGACTCCATTTGTGTTTACTAGTCGGTACGGAGTCAATCGTTTCGCCCGCCCAGCTGCAGCAGTTCCACAGCATCATCTTTTTTATCGTCAATCCGAGCTTTGTCATCGTTTGTGAACTTTTATCCTTTTTCGACCACAATCTTTTTCGCACGTTATTATCACAGGTGATGCATTTTTATCGCCACTTCAGAAATTAATTAATTTCATTACGTTTCTGTAGAGATTCGCAAGTGGAAATTGAACCCAGTAAATTTTTGGCATCAAATCATGTGGCACACAAATATCGAGCTTCTTTTTGTAGCCAGCAATCTGCAAATGGTTTAAAAATGTTTGGTAATGGATGTTTAGTTCCTTGGTGATATCATGGCTACTTACATGTCGGTAGTCCTCAACTTTTGTCACAATTCTATCAATTTTTTCTGTCTCTGGTCAATCAGTGCGAGCAGTATCTTTAATATTGAAATTTCCAGAACAAAAGCGAGTGAACCATCTTTAGTCGGTTGGTTTTGATCGAATCTTGACCATAAACTGCACAAATTCCATTATAAGCCTGCACAGCATTTGTGCCATTATCGAAATAAAATTGTAAGATGCAACGAAATTTTGAAGAAAATTCACCTATTTTCAAGGCGCTCTAAATTAAGTCTGAATAAACGAATTCCAACAGTTTTTGTACATCTGCTACTGCCAAATGTCAGCTTTTCCCTGACGCTAATTATGACTCTCTGTGACTTATATTACCTGAGATATATGACACTAAAGCTATCTAACGAAAAAAAAGCTCAATAATTTTTCGACACCCCTTTCTGTTGTTTTTTCACATACATAGATACACACACACATATATATATATATATATATATATATATATATATATATATATATATATATATATATATATATATATACGAGGCTGGTTTGAAAAGTCCGTGCAAAAATAAAAACTACTTATGTGTTTGGGGTAAACCTTTTTTATTTTTCGACATAGTCTCCTTTTAGGCTTATACACTTCGTCCGACGATGTTCTAGTTTGTTGATCCCTTCCGAATAATAGGATTTGTCTAAGTCTGCAAAATAGCCATTAGTGTCTGCAATCACCTCCTCGTTTGAATAAAATCTTTGTCCCGCCAGCCATTTCTTCAAATTGGGGAACAAATTGTAGTCCGAGGGAGCCAAGTCTGGAGAATAGGGGGGATGTGAAACGAGTTGGAATCCTATTTCCATTAATTTTGCGACCACAACTGCTGAGGTGTGTGCTGGTGCGTTGTCGTGATGGAAAAGGACTTTCTTGTGGGCCAATCGCGGGCGTTTTTCTTGCAGCTCGGTTTTCAAACGGTCCAATAACGATGAATAATATTCACCTGTAATAGTTTTACCCTTTTCCAGATAGTCGATGAGGATTATCCCTTGCGAATCCCAAAAGACAGTCGCCATAACCTTTCCGGCCGAAGGAACGGTCTTCGCCTTTTTTTGTGCAGATTCCCCCTTGGTAACCCATTGTTTAGATTGTTGTTTGGTCTCAGGAGTATAGTAATGTATCCATGTTTCATCCACAGTGACGAAACGACGCTTAAAGTCCTCCGGATTCTTCTGGAACAGCTGCAAACCATCCTTGCAACACTTCACACGATTCCGTTTTTGGTCAAGCGTGAGCAATAGCGGCACCCATCTTGCGGATAGCTTTCTCATGTCCAAATGTTTATGCAAACTATTATGTACCCGTTCAGTCGAGATGCCCACAGCACTAGCAATCTCACGCACCTTAACTCTTCTGTCATCCATCACCATATCATGGATTTGATCAATGATTTCTGGAGTCGTAACCGTCCAGAACGTTCAGCGTCACTTGTGCCTATATGGCCAGTCCGAAAATTTTGAAACCACTTATAAACTGTTCTAGTCGAAGGTGCAGAGTCACCATAATGTTTATCAAGCTTCTCTTTAGTCTCCTGAGGTATTTTGCCTTTCATAAAGTAATGTTTAATCACCACACGAAATTCTTTTTCGTCCATTTCTTGAAAATCACTCGACTTCCTTGATTCACACGAATGCCAAACACAAAGAAATATACCAATATGGCTGAAACTTGGTGTGCGTTCATTCAAGAGATGCTACTAACTAAACATGACCTCGATACGCGCCGGTAGTGCCATCTCTCGGATTTTGCACGGACTTTTCAAACCAGCCTCGTATATATATGTACATATATATACATATATATATATATATATATATATATATATATATATATATATATATATATATATATATATATATATATATATATATATATATATATATATATATATATATATATATATATATATATATACATATATATATATATATATAACACATGGGCTGAAAAGTCCCGGGCCTAACAAAGAAAACACGGTTTTTTTGGTTCAAAATTAGCTTTATTCATCAACGTAATCTCCATCAAGAGCAACGCAATCATTCCAGCGCCGCTCTAACAATGGCCAAACACTGCTCAGAATCATCAACACGTTCTTGTTTTTGATAAACAGTGAGCAAACGCGGCACCCACTTTGAACAGAGCTTTCTCATAGTCAAATGCTCATGCAATATAAAGCCAACACGTTCTTTTGATATCTTTACGATGTCAGCTAACTCACGCAACTTCACTTTTCGATCATTCAAAACGATTTTATGGATTTTTTTGATGTTTTCTGGTGTTACCGCCTCATTTGGACGTCCACTGCGTTCTGCATCATCGGTGTCTCTACGACCACGTTTGAAGTCAGCCAACCAACGTTTTATTGTTGTTTCTGATGGAGCGGAGTCCCCATAACACTTTTCAAGCCATTGCTTCGCTTGAACGGTATTTTTTCCCATCAAGAAGCAGTGTAAAATTAAAACACGAAATTGTTTTTGATCCATTGTTTTGAAAATAACAAAAGTAGCGTCACTCTTAGCACAATAACTCACAAACTAATGAATAGAATATCATGAAATTTTAACAGCTGTCTTTTGAAGGTTAGTATTAACTGAAAAAAGGTGACTGCAATAAAACTAGCGCCATCTATGTGTTAGGCCCGGGACTTTTCAGCCCATGTGTTATATATATATATATATATATATATATATATATATATATATATACATATATATATATATATATATATATATATATATATATATATATATATATATATATTCTTGGTTCAAATTAAACTTTTTTTTTTGGAGCAAATCTAACTTTTTTGAACGTTTCGGTTATCCATTCTTCAGAATGGAAATTGCTAAATTTTTTTGTTATTTAAGAAATTTAAGAAGGTATAATATTTATTAAATAACAGATTAATCAGTCTGGTAAGTCATATGTTAAAAATATTTATTAACATCATCCAGACACGCATATATAAACGAATTGACCAGAACATAAGCGACGCCCAGTTCGGCTTCAGGAAGGGATTTGGCACTAGAGACTACTCGCCATACAGGTCTTGATCCAGCGAGCATGCGGCATCAATGCAGATGTCTTAGCATGATTTATAGGCTTTGAAAAAGAATTTGACAAATTCCAACCAGATAAGCTCTTCTCAATCCTAAGTGAATTAGGAATCGACGACAGGGTAACAGATCTGATGTCAGAACTGTATCAATTATAAAAGGTCACGGTTCGTATCAAAAACCAAACATCAAAGGAGTTTGTTGTAAGAAAAGGGGTTCGCCAGGGCTGTGTATTTTCGCTTCTGTTGCTTAATGCTTATCCGGTAGACTATTTAGAAAGGCACTGCACACCATCTAGGAAGGCCTGGCAGATAATTATAAAAGAAAAGATTGAAGGGAGGTGTGGAGTTGGTAGAAGACGGATATCCTGGCTGAGGAATATCGATGCTGGGGATCTCTTTAGACTAGCTAAATATAGAGAAGCACTCTCCATAGTGATCGCCAACGCCTGGGTGACCGGATATGGCACATAAAGAAGAAGATGGTGATTTGAAGTGTACGTGGTAACTATCACTATAAGACAGAATTCTAGGCCTTATATATGTTAAGTTACACAACTTTTTAGAAGCTCAAGGGGAATCAAAGAACAAGCTTCTTGTCATCAGCTAAACTATAGATTGCAAAGTCTAGACTAAGTTAATTACGTTAAACATTACATAATATAGAAACGATATGATTTAAAATCAACAATGGTGATAAAAAACTTTGGATTGTATACTGCTATAGGAGAACAAAAGTATGAAAAAAAAGACAAACGCCTGCCCGTTTGGCAACAGTGCTGCAGTTTTTCAGCAACAGTTTTTGTACATTGATCATGGTTAGATAATAGTTAATTCCAACAATCTGTTGTCGCTTCATGAGTTCTTTGTTAATAAAACGTATTTACTATTAACAAATAAACACTATTTCATTACCTCTGAATCCGACGTTATTTGCTTAAATGAGATCAACTTAAGCATTTAAAAAATTTTGATTTAAGAGATTTTATTTACTATTAATTTTTTTTTTAGTATGAAGTGTTCTGTGTATTTTACATTTCTATGCTTGTAAATTGGTTTAACCCTGTATATAAAACAGAAATCATACCCATCAGTTAAATCAGGTACACGCTAAAAACCATTCTAGAAGTGATTTATAACAGAAATTATTGGATAATGATATCAATGGGACTCTGTGGGTGCTTCAACAACAAAGTTCGTTGGAAAGTCACTCCTATTTGACATGGCCTGAATAAAAGAACCAATATTTTTTCAGCAATTTTAACCTGAACTAACTCTTGTTATTTCTTCCAGGTTCAACGAATGGTAGAAACATAAGAAATCTTCCATGTGTTTCAAGAAAAAACAGCGGCCTCAGTGGCGTCTGTATGTTCGCCATAGACTGCCTTAAAGCTAATGGTACTCACTTAGGTACCTGCATAGATAGGTTTTATTTTGGTTCTTGTTGTCACATAGAGCCACTTAAAGAAATAGAAAATAGTATAGAAAATAATATTATCTTGGATAGTCGGGTACCACCTGAAAGATTACATAATAAAACGGCCATGTTGGGTACCAGTAGTACAACAGACACATCTAGAATAAGCAGTAGTAGTACGGTGAGTACATACATTTTTATAATAAAAATTTTAAATATGATTGATTCTAAAACATATAAAAGTAGCACAGTTGTTGATTTTCAATGTGGCTGTACTCTTCCTATCGGAATATCAATATCAATATTAAAAGTACTTAATTGGCGTAAAAAATCAATGGTTTTTCTTTGACAAAGTATATTAAATTTAAGGAATATAGAACATAAAACAAATTAAATCTACGAAAAATAATAGGGAAATCTAAAAACGAAATATATACTAAGCTTAAATGTAGAACACGCAACATCAAATATACGGTAGATAAACAGCAAGATACCTAGTTAACACAGAACCAGTTACAGTCAAAGTAAAATTAATACTAGTATATACGAGGCTGGTTTGAAAAGTCCGTGCAAAAATAAAAACTACTTATGTGTTTGGGGTAAACCTTTTTTATTTTTCGACATAGTCTCCTTTTAGGCTTATACACTTCGTCCAACGATGTTCTAGTTTGTCGATCCCGTCCGAATAATAGGATTTGTCCAAGTCTGGAAAATATCCATTAGTGTCTGCAATCACCTCCTTGTTTGAATAAAATCTTTGTCCCGCCAGCCATTTCTTCAAATTGGGGAACAAATAGTAGTCCGAGGGTAGGGGGGATGTGAAACGAGTTGGAATCCTATTTCCATTAATTTTGCGACCACAACTGCTGAGGTGTGTGCTGGTGCGTTGTCGTGATGGAAAAGGACTTTCTTGTGGGCCAATCGCGGGCGTTTTTCTTGCAGCTCGGTTTTCAAACGGTCCAATAACGATGAATAATATTCACCTGTAATAGTTTTACCCTTTTCCAGATAGTCGATGAGGATTATCCCTTGCGAATCCCAAAAGACAGTCGCCATAACCTTTCCGGCCGAAGGAACGGTCTTCGCCTTTTTTGGTGCAGATTCCCCCTTGGTAACCCATTGTTTAGATTGTTGTTTGGTCTCAGGAGTATAGTAATGTATCCATGTTTCATCCACAGTGACGAAACGACGCTTAAAGTCCTCCGGATTCTTCTGGAACAGCTGCAAACCATCCTTGCAACACTTCACACGATTCCGTTTTTGGTCAAGCGTGAGCATTCGCGGCACCCATCTTGCGGATAGCTTTCTCATGTCCAAATGTTTATGCAAAATATTATGTACCCGTTCAGTCGAGATGCCCACAGCACTAGCAATCTCACGCACCTTAACTCTTCTGTCATCCATCACCATATCATGGATTTGATCAATGATTTCTGGAGTCGTAACCTCAACAGGCCGTCCAGAACGTTCAGCGTTACTTGTGCCCATATGGCCAGTCCGAAAATTTTGAAACCACTTATAAACTGTTCTAATCGAAGGTGCAGAGTCACCATAATGTTTATCAAGCTTCTCTTTAGTCTCCTGATGCGTTTTGCCTTTCATAAAGTAATGTTTAATCACCACACGAAATTCTTTTTCGTCCATTTCTTGAAAATCACTCGACTTCCTTGATTCACACGAATGCCAAACACAAAGAAATAGATCAATATGGCTGAAACTTGGTGTGCGTTCATTCAAGAGATGCTACTAACTAAACATGATCTCGATACGCGCCGGTGGTGCCATGTCTCGGACTTTGCACGGACTTTTCAAACCATCCTCGTAAAACTAAAACAATAGTAAGTCGTTGCAGAGCACAGGTGCTACACGATAAACGAAATGAAAGTCATCAATAGACAGAGGGGGTCATGTGAGCAACTTTACATAAAACTCACCCAGATCATAATATGATTTGTTAATTAATAATTTTTTAAGGCACTTTCGAAACACTCTAAGTGAATGAATGATGTGAGTTGGCAAATGGTTAAACAATTATCTGCCCTCGTATATTAATGAGTGCTACGTGAGTACCCTAACTGGAACAGGCAACGGCAGATCCGCAGCCCGTCAGGTGCCCCTCCGAGATGCTACGCGTTGAATACTTAAGCGATTCTTATATATCAGCGAAACGGTCTCCAAGATGAACAGGGAAGTGAGAGTCAGAATTCCCTGCGAGAGAAAGATAGGTCTACCGGGTTCCCTCTGATAGGCATCAGTGATGAGAAGAATAGCCTTCTTCTGCAGCAAAAACAAAATGTTCAAAAAATATTGGGTGGCAAAAAAAGTCTCCTACTTAACTTCATTGTGTGATTCTTAAATCGGAGATCAGTCTCAATGAGAACACCCAAAAACCCGGCCGCAGGCTCCTTCCTCAAAGAGTCGCCATCCAAGTGTATTTCCTGCATATCGCATCCGAAACCAATAATATGTGTCTTCTTAACTTATAAGTAAATGGAAATGTTCGACCTAATGGTTTCAGTAACTTTATTATGCTATACAACGGAGGTGTCATCAGCAAAAAGCGAAAATCGCCTGATATTTTGATGCGATCGGCCTTGGTCCCCGAGATAGGACGTAAACCAAGCAAGCGAGGTCCTCCTAATACCATACCTCTCAAGCTTAGCCAACAGTATCCCGTGATCCACGCAGTCAAATGTCTTAGACAGATCACAAAACATGGTCGCCACCGACTCTCCCCGATTTATATAATAATATACACCTTCTAGAAAGCCAAAGATGGCATAATGTGGCCCCCTGGCACTCTGAAACCCGAATTGGTTCCCAGTCATCAACCCATGGGATTGTAAGTAGTTCCATACGCTAACTTTGACAATTTTCTCAATAACCTTGGACAGAGTGGACAATGGGGAACTCGGTCGAAAATTCGAGGGATCCTCCACATCATCGCCCATATATAAGGCGACAACTAAAGCAAGCTTTAAACAGGACGGAAAAATTCCTTTATACCAGGAATCATTAACTGCAGTTACTAAGGCATCCAGGGCACATCATCTCTAACTGACTTTCTATTCCTGATACTATGCAGGGCATTTATTAAAACATTGGTGTCGGCGCGAAGGAAAAAGAATGACCGAGGAAAAGATAAATCCTTCAGATAAAAAAGCGGATCAATATCAGAAGGCAATCCCTGAGCCAGCCTTTGTGCAATACTAAAATACTATTTATTGACAATATCAGGATCTATTTCGTAATCCAATCGATCCCGACCGTTCTTCCCTTTGAACAGTATTTGCGAATAAGCTTTCCTCGCAGCGTTAACCAATTTACGGTACATGCCGTGATACCAGTTACAATATATTCTCGTTTAAAATCAAAAATGAAAATAAACTCAAGTAGTTTTAGCACAGTAGGTTTTCGTGCAAAATTACCGAAAATCTTGGATGCACTTATCGTGTTAGTTTTTTCAATTATAATATGAAATATTTCTTGTTTCAGACACAATCATCAACTAAATTAAGTCAACAAAACAAAGAATCAAGTTCCTCAACAATAGCACACAGCAGTACGACCAGCATAGTATCATCTTATCCGTCCAAACTTAGTACAGTATCACCAAGTTTAAAACCTAGTGCTTCTGTAAAGCCTTTTGGAGAAAAAATACCTTCGGCTTCAACAACAAGTACAACAGAGGTTACAACTGTGGCTCAAAAACTACAAACATTCCAAATAGTCGATGGATCGCTTTTGACGGCAACAACACTCAAGCCAGTAGAATCTGGAACAACCAAGCGACCAAATACATCTACTAAAACTTCCACTAAACCTTCTAGAACAACTACCAAACCTAGGCCTGGTATAACTTCTTCAGCTAAACCTCCACAAAAAACGAATAAACCTACTTTATCGTCTACTAGTACTAGTAAACCTCCAATAAAACTAACTACTAAACCCGGCAAACCTACTGTTACTACCCGAAAGTCTACTCAAAAACCTAGTAAACCAGTAAAAGTAAGTAGTACAAGTAAAAGGCCGCCTTTAACGACAACTACTACTAAAAGTACCAGTACTAGAAGATCTGCCATTACAAAACCTACAAGAAAAGGGACTAAACCTAGTACGAACACAACCACTGGTAAGTTTATTTCTAATGACTTCTAATAAGTATGCTGATCAGTTTTGTCTGTCATAATTACCACTCAAGACCAGAGAAACAGATTTCAGATTAGAACTCCTTATGTTCCCTAAAGTTGAACTTCTTCCACTTCCACTTAAACCGAAAGTATCATATGGTATAACTGAAAAATTAAAATATTTCAAAACTCTTACTTCGGGATCCTTTAGTTCCACCCGAACTGTCTAAAAGTTATCCCCGATTTTCTGATAACTTATGGATTATAAATGCAAACATTTTTTTAATACTCAAAATCTATTTCAATTTTATTTCCGATTGAGCAGATAGAACCGCAAATTTGTTAATGATCTTAATTCCTACACAGACCAAAATCAAGGATCATGTCCTTGATTTCAGTCCACTGTTGTTTACTTTCAAAAAAAAAGAAGAAAGTTCCGATTTTAAATTTGGTGTACCTATAGAACTAAGACTACTGATATGAAGCATAATTTATCGTCGTATTTACAGTTGAAGTAGTTCGTAATGAATAAAAGGAGACTAAATAGCTACAAATGACATTGATTTTAAAGAAAAGTTTTCGAAAAGTCACTTTATTAATTTTTAGCCAAACCAATATCATCTACAACATCAAAAGGACCACAAACAACAACAGAAAAAACAACAACCCCGTCAACTAAAAAACCTCCAGTTATTTTAATCAAAAAACCATCAACAGCTACAACGACCAGCGCTTCAATCATAGTTACGAAAAAACCTAGCAGTTCATCAACATCAACAGCAGAATTATCTTCAACAGGTTCAACAACATCAGCTCTTTCCTCAATAACAACATCTAGTCCCATAATGTTATCAACAACAACGTCCAGCGAAGAAGTAGTACCCAAGAAAAACATTTCTCAAATTTTGGAAAGTGGTGCAATCAATACCGCGACGAATGAAGTTATTGAAAGTAGCGGTTATTTGACAGTTGTAAATGGTAGTACGAGTACTTCAAGGCCTGGTGGTAATAGTTCCAGTGATGGTATGTATATATGCATAAATCTTTAGTGAAAATATATTATTAAGGTAATTTCGACAGTATTAGTAGTTTCTCGTTAATAAAAACTCCTGGCGTACATGATGTTGTCATATTTAGAGGATGTTGATATTTTCAGGTGCTCCTACAAAAGGAACAATTTTAACTTCGACTACTAGCACTACCATCTTAACAAGACCATCTTCGACAACTACAGTTTCTCCAAACTTAAATGAGACCGTTTTTGACACAGGAAAACCACTTCCTGTTCCAGGCTTAGTAACGTGGACCCTGGAGGATACTAAAAATCATACGAGCAACGAAACAATTATTACTGGAAATATAACAGAAGGTATTACTTTATGTAATTATGTTATGAAGAGAAACATTTATTTTCTTTCTTCTGACAATCTGATTTTTTAGTTAAAAATACAATGAGCTATTGAGAAATCGTGGTTTTTGGGTTTAGATCGTCTCAATTTAGAATAACTTTCCGACGTTTGTTCTTCGACAGTGTTCTGATCACGAAGATAAAAAATCACTGAAGATACCTCGTGCAATCATAGGCAAAACGTCGAAAAGTTACTTCAAATTGATACGGTGTAATTCCAAAAACCACGATTTATAATCTAATCCAAACTGTAAAATGTACACAAAACTATTGTTATTATAAATTATTAATAGTAAGTTATAGTTAACAAAAATAGATTATTTTTTTTCATTAATTAGGTTAGTTTTGTCTATTGATTATTATTTCGGATGGTAGCACAAGTACTGTTTTAGAGAAAAAGTTCAATCTATGTCCTCATATGTATGTTTATTCATGATTTACAGTTCCCTAACGCCTGGTACCAATTTTTCCTTAGAAATTTGAACTTATGGCTTAAATAGTAACAAGTTTCACCAATTTATAAACTTAAGAATTCTGCAATATTTACTGGACAGGGTTATTTATTTGTTTTCTAGAGTGGAGATTGTGTTTATATTATAAAGAGTCTCATGTTAATGATAACAAATAAACCGGCCAAGTGTAAGTCGAACTTGCTCAGTTAGTGTTCCGTACGTTGATTGTTTTTAAAATAAAAATTTTTGAGTTCACAAAACATACTCCAAATTAATTTTCAACAACGTTTTTTTTTTTTTTCCGATTTTTACTGAAAACTGATGACCTTGAAGTTTTTTTTTTATATATATATACTAGATAAATTATTAAAGGTAATGCACTCGTGATAATTTTTGTTCCATCTACACCCTGTAGATAATATTTCAGAATTTTTTCAAAATTGTTTTATCAGTACTTTTCGAGATACTGGTTTTGGATAGAAATTTGTTTGTGTATATTATTTTCTTTAGTAAATAGTTATATTTAAAAGTTTAAACTTAGAAAATAGTTTGACAGAATCAGATAATTTTTAAATCTAAAAAAGAAAAATTCTTTTAACCTGTTTTGGTATAGCAACAATACAGCTGTGCAGGTTATTATCAAAATCCAAGGCTATTGTTTTTGACTTGCCTATTTACTGAAACTATTAGCATACATGCTGAAAAACGTTAAATCTTCAAAGTTATCCATTTTATTATTTTTTGTGATTGCTTTTAATTTTTCTTTTTTATGGGTCTAGCAGGGAAGTCCCTAAAGCGCTCCAGGAGCGGCACGTGTGCGGAAAAAGCGACTCATGTTGTTCTTGAATCGCTGTAAATTGTACTCGGTGGGAAACACAGCCCTGGGCAAATTATTCCAAAGCGATGATGTTCTCCATATAAAAGACTGCTTGAAAAAGCGTTGTACTCCGAGTAACAAGCTGAACCTCATACGGATGTGAAGTATTAGGGCGACGTGTATTTCTAACATGCACCGCTCTGGGAGGAATTAAGCGGGCTGCATCCTTCGAACCTCCGGTCAGTTCCCGGTCTCCAATCCGACGAACAGCCTTTCTCTGAACAGAATCCAACAAATGTAGTGTATGTTTGGGAGCGGAGCCCCAAACAAGGGAGCAGTATTCCATAGTTGGTCGAATTTGAGCTTTGTAAAAAAATAACAGTTGTTGTGAAGTGTAAAGCTTTCTGGTTCGAAATAATAATCCCAACTTTGGAGAAGCTCTCCTTGCTATGCCTGCAACATGTTCATGCCAGGACACAGGCTCCCAAAATAACGCCCAACAAATTGAGAGACGATGCTAGGTGAATAGAGTGCCCCGACATAACTATGTCGGCTTCAGCAATGTTAACCTTTTTAGAAAAAATTGCCGCCTGGGTTTTTGTAGCGTTAAATTCCACTTGGTTACTGTCACCCCAAGACAGGGTTTCTTCCAGGTCTTTGTTAAGTTGAACGACCTCCTGGTGTCTGCGGATATTCACCTGAGTAGCGGATGTCCGAGCGTTCAAAGTAAATGAAGAGATAAGTCTACTGTCATCTGCACAGCTGTAGATTGGATTCCCGGTCTTTTCCAGCAGATCGTTAATGTAAATGAGAAAGAGAGTAGGAGACAGTATGAAGCTTTGGGGCACATCGGCGTTGATAGTGAAGGTGTTAGAAAGAAACCCGTCGACCGCCACTCGTAAAGAACGCTCTCTGAGGAAACATGAGAGCCACAAACACAACTTTTCAGACATACAACAAGAGCGTAGCTTAGCCAACAGTCCATCTTGCCAAACGCGGTAGAATGCCTTGGATATGTCAAGAGCAACCGCTCGAGATTCTCCAAAATGTTCAATTGCGTTGTTCCAAAGATGTGTTACATAAGTCAAAAGATCTCCTGTTGATCTATGTTTACGAAAGCCATATTGGTGATCGCTAATAATGTTGAATCGTTCAAGATATTTTAGAAGATGAAAGCAGTGCGAATGGTCGGTAGTTATTTGGCAAGGTCTTCTTGCCTTTTTTAGGTATCAGCTGAACTGTGGCACATTTCCAGCAGCAAGGAAATATTCCTTTTCTGTAGGATAGGTTGAAAACTCTACAAAAAACTGGTGTTAGTTTCCTCGCACAGTTTTAGAGAATTATAGCAGGTATTCCGTCAGCGCCAGAAGCCTTTTTGGTGTCTAGCTTCATTAAAATACGCTTTATGATACGCTGTCTGAAGACAACATAGGGCATCCTTGACTGCAATATGGGAATAGTAGGTGGTGTTTTTTCTTGGAAATCGACAGTAGAATGTGAAGCAAAGAATTCAGCCAACAAGTTCGCTTTCTCAACAGGTGTCGTTGCAATGGAATTATCTCGCCGTGTGAGTGGTGGTATGGTGAATTTGGTGAAATTTTGACTAACGGCCTTAGCGACTGCCCAAAAGGACCTGGAATTGTTGAAATAAGCGAAAAGTTTGTTTCTAATTCGTTGATTGTGTGCCTACTTAGTTTCGTCGATAATTACTTTGCATCTGTTCCGGGCACGAACAAAGGTGTTACCATTTATGGTGTTAGGATTTTCACGCCATTGTCGGTAGTTTAGAAGCAACAACTTCTTTGCATTTTCGGTCAAACCAAGGCTTGCCGTTGGAGGGAGTTTTAATACCAATATAATATATATATATATATATATATATATATATATATATATATATATATATATATATATATATATATATATATATATATATATATATGTATATATATATATATATATATATATATATATATATATATATATATATATATATATATGTATATACATATATGTATATATATATATATATATATATATATATATATATATATATATATATATATATATATATATATATATATATATATATATATATATATATATATATATATATATATATATATATATATATATATATATATATATATATATATATATATATATATATATATATATATATATATATATATATATATATATATATATATATATATATATGTTACAATAGAGGTTTTCACCAACGGTGGAATGTAATAGATTAAAATTCCGGATTTCAATCCGCTCGAAGCTAACTCTTAGCTTTGAGCGGCAATAGCAGCAAGGTCACAGTATCGAGTAGCAGCAGCAGCAAGAGCACTTGAAAATGCCAAACGAGATTTTGGCGAAACGTCGTGTAAATTCATTGTTAGACGAATGGATTGAAACCTGGAATTTTAATGTATTATATATATATATATATATATATATATATATATATATATATATATATATATATATATATATTTATATATATATATATATATATATATATATATATATATATATATATATATATATATATATATATATATATATATATATATATATATACATACACACAGATATATATCAATTACTTTTATGTTTTAGAATGGGTACCAATAACAACTCCTGACGGCTGGGTACTTCTTCCTAGTGTTACTCCGGTTACGAACTTTCCAAGCTCTACAAAAAATGAAACATCATCAACAACATTACTTCCACCTGCTCCTTCAGTTGAGCCAATATCAACATTCATACCGTTTATTACCCTAGCCCCTGGAGGCTCATCCACATCCTCTTTAGTAGAAATTCCAGTTACAACATTATCATCGCATGAATCAACTACTAGTGCTTCTTCAAGCTCAACTTTAGTGGTAGAATCTACTTTCAACTTAACTTCACTAATTACCTCTGTTGTAACTTCAACAAGTGAAGGAGAGAAAAGTACTACGCCATCACCTACTATACCTGATATTGCTGGAGGCGTGTCTACGGCAGCTGGAAGCATTGGGACAACTACAGAATTTGAATCTGAAATAAGGCCTGTAAATATGAGTGATTTTACTGATGGTAAGAAATATTTTTGATAACGGTTTTCATCATGTGAAATATTGGATCCAAATCCACTGATCTAAATATTTCATCTGTAAAGAAATCTGGTATATAAATTACAAATTTTTTGCTGACAAGTGCACCTATTTTATATTACGTTTCTAGCTTAGGGGTAGCTTTCAAATAATAATTAAACAACTCAATTTTGTACAAATATTCCCAAATCTCTTTTTAGCCCTGTCGTCAGAGGCTTTTGACGAAAAGCTCTCATTAAATGTTAATAGGCTGCATTTTGGCATAAAGATAGTTCTTTGGACGTAGATTACGATAAAAAAAGTGTGCTGCTCTAAAATAACACTAAGCCTACGAAATCGAAAATAAAATGAAAAATTCTGTTTTTCGGTAATATCTCGAAAAATAAAAAAGATATCGAAAAACTAATAGGATCACGTGAAAAAGCGGGAAATTTTATAAAAAGTAGTGTATAGATTATTTTTCGTTTCTCAGTAATTAAAAAAAAATTATTTAAAATAAAATGGCTGGTTTCACCCCTTCAGTTGTAGTGGGAATCATGCTTCCAACCTGATTTATGATTAAATTAACGTTTCTGTATACTGTTAACTATTTTGAAATTGACTATTAAGGGGTTTCTCGGGGTGCTGATTAAGAATCCGATGACAGATTTGAAAAATTCAAAATGGCGGATCCAAAAGACGGCCAGAGAGTCCGTAATTCAGTAATTTAGAATTTTTACGTTTTCAGTAACCGTTTTCTTTGTACCTAGATGTATAAGTGAAATCTAAATACTTTATACTTAAAGCTTAGACTTTTATCTTTTAAGTTATGTGATTAATAATAAGCAAAAATACATTTATCATGAATAGCAAAATTACAAAAAAGAGAGTTTTTTTAAAGTATTTAATGATTTTCTAACTTTCTAACTGTAACTAAAAAAAAAAAGTTGTCCGACTTTTTTTACCATTTCGCCGGCGGCGCACTACAGCAGGCAAATTTTTTTAAAAAAATTTAAAACACAAATTTAAAATAACACAGACAATGTGAGTATTTTTAATTATTCTTATATTGAAACTAAAGGTATAGTAATGATATATGCGCAAGGATTTTTTTCAATACTATATTTTAATAAATATTTGTAATATACTGTATGCTTGTTAAAATCATGCAAACAAAAATTTCGTTTTAAGTTTTACAAATTATAAAGCAACAAAAATAAAAACTATTAGTATCATCGGAAAGCTGAAAGTATCCTCTTTAAAAAGCTATCTTTTATTTTTTTTGTACTCTGAAACTTTCAAATTAACTTATTTGGCGCTCTACACTTTCTGAATCAACTATCCGAATTTATAATAAATTCTCACGCTAATAAAGGGTGTCCCAAAATTCACGCAAGATCTGAATTTGGCGCCATTTGTATGGTAAAGTGTTGCAAACAAAACGAAAAACACAGCGTAACAGCTGACAGTACAGGGTTATTAAAAATGGAGCACTATACGAAAGAACAACGTGTTTTCATTGTTGAGCAATATTTTAAAAATAATGAAAGTTTGGCAGCTAGAGTTTGAAATTGTGGTCGGAATAGTGATTTAACCTCATCAACTGTGAAGAGATTAATAGAAAAATTCACGGACACTGGATCAATTAGTGATCTTAAACACTCCGGCCGTCCTTTAACAAGTCGTTCGACACAAAACATTGAAGCAATTCGTGAGAGTGTTGCTGAGACTCCAGGAACATCAATTCGGCACCGTGGTCAAGAGTCATTGTCATTTTGAGAAGCTCTCTACAGCGTATTCTCACGAAAGATTTGCATCTTCATGCTTGCAAAGTTCAATTGACTCAAGAACTGAAGCGTACTGACAACGCACAACGAAGAGAGTTCGTTGAATCGTTTATGGAACAACACCAAGTGGATACTGATTTTTCGAAGAAAAACATATTCAGCGATGAGGCTCATTTCCATCTTGATGGGTTCGTTAATCGGCAAAATTGTCAGATTTGGGGTTCAGAAAATCCACACGTGACTGTTGCGAAACAAATGCATCCACAACGTGTCACTGTTTGGTGCGGATTTTGGGCTGAAGGCATCATCCGACCATTCTTCTTCGAAAATGTGATTGGTCAGGCAATAACAGTTAATGGTGATCGTTATCGCAATATGATAATCCAGTTGTTTGTGCCTAAATTGCAAGATATGGATGTGGACGACATGTGGTTTCAACAAGACGGTACCACATGCGATAGAGCCCGAGAAACAATTCAATTACTGCATGAGTCATTTCCTGGTCGTGTAATATCCCGTTTTGGTGATCAGAATTGGCCGCCCAGATTATGCGATTTAACGCCGTTGGACTTTTTTCTTGGGCTTTTTTAAAGTCTAAGGTTTATGCCGACAAGCCCACGACCACCCACGATTTGAAGGAGGAAATTAAGCGCTGTACCAACGAAATTCAGCCACATTTATGCAAAATGGTCATGGCAAATTTCGATAAAAGAGTGCGTATGTGCTAGCAAAACCGTGGAACCCATTTACCCGATATGTTATTCCATACATAACTCTTTACTGTATACTTTATGAATCAATAAAAAAATAACAATTTTTAATTAAAAACCTGTGTTTTCTATCAAAATTACTTTTTGCGTAAATTTTGGGACATCCTTTAAAAAAAAATCTGTAAAAAAAGTCTATATACTACTTTTCGAAAAAAAATTCCCTCTGTTTTACGTGGGGGTTATTAGTTTTTCGATATCTATTATTTTTTGAGATATTACCAAAAAACAGAATTTTTTATTGTATTTGGATTTTTGGGATTAGCATACATCAAACGTTAGTAAACTTCTCGTTTCTACATCCAAAAATCTACCCGTGTGCCAAAATATAGCCTGTTAACATTTCATGAGAGCTCAAAACCCCTGGCGACTGGGCTATTTTATCATTCCTTATTTATATCTATCGATGCAAATTCTGTTGTATTTTCTCGTAACAGGTAACAAATAATGTATACTGAAGTTGCCCGATAATCAGTGAGACTAGTTTGTTTTTTAATAATAGATATTTAAAAAGACTGCCTAAAAGAGATATAAAATTGGTACCACTAAGCCCTACGAAACCAGAAAAGCCAGAAAAGGCTGGAAAGAAGGAATTTCTGGAGTAATGAGTAGAAGAAAACTAATACAGAGTCAAAAAAAAAATTATTTACTGTAAACACATGCACATTCACACACACATACAAACACACATCTTCTCACATATAAACACGCTAACATTTATATATACACATAACCCCAATCAACAAATATTAAATTTGTATACATTAAATACATGCATACTTACACACACAAAAACACAAACAATCTCACATATACACAAAAGTACATAAACACGCCTATACACATTTACTGGCATTATACCAATCCAAAAAATTAAATTTAAATAAATATGTGCAACCGTTAAATTAAAAAACCGGTCAAGTGCAAGTTGAACTTGCACAATTAGTGTTTCGTACTGACTTCACAAAACACACACCAAATGAGTTTTCAACAAAGTTTGTTTCCAATCTTTACTGAAAACGGGTGACCTCGAAATTTTGTTTTTTTTTATATACCAAATAAATTGTTAAAGGTAATGCACTCGTGATAATTTTCGTTCAATCTATACCCCGTGGAGAATATTCCAGAATTTTTTCAAAATTTTTTGATCAGTACTTTTCGAGATAAGGTAGGGGACAGCGATTTTTTAAAAGTAATACGAAGAAAAGTGTGCGCAAGTAATACATTACATATATATATATATATATATATATATATATATATATATATATATATATATATATATATATATATATATATATATATATATATATATATATATATATATATATATATATATACATATATATATATATATATATATATATATATATATATATATATATATATATTACTCGTGTTTTCACAAGCTTTCATTTGACACCACACTCGATGACCTAGTAAAAAAAATTTTTTTTCAATTCCGATTTGACCCCTCAAAACGAACCCCTTAAGTCAAAATTTATGTTACGGTGGTATAAAATGATCAGTGACTTCACAAAACACACCCCAAATGAATTTTCAACAAAGTTTGTTTCCAATCTTTACTGAAATCTGATGACCTTGAAATTTTTGTTTTTTTTATATACCATACAAATTATTAAAGGTAATGCACTCGTGATAATTTTCGTTCAATCTACACCCCGTGGAGAATATTCCAGAATTTTTTCGAAAGTACTTTTCGAGATAAGGCCCGGGACAGCGATTTTTCGCGAATTTTTAAAAATAATACAAAGAAAAGTGCACGCAAGTATAATATTATATATATATTTTTTACTCGTGTTTTCACAAGCTTTCATTTGACACCACACTCGATGACCTAGTAAAAAATTTTTTTTTCACTTCTGACTTCACCCCCCAAAACTAACCCCTTAAGTTAAAATTTAATTCTCAAAACTACATGGCTCTGATGAGGCCATCAATTCCTATATTATTACCAAATTTCACCTTTCTATGTCAAATAGTTTCCGAGAAAATCGGGTGTGACAGACAGACAGACAGACACCGAAGTGATCTTATAAGTGTTCCGTACGGAACACTAATAAAAACAGTAAACACGTTCACGCACATGCATACACACAAACTACATACACACACTCGCAAATACATACAAACACGCATACACACACACATACACACACACAGTCTCACACTCACACGTACATTCTCAAATATTTAGTA
Source organism: Pachyrhynchus sulphureomaculatus (assembly GCA_019049505.1). Taxonomy (NCBI): domain Eukaryota; kingdom Metazoa; phylum Arthropoda; class Insecta; order Coleoptera; family Curculionidae; genus Pachyrhynchus; species Pachyrhynchus sulphureomaculatus. Next base: position 232,462,773 of record CM032446.1, on the reverse strand, counting down.
CATACAGATTGCATGTGGTATGAATTTGCAAATATTAATTCTTTACTTACCTTTATTTATCAATTTCTTTAATCATTTAAATGTTTTCTTCAAAAATGATCACTTACAATTTCTCTATTCAAAACATGCGCAAGCTTACGTTATAGCGCTACTTTTGACGAGTAATTTTAAAAAAAATGTTTCTATGCGGTTTAAATTGAAGTAAAGACAGAATTTTGTTCAGCACAGTGAAGCAAATCCTCACTGTGTGGCGAAGAGAAAAGACTCGCGTGGGCAGAGGAAAACAGAGATCGAGACTGAAGCAATGTAATTTTTTTTGATGAAGTTACTTTTTGGGGTTATGTTATCACCCCGTAAGCCTAGTCAATTTCTACTAACCCATTGCTTCAATGCACCGTGAAACATCCTGTGAAGATCCATGTTTGGGGTTGTCTTTCGGAAAAAAGTTTTGGAAGACGCTTCTTTTTAGTGTTCCGTACGGAACACTTATAAGATCATATCCGTGTCTGTCTGTCTGTCTGTCTGTCACACCCGATTTTCCCCGAAACTATTTGTCATAGAAACTTGAAATTTGGTAATAATATAGGAATTGATGGCCTCATCAAAGCCATGTAGTTTTGAAAGTTAAATTTTGACTTAAGGGGATAGTTTTGGGGGGTGAAATCTGAAGTAAAAAAAAAATTTTTTTACTAGGTCATCGAGTGTGGTGTCAAATGAAAGGTTGTGAAAATACGAGTAAAAAATATATATATATATAATGTAATACTTGCGCGCACTTTTCTTTGTATTATTTTACCAAAAAATCACGAAAAATCGCTGTCCTGCGCCTTACCTCGAAAAGTACTTATCAAAAAATTTTGAAAAAATCCTGGAATATTCTCCACGGGGGGTAGATTGAACCAAAATTATCACGAGTGCATTACCTTTAATAATTTATCTGGTATTTAAAAAAAAAAAAAAAATTTTAAGGTCATCAGATTTCAGTAAAAATTGGAAACAAACTTTGTTGAAAACTCATTTGGGATGTATTTTGTTAAGTCACTGATCATTTTATACCACCTTAACATAAATTTTGACTTAAGGGGTTTGTTTTGAGGGGTGAAATCGGAAGTGAAAAAAAAAAATTTTTGCTAGGTCATCGAGTGTGGTGTCAAATGAAAGCTTGTGAAAACACGAGTAAAAAATATATATATATATATAATGTAATACTTGCGCACACTTTTCTTCGTATTACTTTTAAAAAATCGCGAAAAATCGCTGTCCCCTACCTTATCTCGAAAAGTACTGATCAAAAAATTTTGAAAAAATTCCGGAATATTCTCCACGGGGTATAGATTGAACGAAAATTATCACGAGTGCATTACCTTTAATAATTTATTTGGTATATATAAAAAAAAAAATTTCAAGATCACCAGTTTTCAGTAAAGATTGGAAACAAACTTTGTTGAAAACTCATTTGGGGTGTGTCTTGTGAAGTCACTGATCATTTTATACCACCCTAATAAAAATTTTTTATTTAAAAACAATCAACGTACGGAACACTAATTGTGCAAGTTCAACTTGCACTTGACCGGTTTTTTTTTTTTTATCTACAATTTGAACGCTGAAAAAATGCTCCAGATTTATAAAAAGGACTTAGTGCCGACTACCAAACAGCGGTTTTTCGATAAAAATGAGGAGTCGATTCTTCAAGAGGATAATGACCCCAAACATCGGAGTAAAAAGTGTTGCCAGTAGAAAGCGGAATACGGTATAGTTACACCAGATTGGCCATCCTAGTTGCATGCAAACCCAATCTAGAACGTTTTGTCATACATCAAGCAGAAGCTTCGTAGTAAAAAGTTGTACACAGTGAAGCAGCTCTCATGGCAAATTCGGACAATTTGGAAATCTTTGCTCCAAGAATACGCGGAAAATCTCATCGAAAGTATGGCCCGAAGATACCAGATGCTGATAAGGACTGGACGAACTACTGAATCATTAGCATTTTACTGTTAAATGAAAAACTTTTAAATAAAAAATACATTTTTTAATGAACAATGCGTGACATTTTCTGACTTGACCAACTTTACTAGCCATATTATAGTAATTTTAAATATTATATAGAAAATGTACTATTTGTATCTGAATCTAGTACTTATAAATCATATGTACACCGTAAACTTCTCGTGGATAATAATCAGTTTTATTATTTATTATTATTATTTTTAATTGTAATTTTCTTATAATAAAGAACTTGTTTTACTTTCAATCTAATTTACATCTAATGTTTTGTTATTTGTTTCTTCAAGACGATTAAACGCTACTGCGTACTTAAGAAAATTGATTTTTGAATAACAATAAAGAGTAAATTCCATTAGTTGGTTTCAAGTAACAGTTTTACAGAGGTGTAATAGATTTTTTAAAGCTTATATATATTTTTAAGTAAGAAGAACAAAAACAGAATACTGGGAGAGATACACAAAAAAATTAGAATCAGACTTCTATGATCAACAAAAACAAATTTTGAGATTCATGAGACAGCAGAGAACTGAGATGAAAGAATAGAGGATACGTAAGTGAAGAAAGGAAGGTGGGTAACATATCTTACACAATTATATATAGTAAAAGGGAATAGAGTATCACACTGCCACAAATACCAGATATAACGATAAACGAAGAAACATATATAACAGAAGAAGACATAATAGAAGCACTGGAAAAATTTAAAAACCGTAAATCTCCCGGCGAAGACCAAATAGATAACGAACTACTAAAATATGGGGGACACTTGCTGGTTAAGCAACTCCAGATACTTATACAGAGGATTATAAGATCGAATAAAATCCCAGATGAATGGAGAACAGCGACGGTTATACTAATGCACAAGGAGGGAAAAAAAGAAGATCCAAATAACTATTGAGGCATAAATCTACTAAACTGTACACTGGAATTAACAACAAAGATTATTACAACAGAAATAAATGCGAGAATACAACTGGAAGAAGAAGAGCAAGGATTCACAAGTGAGCGCTTATGCACCGATGCCGTATTTATTGTGAGACAGGTAAAAGAAAAATCCATGGAATACACCATAAGTGTGCCTGATAGACCTAAAAAAAGCTTTCGACAATGTCCAAATAGAAGACGTTATTCATCTATTATATAACAGAAACATCTCATTAGACCTAATTAAAACTACGAGTATCTAACGAGAATATATATAAAAACAATAAAGTACATGGAAGATTAGCAGAAGGAATGACAGAACCAATCAACTATGAATCTGGAATCAGGCTGGGAGACTGTCCTCTTCTATTTAATATTGTCATGAAATTATAAAGAATGTCAAAAGAAAGAAGGATATTGAATGGGTAACAGAGAATTAATATTATATGTTATGCAGATGACGCTATAACAATGGCTGAGACCGAGAACGATCTGCAAAGGCTGCTATATAAATTCTACATAGCAGCAACACAATAAAATATGTCAATCTCAACTGAAAAGACCAAGATAGTACTAATAGCAAAAGAGCCGATTAGGTGCAAGCTGGTGATGGAAGATAAACCAATAGATGGAGGTCGATTACCTAGGCATCAAAGTATCTAGTATCGGAAAAATCGAGGAACAAGTAAAATATCAAGTCAACACGACTTACAGAATAGCGGAATGCATCAATATACCATATTTAGAAATAAATTCCTCTCCGTCGAAACCAAAACAAGAATATGTAATACGACCAGTAATGACTTACACATTTGAAACAAGTATAACACTGCTGAAATGAACTGAAATGAGAATACTTGTACAAAAAAGCCACTGAGGGACAGAGAAAGAAATAAAGACACAAGACGGATATGTAATATAGAAAATATCAAGATAAGAGAAAGAAAAGTGGAATGGGATCAACACATAGGAAGAATGGCAAACAACAGGATAGTACGGATAGCAGGGGACAAGTCGTCGAATGGAATCACTGGAACGTACAAGAAAGAGACGATCTATACAGCAGGGAACAAAGAAAACAGGCAATAGTGCCTAGCTATAAATAGGAGGAAGTAAGAAATATATTTTTTTAGAAGAAGACAGACAACTTATTTTCTATCTTGCTTTAAAAATAAATTTTCCAGAACAACTTTTAGACACATTTCGTCGTATTTTCTCGCAATACAAGCCGCTGTACTTTAAATTAAAGGTTAATGTCGCTTTAGTACGTAATTTTTATAATCAGACTCTGTAAAAGTGTTAGTTCTTCAACCTTCTTCAAGGTAATTTAAACTCGTTAGCTTAAAAAAATAATAAAAACAATAAGACATAGGTCTGGGTAATCTAAAGTCCGGTGTGCGGTCGTCCGATCTACATTTAAGTATTCTTGTTTTAAAACTCATTGCGCTAGTTCACAGTATAATTACCTTAAAAAAATATTTCTTTATTGCATATTGTGCTGCCATTAACCTGTGCTGTGTATGAACTGTGAGAAACAATCTTCTTTATATACAGAGTGAAGGGAGGAAAAAAGTGTGTATTTTACTTCGAAAAAGAGGGTTTACGAAGTCGGCTGTAGAATTTTTAAATTTTGCGTGGCCCTATTTTCAGATTTATTGTAGAGTTTTAAAAAATATAACAAAACAAATATAGAGTATAGTAATGTCCCATATCTCTTTGTTTCAAGTGTATGGTTTCCTTTAGCTTTATTTTCTGACAAATTTTCCGATCGGGTAACAAGATATATTTACTTTTTCAGTATTATCTACCTTCTAGGTTGTGAATTTTCAATTCTAATTTCTGCAGTTATTTTAATTGAAAATAGTTATAATTTTTGAGTAATTAACGAACCTAGATTACATTGTTTCATTTTCCATCCCCAATTATTATTATTTATATATATGTATATATATATATATATATATATATATATATATATATATATATATATATATATATATATATATATATTAAAAATAGAATAGAAAAGTCAGTAAAATTGCTTACTGGTGCCAACGAAAAGGGGTTTAACTTAGGAATAGTCCTTAGGATTACGGAGTGAACAATATAAGTTCTTAGTAATTGTAGTTTTATCCTAATATGGTGCTTTCCATGCCAAATCGTACATTATCTTCAGGACCTGGAAGATATGGAAAAGAACTCTCATAAGTCAGAATACCCTCTGAAGGAATATATTTTCAAAAGAAGAAAAGTAGGAAACACTACCATAATTTTTTAAATTTTTTAAATCCGAGTTACTAGCTTGAATGAGCACTTACTGAATATTTAGAGGTGATTCTCTGTTGAATAAGAATCCGATCTGATCAGGAAATGGAAGTGTTAACATATGATTTTAAACAATAATTATTCTTATACGCACAACTTTATTTATTTAATTATTAGAATATAAGAGAATCATAATTAGTAATTATTAAAGTCTTAAAATTATTATAAATTAAAATTAGCGAGGGAAACGTGTTTCAGCCATTTTGAAGTCTTTTTGGTGGTTTTCAGTTGATATAAATATCACTCCTGTCAAAACCTGAACCTGCGTATTGAGCAAAAATATTTTTAAAAATCCAACTTAAGGTCGTTAATTCCGATGAACAATAAACCACCGGATATCAATAATTTTGATACTTCATGTCTGGCTATCTATTTGTTAGTATGGTGGGACGATAACAACGAACACAATGAGTTATCGATTTCAGATTTGGAAATATTCAAAAATGGAAATAAGAAACGAACCCATAGCTTTTGAGAGGCATTGATTTAGGAAAAGAGGGTGGAGTTCAAGAAATGTTTCGTAGTTTCCTTAATGTTACAGGAATTATTTCTGGTTTTTTTGTTGAATGACGAACAAGCTTTGACGATAATTATTTATTTCTACACATGTAAGAGCGGCAGTTGCATCTAAGCTTCATGGAAAATTAACAATTTATTACTATAGAGCGTTTCTCAACTGAAAATAATTATGTGTCTAAAACATTATGGAAATTTTCTTTTTATGAAAAAAGATGAAGACACGTAGGATGGGGGATTTATTATGTCGTACTTGCTGTGCTCTTCAAGATTTTCACTTAACTTTAAGTGAAACACTGTTTTATTTTAGCGAATATATCTTTTCAACATGAGTTTAATGATGTAAATTTTGAGTGTGCTTGACGGATCTCGTTAAAAGATAAGACCCAAATCGGCCGTCAAGCGTATCTCAATGAAGCTTTTAGCAATATATAGTCCTTATAAGGTATATGACATAAATATAATTTTCTGTAAAAAATTGAGAGTATTTTGAGTAGGGAAACATTATGTTTGTCTTTTCCAACAATAACTGATGATTTATATATATATATATATATATATATATATATATATATATATATATATATACATATATATATATATATATATATATATATATATATATATATATATATATATATATATAACAAAGAAGTAGTCGCTGACTAGTTAAGAAAAATATATTCTCAATTTAATGGGGCCTGCAGTCTATATTTAAATATATTTTTTTTTAAGGGTCTAGCACACATGCTGCAGGGAAGTCCCTAAAGCACTCCAGGAGCTGCATGTGTGCGGAAAAAGCGATTCAGGTTGTTCTTGAATCGCTGTAAATTGTATTCGGTGGGAAACATAGGCAAGTTATTCCAAAGGCATGATGTTCTCCATATAAAAGACTGCTTGAAAAGCGTTGTACGCGGAGTAATAAACTGAACCTCATACGGATGTGAAGTACGACGTGTATTTCTAACATGCACCGCTTTGGGAGGAATTAAGCGGGCTACATCCTTCGAATACTTTCCATGAAAATACTTGTAGAACAGACTTAATTCGCCACTCGTTCTTCGATGTTCCAGCGAATCAAGGCCGTCGGTCAGTTCCGGGACTCCAATCAGACGAACAGCTCTTCTCTGAACAAAATCCAACAAATGCAGTGTGTGTTTGGGAGCGGAGCCAGAAACATGGGAGTAGTATTCCATGGTTGGTCAAATTTGAGCTTTGTAAAGAATAAACAGTTGTTGTGAAGTGTAAAGCTTTCTGGTTCAAAATAATACTCCCAACTTTTGAGAAGCTCTCCTTGCTATGCCTGAAACATGTTCATGCCAGGATATATTTGCTTCCAAACTAATGCCCAACAAATTGATCGACGATGCTAGGGGAATGGAGTGCTCCGACATAACTATGTCGGGTTCAGCAACGTTAACTTTTTTAGAAAAAACTGCCGCCTTGGTTTTTGTAGCGCTAAATTCCACTTGATTACTGTCACTCCAGACAGAATTTCTTCCAGGTTTTTGTTAAGTTGAACGACCTCCTGCTGTCTGCGGATATTCGCCTGAGCAGCCGATGTTCGAGCGTTCGAAGTGAATGAAGAGATAAGCGTACTGTCGTTTGAAAAGCTGTAGACTGGATTCCCGGTTTTTTCAGCAGATCGTTAATGTAAATGAAAAAGAGAGTGGGAGACTTTATGGAGCCTTGGGGCACACCGGCGTTGATTGTCAAGGTGTTAGAAAGAAATCTGTCAACCGCCACTCGTAAAGAACGCTCTCTGAGGAAACATGAGGGCCACAAACAGAACTTTTCAGACATACCACAAGAGCGCAGCTTAGCCAACAGTCCATCGTGTCAAACACAGTTGAATGCCTTGGATATGTTAAGAACAACCGCTCGAGATTCTCCAAAGTGTTCAATTGCGTTGCTCCAAATATGTGTTACATAAGTCAGAAGATCTTCTGTTGATCTATGTTTACGAAAGACATATTGGTGATCGCTAATAATATTGAATCGTTCAAGATATTTTAGAAGATGCTAATTGATAACCTTTTCCATGACTTTCGATATTATTGAAAGCAGTGAGACTGGTTGATAGTTATTTGGCAAGGTCTTCTTGCCTTTTTTGGGGATCGGCTGAACCGTAGCACATTTCCAGCAGGACGGAAATATTCCCTTTCAGTAGGATAGGTTGAAAAGTCTACAGAAAACTGGTGTTAGTTCCCTTGCACAGTTTTTGAGAACTATGGCAGGTATTCCGTCAGCGCCAGAAGCCTTCTTGGTGTCTAGCTTCTTTAAAAATGGCCTTGGGTAGTGAAACAACCTTTTATATATATATATATATATATATATATATATATATATATATATATATAAATTATATATATATATATATATATATATATATATATATATATATAATATAATTTATATATATATATATATATATATATATATATATATATATATATATATATATATATATATATATTCTCATTCATTCTTCAGCCTTCATTTGTCCACTGCTGGACATAGGCCTCCCCTAGCTCTTTCCATGATACTCTGTTCGTGGTTTGCTGGTATCAGTTTCTTCCTGCTATCTCTTTTTTATCGTCGACCCATCGTTTCTGAGGTCGTCCAACACTTCTTTATTTGTACACTGTATTAAACGTGCTGTCCATTCTTTGGGATTTTTCCTTCCCAGGTATCTCGCTCAGCTCCATTTTAGTCTAGCTATGCGATCTATAACGTCCACTACTTCACTCGTCCTCCTAATATCTGCACTCTTTTTAGTAAGTGTTGCGGTTTCCATGCCGTAGATCAATACCGGCAGAACACACGAATTGTACACTCTTCTCTTCAGAGATATCGGTACATCATTGTTCTTAAGGATGTGTCCGAGATGCCCGAAAGCTGCGCAGCTATGTTGCACCGTTCTGCCTATATCCGCTGTCTGGTTAGGTTTCCTGAGCTTGATAAGATGACCTAGGTAGATGTACTCTTCCATTTTTCGATGATTTCATTACTTTGAATTCTTTGTGACTTCTAGAAATGATTTTAGTTTTTCTTAGATTCATGTTCAGACCTACCTTTCTTGCTGTTAAGTCTAGTTCTGTTAACCAACTTTTTAGTTGGTTTTCATCTGGGCTTATCAGGATAATATCGTTAGCCAAACGAAAATGATTTAAAAATTTTCCATCTATGTCTACCCCTTTCTCGTTCCAATCCAATTTTTTAAAGATATTTTCCAGCCTAGCGTGAACAATTTAGGGGATATAGTATCTCCCTGTCTCACTCCTCGTTTTATCGGGATTTTGTTGGTTTTTGTTTCTTCGTCCAGATTCGCGTGGATTGTGGCCTTAAGATACATATATATTTTCCACTAATTTTGTATAACGTGAATCGTGATATATATATATATATATATATATATATATATATATATATATATATATATATATATATATATATATATATATATATATAGTATCTCCCTGTCTCACTCCTCGTTTTATCGGGATTTTGTTGGTTTTATATATATACATATATATATATATATATATATATATATATATATATATATATATATATATATATATATATATATACAGCAAACTTGAAGTTCTTGGAGTAAGCGGTCATGGGGATAGGGTTAGAAGGATTTTAACACCTTTTAAGCTACGCCAAGCTTTCGAAAATATTTCATTTTCTTCTTCAGGGCTACAATTACAGTAGATTATCGGAATTTTGAGGTTTGCGAATAAAAAGCAACCAGACTCATTAACACCAAACTACTTATTGCTAAGTGGTGCGTCTTTCGAATAATTCATTCAACAAAAACACATTACTGCACATACTTGTTGGGAAAACATGAGAAAACCTCGACAAGAAACACCTTTAAGGAAAATAAAATTCTTTTACTTCATTTTGTTTTTTATGGTAAGAAACAACTGTGTGCTTCTAAGGTGATTTAATTTAAAAATATTTTTTTATAAAATGTTTTTTGTTTATTTTGTTATGGCCAGCGTCTTTTTATCCATTGGTTAGGTCGTGGTTTATTTATACTAGAGAATAGAATGACGTTGACATTTTGTTTGACCCTCCAAAGTTCATGGAATTTCTAGAAGCTAACACTAGGTTATTATTACAGAGAACTGTCCGAGATGTTTTGTCTATGTTTATTTTGCCAACTCATCTGCAATAAATTGGAAAAAATTAAGCTTAAATCTTCAATGTCAGACTTGGGCTCGAGGTGGATCTCCACCATTTCCCCAAAGATTCTCTTGCCGACACTTCTCTCTTTGCACAAGATTCTGGTTTCATTAAAACTAAATTCATGCGAAAATTGGTTACTATGCGAGGCAAGCACACAAGAGTTTTTTTAAGTTTACAGCCACTTTTATGAGAAATGATTCTGTCTTTTAGGATCCTTGATGACTTTTTCACACTGAGAGCAAGGGATTCTGTATATTATTAAATTTTCATCTTTATCTTTTAAATAAGTAAAAATATTATTGATTGTTTTTCTATGTTTGAAGGCAATTTTTAAATTAGGCTGATTATTGAAGAGTTTAGTAATTTTAGAGGAAATTTCTTTTAGATAAGGAATAGTAATAAATGATTCGGTTTTCAGAAAAGAAAGCACTGATATCCGGAGTGCAATTATTTTCATGATGAGAAATCGGTGTTGTTGAGTTGTTTAGCATCTTGATTTGATAGGAGTTAGTGAGCAAAATATTTCGAAGTTTATTTAAGTTCTTAAGTTTGGAAAAGGATTAGAGATCTTCTGTATTCTAGACTTCAACCCTAATATCATGTTTATATTTGTTTTCGTGGTGTAAGAGGAATGGAAGTTGATATACCTTTCTGAGTAGGTTCAACAACACATATTTTTCAACATGAAAATAATTTGACTCAAGATATCAATCCTTTCTTTTCTGAAAACCTAATCATTTATCACTATTCCTTTCTTTATTTAAAAGAAATTTCCACGCTTCAATAATAAGACTAATTAAAAAATTGCCTTCAAACATAAAAAAATAATCAGTAATATTTCTACTCATTTAAGAGATAAAGATGAAGCTGCAAAAATCTCAGAGACAATATATAGCATCCCTTGCTCTCAGTGTGAAAAAGTCTACATAGGACAAACATTAAGGGTCCTAAAAGACAGAATCATTTCTCATAAAAGTGACTGTAGACTTAAAAAAAAAAACTCTTGTGCGCTTGCCTCGCATACTAACCAATTTTCGCATAAATTTAGTTTTAATGAAACCAAAATCTTGTGCAAAGAGAGAAGTGTCGGTAAGAGAATCTTTGGGGAAATGCTGGAGATCCACCTCGAACCCAATTCTGTTAATAAAGAGTTAACATTTTTTCCAGTTTATTGCAGATGAGTTGGCAAAATGAAAACTAACAGAACATCTCAGATAATACTCTATAATAAGAGCCTAGTGTTACCTTCTATAAATTCCATGAACTTTGGAGGGTCAAACGAAATGTCAACGTCATTCTATTCTCTAGTATAAATAAACCACGACCTAACCAAAGGATAAAAAGACGCTGACCTTAAGAAGATAAACAAAAAACATTTTATAAAAAAAGATGTTTAAATTAAATCACCTTAGCAGCACCCATTTGTTTCGTACCATATATAACAAAATGAAGTAAAAGAATTTTATTTTCCTTAAAGTTTTTATCGCGGTTTTCTCATGTTTTCCCAACAAGTATGTGCATTAATGTGTTTTTGTTGAATGAATTATCTAAAAGACGCACCACTTAGCAGTAAGTAGTTTGATGTTAATGAATTTGATTGCTTTTTATTCGCAAACCTGAAAATTCCGATAATCTACTGTAATTGTAGCCCTGAAGAACAAAATTAAATATTTTCGAAAGCTTGGCGTAGCTTAAAAGGTGTTAAAATCCTTCTAACCCTATCATCATGACCACTTACCCCAAGAACGAACTTCATGTTTGCTGTTTAACTAGTAGGTCAAAGACTACCCTTCTTCTATATATATATATATATATATATATATATATATATATATATATATATATATATATATATATATATATACACTAGCGACCCGCCCCGGCTTTGCGCGGATAGTAGAGCATATTATGCCTACAAGTTTTGTCTGTCGTAGGATCGCATCAGCTTGATGCGTCGAATATGTGGATTAGATTTAAATATAATATAATGTCCACACTACTTGAAGTATTTTAATGTATTTTATTATGTAGATATTGTAAATATAAAAACAAACTAAAATATTTCTTTATATACAACATTGATAACTTCTGCCTGATTACGTGTAAAAACGAACATATTTTGTTTAGAAGTTACACGTGACAGGGCAACATACAATTATCCGTGTGAAAAGCATTGAGTGGTTACGTCAATTCCAGCATCTTTTATAGTTTGGCCTTGTGCTTTGTTAATAGACATTTCAAACGCTAATTTTATTGGAAATTGGAGCCGTTTGAACTGAAAAGGTAATTCTGAGGGTATCATAGGAATTCTTGGTATAAAAACAGTTTCACCAGTTCCGTTGCCAGTTAATATGGTACATTCGATCAATTTCTTTTTTTAAATTGACTACTTTGAGTCTTGTACCGTTGCATAATTTTGGTGGATTTAAATTTCTTAGTAATATAATAGGGGAACCTACTTTTAATATTAATTTGTGCGGCGGAATTCCGGGAGGCATCAAAGAATTCAAAAATTCAGTTGGATAATGTACTGCCTCCTCTCTATCCACGACTGTGTCAACTGAGTAGTAGGTTTGTGATGATGCTTCAAATTTTGAAAGAATAAA